>OY813000.1:87980089-88580089 GCA_963681545.1 Germaria angustata | reverse complement strand
TTATTTTTTTTATTTGCACGTCAATTATTTAAATTTTAAATATAATTTAATAACGAAAAAAGAAATCAACGTGAATTTTTAGTTGTAAATTATATTTACATTCAATTTGCACACTGACTAACTCGCCAACAAACATACACACACATATACACACCTACATATACTTACATACAGATGTATGAATGCATATAGTATTCTCTTACACACTGACACATGTTTACACATAATTAAATTGAATTTTAGTTACATATTTTTAGCTGCAAAACGCAAACGTACATTTATGCACAAACTGTGAGACACATGCCTGACAATTTCCTTCCCCCAAAAAAGTGTACAAGTGACAACATAAAGGAATCAGCGAAAACTGAATTAAGAGCCAAAACTACCAAGATATGAAAAGTTTCAAATGCTCAGACTTAATACTTGTATTTCATAGCAGTTTGTCTATGTGGGAGTAGTTTCTGTCTTTAACTAGTTTCTACCCTTCTTGTACAAGAACAACAAGATGAATTAACTGCTACAACATCAGTAATACGAAATCTCTGTGCATAGGAAACTATTTTTTTTCTTTCACAAAATAAAAATTTATGCGTCCTGCATAAAGAAGGAAACTTGTATGTCATGTTATGCAGTATGGATTTGTAAAATGGCAGGTTTAAGAGAGCAAGGATTTTCATTAGGGAAATTTAATGAATACTAAGAGGAGACGTTACGTAAACACGAATTTTTAGGGAAATTATATAAAATGCTGACGAAAAATACCTGTATTCGCCTCAAATTAACTTGATACTGCAAGAAAACCATTCATAGAGACAATGAATTTGTACACTGTCTTTATGAAATGTGTCATTGAAAATGAGACAGCGGAGCTAACTCTCCTGTGCATCTCAGGGCATGTGTCTTTATCACGGTACCAGCTGGAAACATCCGTCTATAGCTATTTTCAACTGGTGGGCCTTTTGCTGATAACCTCTTTTGGACTTGTATATCACTAGCCAATCCCTTGAATTGCATGACAACGAGCGTGCATATAAGAATAGGTTACTCTTGCAGTTGCTACATAGCAGAAACCGCTTTAGAGACTCTCCGGCAATGATTCGTCTGTTGATATTGGGATGGAGGTAAGATGGAGGTGAGCTCCTCAACAAGAGAATTATGATTTGGTGGTATTAAGGCCACTGTCAGCTTAGGCCTTAATGACAAATACAGACGTTAATTTTGTAAACTTTTGTTTATGTACCATTATGGCCTTGCTGGCTGTGTGGAGGAGTGTCAGTTCCACATAAGGGACTTGTGGATAAAGATATTAAAGCATTTATGGTGGGCATATATTTATCCAACCATATATCTCGTGGATCCATACATATAAAAAATTCGTAGTAAAAGCATATATAATATGTCTACGTAAATATATTAAATATGTAGTGATATTTAGGTCTACGAGTAAGTGGTATTTTAAACACATTTCGATGAGAAAAATTTTGTATTATCAAATAGCATTAGATAAGCCTAAATCATATCAGATCAAATCACTTCCGATCAGAGTAGATCAAATCAAAAAATTCAATATGATTTTTTTATCAAGGTTCAAATAAAATTAAAAAAAATATTCCAATTTGAAATTAAATCCAGACTGGAGTATTTTTTTAATATTATTTTGACCTCGTCAACGTCATATTAAATTTAAAAATTTTTTGAACTACTCTGATCTGATCCAAGTTGATCTACTCTAATCTGATCTTAGTTGATCTGATATAAATAACCCTGAATATTAATATTATTATTTTCAATTTCATTAAAGTTAGGCCAAAACAGCTGAGGTACAGGAATTCATATAATTAAAAAAAATTTTGTAGGCTCGAACTCAGAGAAATTAAAACTCTGAAATAGATTTCAATAAATTGGTTCAACTCAACTTGAAATTTTGTTGTTGTTAATTTAACCACAATTATAGTTGCCTTTATAGTATTAAAAAGACTTTAAATATTGTTTAATGCTTAATTGCCTTTTTCTGTTAAAAAACGAAAAGCAATATCAACAATTACAACAACAACACAAATTTTCATAAACGCCTTTAAAGGACGCAAGTGTTCTTGTGTATGTATAGATAAATAAAACAACATTATTTTAACAATTAAAATAAAATGTTAATGTGAAAATAATGCAAATGGAAAGAGGCATGGAGCGAGTGAAGTAGTCCTTACAATCATCGTCGTCACCATCATCATTCACTTAATTATTATGCATTTGTTTGAGAGTCTATGTGTATTCACACACAGGTGTGTTGTGTATATTTCCTGCTTTTTGTATGTTCACATTGCCAATGGCAACATTTTTTTATATTCTTTCATTAAAAGGTAGTAAATATAAACAGCAACAACAAATTAAAATATGAGCAAAATCACAAACGACTACAAAAATTAAACGCAATATGATAAATATTGGTTTGATATCATACCATTAAATTAATACAACTCAGCGGTATATCAATAATTATCAATTAATATGCAATTGTCTGTTTGTTGCTGTTTATGTATATGTGATTGCTCGTATATACACACACATATATGTATATGTATATGTATATTTTTAATTGTTATTATTTCATTTTTAATTTTTAATGAAAATTGTTCAATTGAATGGAGAGCTGAGGTAGAAAAAGGATATTTATTTAAAGAATTAGTTATTTAAAACTAAATGAAATTTTTGCTATTTAATTAAACGACAAGGCCAAACAAAATTATTTTCTATAGTTTTTTAAACATGAATATACTTATTTTTTTAAACAAATATTTTTTTAAATCAAAAAAGAAAATTTTTCTTTATTCGCCATGTCGGATGTCTTTCATTAAAATAAGAAATAATGAAAATCGCATTAATCAATGCAATTCTTGAAAAAAAACTTCTTCTTTTTCTCAAGACTTAAAATCTAAATCAAATTATCCCCAATTTTATCAATTGTATTTAATTCTGTTTAATTTTAAAGTTCCCACCATCAAAAAGGGGAAGTTACAGATTTAATCCCGATTTTCGACAATGAATGTTTCATTTAATATTTTGTAGTTTCTTGTTTTTCTCCGACAGGATTGGTTTGAGTTTGGAATAATTTTCACCACCCCACGTCAAATTAGGGTTGGGAAGACGGAGAATCGTTCCAAATTTATATTTTGGAGCTTCAAAGTTCTGTGACTCCAATCCGGCTACTTTTTCAATGACATAAGCTTTTGTAATGCTAAAATCACTTAGATTTCACATGAAAAATCGTTGTGGCAGATTTTGAGAATTTTTGAAAAAACATATCTGTCGAATTTTTGGAAAAATGCATTAATCTATCTTACCATCTTTAGTCCGAAAAAAACTTAAATTTTCGCATATTTCAATAAAATCGATAACCTCTTTCAGAGGGTGTTGTTGTAGAAAAATCTCGAAATAAATGTTTTATTGTAATCACTCCGAAAATTCCTTCCTATCGATCTTAATGATTCCAAGCTACAAGCACTATTTTAATAAATTGAATTGAAATTAGTATAAACGTTCGCAAATTTTCGTTGCTTAAGAATTTCTACAACAGTGGTTTTCCTAAATAACTCCGAAAAAATACTTATATATTTCTTAAGTTCAACTACTTTTTGAAATTCAAAAACTGAGATATATGATTGTCGAAAATTTTCTCAAACAATATTATTTTAAGCTCGGAAATTTTTTATATCGCTTTTTACTCTTTTGGATGTTTAAAACTCTTTTAAGTACCACAAATTTTACAAAAATTATTATACTCGCTCAAGGGGTATCGTCGGCGGAAATTTTTTAACACAATTTTTGAACTCCGAAGACTCTTGTCAAATTTATTTCTCGAATCCAATATTTTTTTGGACTCTAAAAATCACTTTGAATTATTAATTCGTTAAATCGTTCTGGAAATATTAATGCTTCAAAGCTTTCTAAAATAATTTTTGTTTTAAAAACTCCGAAAATTTTGAACTTATATGTCTCTCAAATCCGATTAATTTTTTCTCCTTCTGGAAGTAATTCGACTACCACAAATAAAATTCGTTCAAGATATATCTTTGCTGAAAATTATTTAAAATAGTGTTTTTTTTAGAAAACTCCGAAAATTCTTGTCGAATCAGTCCGCTTACTTATTCGGACTCCTAACTGACCTTCGTAGATTAGTAGGTAGTGTACTAGACTCGTAGTGCGAAGGTCCCAGGTTCAAATACTGCCGCAGAACTCTGGCAGTTTGTGTTTGATAAATAAAGGGAGCGCACAACAAGCCTTCACTGGCTTAAGTGTATGTCGTATGGCATGGGCTATCACACCCCTCCAATCAACCTAACCTAACCTATTCTGACTCCAAGAGTTGCTTTGAAGAGCACACATTTTATCTAAATTTTTTTCTATTGGTTCAAGAGATGTTATTGCCACAAAATTGCGAAAAATCATATTTTTAAAAGTTTTCCGAACATTTCTCTAAAGTCACAAATTTTAAGGATAGCCATGGCCCTAGTCAACCATATTTTTTATATTGTATCTCAGTTTAAGCAAGGAAATGTATCTTTATTATAGCCAAACTTTAATTGTATTCTTCCATTCCTTATTTTGCTTTATTCTGAGTCAGTTCCTGTTTCAAAATCCTCTAGATGATACCAAACATAAAATGAAATTTGTCTTAATTTCTCACCATAATGTCACGTTTAACATTTGAAATACGTGTTTGCTATTGCTCTCAAATGTATGTGTGTGTATGTGTTCATATGAACATTTATTCATAAGAACATTTAACAAAACTTTCAGTGGCTATTAACTTTTAATTGTGGTCAAATAGCAAAAATTAAAATCAAAAAAAAAAAAAAAAGAATCGAACATGTTGGATTCTTTTTAAGCCACTCGTTGTTGGCTTTTCTTATAATTATAGAATTTTTTTTTAGTTTCCTTTAGCTGGAGCAGCAATTGTTGCCAAAAGGTGTTGACTTTGAAATTAAAATTAATTGAGTATTCCAAATGCGTTGCTCATGAAAGTATCTTTAGCTGTAGAAAAACTCATGTAATATATATTTCTTTTAGAAGAAAGAAAAAAAAGAATTTTCCATTTGAAAATTGGCTCAGGTTGAAATTTTTCAGCAGTAACAAGTTTAAAGAAGCAAGGCACAAAAAAGGAGTGAAAGGACTTTAGTATTTTGGCAACATTTGCTAGTTTTTAGCAGTAAAAAGTGTAAATTTACTTTCTAGTTTTGCTTCTTTTCCCAAGTAACTTTTTGGTTTAATGGTTAAAGACAATGAACGAAGACGATTTAGAATTGTAGACAAAATGCAAGCAATTGTTTAAGTTTTATTTTATTTTATTGCATCCCTTTAATGTGAAAATTTTTTTGTAACGAATTTCGTTGCTGTTCCTGTTTCTCCGTTAATGAGCTTAATTAGTGTTAAATGGTAAAAACGTGAGCAAATAGCCATTTTGAAGAAAAACTATTTGCTTAAGGTTTTAATACTTAAAAAAAATGTTAAGAAGAATAATAATTCGGTTTTAGTTCTCATTTTAAGAAATAATATTCAACTGGAATGAGCACGCTGATATGAACATTTAAAAAGCGAAAAGGATTTTACATAAATATAAGCCAGTGCTCGATCATAGAGGAGGGTTGCACAATGATGTTGCAGTACAATGATGTTATAGTACGGTCTAGAGCAAAGTCTTTTGTTCAAAGGGGATATTCAAAGCGGCAGATTACTATTGCGAGTAACCACAAATACACTGTTCATTAAGTTTAAAACACGTTTTGCAACTCTGATGGAATCTGTTAGGTTGTGCCATGCCTAGCTAGCTCAGTAGCCCTATGGCAGCCCCAAATGCCTCTAATGATCCTAATGTTAAACTGATCCGCCAGCTTAAGAGATGATCGTCTGTTGAGGGCTGTTCTTGATTTCAGAAGCGTTGTTTGTTAGGCCTAGAAGTATCTATTATTAGAAGTATCTATTTACGGCGGTGGTAGACATGCCATTAATTCTCAACCAATCCGCCACTTTCTCGTTAGCCGAAATCTGTTCTTGGTCAGCAGTCGTTTCAAAACGAGGAGATTCAAGTCCTCTGCATATACTCCAAGTCCCACACTGCCGAGGCTCTTAGAGCCAATTGTGTAGAAGCTAATCCCTATTCTTCTGACTGGGCTACAATCACTCTAGTATTTTTAGAGGTGTTCGTGGGTGTCAAGTTTCACAAAACAAAAATTTGAGGATTGCAACAGTTATTGTCATTTCTTTACCGACTGTGTTCAGTAGTAGATGGTGAAGAGCACTGGCTATATATAGTAAGGCAACTCTCTGAAACTTTTGAAAAATATTAGGATATGTCCTTTATTCCACACCAGCATAACAGACTATAATCCTTCAAATAGATCTTCTTTAATCTCTCTGTAACCGTCATCTTAACTCTTTCAGTGCAGTATGATATTAAGATAACTATTACTCCCTGCTTCGTTAATCTCGGTATTAATAAGAACATTGGGATATTAGCAAGACATACTGAAGTTCATACAACATACAAGTTCCTCCTAAAAGACCGAAAAGATGCCAATGACTAACCTCACTCTAGACGGCATAGAGCACGTCAACAATTGATGAAAACGTTGAAGAAGTGAAGAAAACTGTGTTGAGGTATCACCATTAGAAAAGTTCCTGCTGCTTTGGATATGAGACTTGTGTCAGCGAATTTTTTTCAATGTTTGTTCAGTTTCGAGCAGAAAAATCGTCGAAGGAGCATCGCTTATGAGATACTGAATCAATCTCTCAACCAGCATGTGTGAGGAAGTTGTGATTTTACCTGTTTTCAAAACTAAAAACACCCATGAAAGGACGGAAATTCACAATGATTGAGACTGCATCAGAGAAGGGTAAAACAAAATTTGTTTATGAAAATTGTTTCCAAGATAGAAAAGAATGTAGCACAAGTCTAGTGTATCTAAGATTGACTAAGTTGAAGAATACAACACGATCCAAAAGTGACTACAAGATGGACTCAACACGACAAAAAAAGCAACACGAAAATCAACAGCTTCTTTCCAATTAAATAACTGAGCAGTGCAACAATAACAACATATATCTATTGGAGTTATCTGGTACTAATAGCAAATTAGTCCAGAGTATACTAACTCCGTTTATAATTTAAAAGTATTGTTCTTTTGATGAATCTTGGTAAAAATGATTGAACAAAATCTGCCCAAGTGGTAGACTTGTTGCTGATGAGGGTCATGTTCTTCCAGCTGGTACATCATTGAAATTTTTAGAATAATATTCTTATCACTTATTATTGTTTAAATATTGTACATTGTTTTAGATAATTATTGGAAAAAATAAGCTTGTTTCTATTACCTACCATTTCTTGAGTATCCTTGTCAGCAGTTGCTGCAACATGGTTTAAATTAATATTCCGATTTGTAAAAAATTGTTGCAAATGCTATAATTTAGAAACACTGGTTTTATTTATACTATCACTACTACATTGATGTTGTTTTTTATTACTTATTGTTGTATTATTAGCTGTTGTATTTAAACTAAATTGTTGGCAGTAAACTTCCGTGCCACGTCCACAACGATTATTCACAAGATCATGAGCATCCTTGCAATTCATATTAATTAAATAATCATACGAATTTCTTTTAGTTCTTGGACACCAATAATCTACACAGTTCACAGGCATTGCGTTTATATAAGGCCGCTTTCTTTTCGCTTTAAATAAAATCTGTAAAGAAAGTGGTAAAAAAAGAAAAGAAGTGGAAATGGTACCCTGAATAAACAGCCTTTTTATTTGCTTATGGAAAATAAAACGATAATTAAAGGTTTTTGTAAATAAATTATTTTTATTTATTTAAAATTTGTAATCTCCTTTTTTCTCAAAAGAAAACATTTTACAACATCAATAATTGAAGTTACAACATTTAGGAAAATGTGTTTTGTTTCCTTTTTTTCATAAATAAAATCATATACATACATACATACATTTCTTTTAAAATATAAAACACACATACATACAATTTTAGCAGTTTGTTAAAAAATAAACTGAATTTACAAACATCAATTATTAAATGTATTTATAAAGTTATTATATTTATATATAACCAGAATTACATGTAAAGAGCTTGTTTTTTTGTATCAAATATATCATAGAGTATTTAAGAATAATTTAGTTTATATAGAGAAAAAATATACACACACAACAACAAATATAACAACATCAATATAAAACAACATCAATATAGTTTTTATTTAAAATATTTTATAACAAAATTTCCTTTGGAAAACATCCCACTTTGTGTATTCATCAGATTAGGCAACATGTTGCCATACACACGTATAGAAACATTAATTAGTTCTTATGAAAAAGAAGAGCAACATCAATTAATTCGATAGGCTTTTGATTTTGCATTAAATACAACAATAAAAAACATCAATTTTAAGTCCAATATTTTTTGAATAAGAAAATTATAATTAAGATTATAAGATTATAATCTTAAAACAACATTTAATATATTTCACATATATTATTTTATTAGTTCAAAGACATATAAAAACGACTTACCTTTTTTTGTAAAGGAAAAAAGTTTTCATAGTATTATACTCGTATATAATAATCATATAATTTTTATATTATATAAAAAGTAAAAATTGCATGCTTAAAAAGGTGTTTTGCTTATAATTTATGAAGTTTAAAAATTGGGAGTAGTGGGTTGCAAATATAAATCAATAAAATGGCACACATAAAAAAGAATTAAGTGCTCTTGCTAAGAAGTATATGGACTTAAAATGAAAATAGTTACTTTAATCGACTTTCATTTAAAAGAAACTACAGTAAAATAATAAATTTCTAAAACGCTTAATTGTTTAAATGATTAGTTGGGGAGTATATCTCAAATAAAAAATTTCAATATTAAATATTAAAATAAAATTTCAAAATTTGATGTAAAAAACTAGAATAAAACAATGCAAACAGAGACTTAACGAAAAGATTTGTTTTAACAAGTTGTAGTGCACAATCATAACAGTTAAAATAGGGAATTAATTAATGACAACCTTTCAACTTCCATTCCCGCAAGTAGATCTTTAAACAATAAGTCTAGCTTCCTTCCCTGAAAAACTTATTTACCACCAACGTTTAATACTTAATATTGAAATTTATTCTTTGGTCTTAATTGTTGGAGAGAACATTCCATAGAATAAATTTCAATATGAAGTATTTAAAACAAAGAGTTTAATTGTATATATGTTGCAATAACATAAAATAGACTCATGTTGACTATAATTTGTTACTGTGTTGTTTTTATGCAAGCATTCTAAGCCTACTATGATTATGTATTTTGTTATAATTCATATACCATATTGAATTCTCATATTGTATTTGATTTGTTTGACTTAAGCATACGAGGTAGAATGTTTTCAGCTAAAGCCACAACAAGCAATACATTTTTGAAACCAACATTTAATACTTCAATCAATTCACAATGTTATGTTTGACACCCATTGTTAGTATACCACTGCTTGATTTGAAAAGAAAATGGAAAAAAATGAATTTCGTGTGCTCTTTAAGTGTTTTTTTTTTTGCGAAAAAGCCATCACTCAAACCAAGTGAATGGGAATTTTACAATTTTTTTATGACCATATAAGCACGGCACGTGGCAAACATTTTAAACGCCCAGTTGTGGTCTCTTCACCTTAAACAATTGAAAGAATTCACATTATGGTATTATCAGATCGGATATTGAAAGTGCAAGAGATATTGAAAGCTATAAGCTTATCACATCGCTCAGTGGTTTCAATTTTGAATTGTCACTTCAGTATCAAAAAGCTTTCCGCAAGATGGGTGCCGCATTTGCTTACAATTAACGCACGATTGCACCTAAATTAGTCCACAAGAATATCGAACTTCAAATTCAGTCGAAAAATAATCTCTTCTGACCGGAAGCATTTTCATATCGACGAAAATGTCAACAAAAACATTGCTGCACGTAAATATCGAGAAGACATTGCACAGACAGAGTATGACGGAGTTTGGAAAATACAAATAGAAAAATATGATTGAGTTCTGTTTGGATTCTCATATAGTATTTGTATTCTTTAGTATTAATTTACGAGTTTAAATGCTTTTCAATCATGATTTGGCTAAAGGGTACTGATGATTTCGTTAGTACCAACAAAATGCGGGCATATAATAGAAAATAAATTTTCTAATGAAAATCCAAATATATATATATATATATATATATATATATATATATATATATATATATATATATATATATATATATATATATTGCAAAGGATTTTGAATGCTTGCTGGAAATAACGATCCAATACGTAACAATGCCTTAGAAGAAACATGCCCGAGTTTAGAATAGATTTCTTATGAGATATTTACCTAAAGTTTACTGTAGACAATACATCGGGAAAGTTGTATAAGATTTTAAAAACTTAAAACGTTTTTCCATGATACAAAATAAATTTTTCTTTAGTCAAAATATGTTAAACTAATTGGTGTTTTTAATTTTAAAATTTGTTCTTATATTTCTTTAATTTAAATCTTACGTTTATACATTTGTTGGAAAGAAAAACTCCCTAGTTATCCCAATATTCAGAATACCTACTTTTGCCGGAGGGTATATTTCCCATAAACAAGGGGAAATATACCAAGAGACTTTTGGTTCATAATAGAAAGAATTGAAAAAGGAAAAATTCTCCAGGAAATTGCTTTTCATAATTGATCTTATTTTTTTTTTTTCGAAAATAATTATATTTGGAACGCATAATTATTGTTATTTGCGCTAGCATAAGATGGAATACATATTTAAGTCTCGTTGAGTCCTAAATATGCCACAAAGTGATAACAATAATGTTAATGCATTGTGGAATTTCAAAGATAATTCTAAAAAATCTAAAAGCTTGAAACTTTTAACGTTGTAGATCTCTAAAGGCAGAACTCTCTCTCCATTAAAACCAAACAAAAAATTTAAATAGAGAATTTATACTTGTTCCGAAAATGTTAAAATCCTTGAAGTGGACGCTAAATAAGGCGACCACGCCTTTATTTCCTAAAAGAAAACTTCAAGAACTGCTTTAGTTTTTGTTAATGAATTTCTTTTCTATAAAAACTTAACATTTAACCAAAGCCTTTTTACAAAATTGAGATTTTATGCCATATTCAATATATAGTTATTCGAATGCAAGGGCAAAAAAAACACAGCTTACTTTTTCCTAACGCCTGTAGAAACTTGCAATATATTTTTATAATGCCCATTAGTTTTAATTTCACTTAAATTTACCATTTTGAATAAATTACTAACTTATGTTATATGCAACACTGTTGCAATTATAAAAGCAAGCATGTTGCACAGTCATAAGCAAACATGTTTGCTCTAATGCTGGTTTTTATAGAAAATAGTAAAATTATTAAAATGTTAATTAGCGGCTGTTAACATTACAATGTTGACAATTGTTTAATAACACGAAGGGTAGAAGTAAGGGACTTTTTCTTTCCATACAAAAGGATAAGTTTTTCCAGTTTTTAGTTTATATCCTTAATAAGTAAATGAAATGGGGAAACAATTGAAAACTTTAACAGAATTTAAGCTTTCTTATCTCATTTCAATTAAATTGATGGATTTAGTTTTCATTAATTGTTTCCTTAAATTGATTTGATAGTATTTTTATAAATTAAATTCGTTGTTACTTCCTATTTTAAGGAGTTTAAGAGATTTTTTATTTTTATTTTTTTATAGTATCCTTTTTTTGTTTGTACGTATAAATAATTCTTTTTCAGGTGGTTTCTAAATAACAACTATAAAAACACACTTTGTCTGCATATTGGGAAACTATAAAACAAATATATATTTTTATACATAAATACTCTTGCCACACAATTTTTTTAAGGATTTTTGTTAAATCAAGCAGCCAACCAAACAACCAGCAAGCCGGCCAATATTATTCATTGAATTTTAAAAATTTGTTGTAGATTTACTATGTTTCTTTTTTTTAATTTTGAAGCAATTTTTCGTTTTGCAAAAACAAACGAGCGATTTGTTTATAAATGTTGTTGGTCTGAAAAAAAATGCATGAGGAAAGCTGCGAAAAAACTCACAAAATATTTATTGATAAATATTTTATAAAGCAATATTGGTTGCAGTATAAAAAATTTATTTGTTGTTTTGGGGGTTTTTAGTTTTTATTGGGTATAAGCCGTATTCATATATTAAAAAAATTAATTGAACGTATAAAAAAGTAAAAATAAACAGAGGGTAATTTTTTTGCTTCATGGCTTTACCAATTTCTAATAAATATTTCAAAATTCATGTTCGAAGATCGTTTACGTTTACGTTACATATTATTAAAAACAAAAAATAAATAAAGTTGTTGTTGACTTCCCTTGGACTTTAAAATTATATTAATGTTGGTAGTAATAGAAAAAAACACTATTTTCGAAACGATAACTCTTGAACCATTACCTATTTTCAATAAAGTTTAAAATGATACTGACTTAAGGAAACCAAGATTTTTCAGAGTTGGTGAAAAACACTACGAGTATATTTGAAAATTTGCGTCAACAATGTGTCTCGAACGAAATTGCAGCTTGAGGTCTTATTTTATCTTTTTAACAATTTTCATTTAAAAACTATCGATATTTCGATAATAATTGTGTATCATCTTCAGGACAATTCTGTTTTTTTTAATTAACCAAGTTATTATAAAAAAGGTCAAAAAATATAGATATATTATTACTTTTTTTCTTTAAGCGATGTTTGTTTTATGTCAGTCCAGATTGCTGAACCCGTTTCGTTTAAATCGTTTTTCGTTTAAGCGGATTTTTTTTAGCCACAATAAAGTTATTACTCGGAAAAGAAAAATCGGACAGGCTATTCGCCCGCTCTAAATACTTAACTGTCGCATAGTATTGACCGATTTTCAAAAAAAAAATTTTTCCTTTATAAGGGCTTGTTTGTTGTTTGGTCCAAAAAATTTTTTTTAAATTTGATGGGTTGTTCACCCGCACGAAACATTTATGGAACTACATTGAAAAGAAAATTATTTGAAAACGTAGCGTGCAGTTTAGTTTCAAAGTATTTCTATTAATATTAGTATAAGTAGAATCCAATTGCAGTAGTGGAACGGAGCAATAATAACACACTGAAATTTGTTTCTTGTATCTTACCAAGAGTGTGATATTCATCAATACTAGCAGCCATCTAACAGTGGTCAAAAACAGACACATAAAGGCTGATAATGATGGTGTGACGACAGTCGAAAATGGTACTGTTCTTTTCTGAAATTAATTGTCTTCTCCTTACTTCCCTCTTAACAGAAACAACTTGAAAAACTCAACAATCTTCCTTGAAAAATTCTTAATCGTACTCGGGTCAAGCTAGTTAATTTCAATTTAAACAAATTATACTTCGAAAAACTACGTAAAATTATATATTGAAATTATTGAAAAAATTATTGAAAATTTCGAAAAATTTTGGAATTTGTAAAGCCAATTTGAAACAATTTTCGGAATAATTAAAAAATAAGCACTTCTTCGAAATTTCCCGACAAAGATATATTTTATACAAAGCTTTGGATTCGATCGAAGCTATAGGTTTAAATTTGTTTTAAAAATAAAGTTTTCAAGAAATTATTTTCCAAAAATTTTTAGCAGATTGTCATTTCTTGATGATTAGAATTTAAAAAGGTAATATTTAAAAATTAATATTAAACTGAAAAATAAATACTTGCAAAAGCAAAATAATTATAAAACCGCACAAAATGCAAAGAGCACAAAAAAGTAATATTATTAATATCGAAGAAATTATAATAAGAGACCTTATAAATTGTTGGCCTTGTTTATTATAATAGCCAAACGTATATAGATTGCTTATTAGGCAGATTTTAATATCAATTTTTTATAAAATTTTAACAAGTTTGCCCGTTTCAAATCCAGTAACTTAATAACAGATATAGAAAAATTAAAATAAATTGATATTAGAGATTAAAAAATTTTGGTTTTATTTCTATTAAATTAAGAAAATCAAGACGGATTACAATAACCTAAAAAAATCCCAAAAATTTTAAATGGAAAACATTTTAAATAATCGAAAAGAAAGATATTTAAACTTCAGTTTTTTTTTTTTTTTTTTTTTTTTGACAGAGACAGTAGAACTTCCGTAACAGTCTCAAGTTTTATGACAAAATATTTTTTATTATTATTGTTTTTTGCATAAGAAAGAATGGTAATTTTATTTTTTTTTTCGCTCAGAAAATTAAAATTGATTCTTAGTTTTATTTTTCATTTAACATATAAAAAGTTATAGTTATGAAGATGAATTTGACTTTAAGTCAGTTAATATCGGAATAAATAACTTGTCTGGTAAAAAGTAAATAAACCAAATTAATTCATTATTACTAGGGCGACAAATTTCATGCACTATAAAATTAAAAATATGCGCATATAATATGCACCATAGAAGTCAAAATATGCACCAAAATAATGAAAAATATGCGGAAATAAATAAAAATATGCAACAAAAAACAATTTAACCAGATTTATTAAAACATAACAAAATAACATAACATAACAAAAAATAAAAGTCAGTTCGTTGAAATTGTGTCTACACAATCAAATAAAAAATTGAAATATATAAATAAAATCAGTCCATAGAATCTGTACATTTAAACGAGTAGTATTAATATACATTTTTGTTTGTATAAATAAATATTTTTTTTTTAATTTGCAAATGTAAAGTGCCTGTTGGGGAGCAGAAAGTTTTTGTTCATCGAAAATGTTCGCTCCACATCGACGGAAGTTATTGGAGCATACTTGAATACTCATTTCGGGAGTAATTTTGTAAAGAAATAGACACATTTTTTTAATTTGGTCAAATCCTTTATTTTTCTGTAGTACATTTTAAAATTTTTGTTTTATAAATTCTGCAATATCACCTTCCACATCAAAAATTTTGGTAACAGCATCGTCAATCAAATTAATCTGCTCATTCAAAGATCCGAATCCCTCTAATTTTGTTATGGATTGGCCAAGGAAACTGTAGTTTGAAGATATAAAGGACAGTTGAATTTTAACATGAGACAAATTTAATATTTCTTAAACTTTCTTGATTGATGAGGATTGTTTTGCATCCTGCTCCATTATAGCGGTTCTGAAGTCATCAAAGTTCTGATTGTAATACTCTAAGGCCTCCAGGAAGGATCCCCATCTGGTAACAACTGCTTGCGGTGGAACCCTTAACCCGGGATACTTTTCTTTTAACATTGCCACACGTGAAGGTGCCTTTAAAAATATTTTCTTTCCGCTGGATATCAATAAATCTATATCAGCAAAATGAGATCTTACTTCATCAGCTACGCGGTGCAAAGCATAAGCTAAGCATGTGACATGAATGAGTTATGGATAAAATATGTTAAGTGGCTTGGCAGATTTCACATTATAAGGAGCTGCATCAGTTAGAAACAAGAGAATAAAGATAATATTAAACTCCTCTCCTAAAATCTTAATGGAATCGTGAAATGTACGCGCAATTGTTGCATGATTGGTTTTTTCCAGTTCCACAACATTAAGAAGAAACCTCTTTTTGCTAATATTCTCATCTTTGTCCAAGATTCCAACAATTACGTTTGCAATATACCGACCTTCAATATTCGTAGTTTCATCTATAGATATCTACAGATATCTATTTCTTAAATATGTTCTTATTTCTCTTAATTGCATATCATACAGCTTATTTTATACAGAATGGAGGATTTTTTTTAATATTGTTATAGCTGTGGAAAACTTGGAAAATATGCAAATAAATATGCACTTATTATAAAAATATGCACAGAACTTAGTTTTTTGTTAAAATATGCAAAATATGCAAAAACAAATTGATGCCATTTTAAAGGAAATCTTATCAAACGCAAAGAAAATTGTTCAGAATAGCTTTTAAAGTATGGACAATAAATATGCATTTGCATTGAAATTGTCGCCCTAATTATTACTTTCTATTCAAAAAATAAAACTTTAGAAATAACTATTATTTCTAAATGAAAATTTATTTTAAGCAATAATTATTAGTTTATCAACAAATGTACAAAATTAAAAAAAAAAATATCATTATATTCTAAGCAAATAACAAAACACGGAAAATAATTTCTAGTTAATTTTTTAAAGAAAATTCAAACAATTCATAACATACAATATTTGCATCCTTCAACATGTGGCATTTTCATTCATTATGATTTTTTAATTAAAATTCGATATAAATATAATATTTCTTTTGCGATATACATATAATACTTCCTTGCGGACCCTAGAACATTATTATAATACTTAAAATAAGTTTATTTATTTTATTAAATTTTTAATAACTGAGGTCAGTTTTCCAAATGTGTTTGGTTTTAATATATCGATATACTTTGTTTAACTTCTACAGTGAATATAAATAATAACAAATAAATTTAATAATTTATTTTTTCTTTGTGGCAATTGGTAGTTATTAAAGGGTGATTTTTAACAACTTTCTTTCTGGCAACAGCAGCTCAGCTGTCATGTAACATGTTACTGTTAATCATATGCAATTTGGTTTATAATTTAACAATGAATCGATTGATTTTTATTATCAAAATTCATGCTCGGTTAACAAAGTTTATTGTTACTTTTTTATTGGAAAATTGTGTACAGCGACGAAGCTCATTTCTGGTTGAATGGATACGTGAACAAGAAAAATTTCCAGAAGCATTGCATTTCGAAATATGCACTCTTTGCTGTGGATTATGGTCCGGTGTCATCATCGGACCGTACTTTTTAAAAGACGACGAAGGCAGGCATTGCGAGCGATGCGATGATTAAAATTTTTTTCGGTTTAACGCCTTTACACTATTGGTTGTGCGGCTATGTTAACTTTAATGTCTATAGGGACAAGTCCATTACGGTTGACGCGCTGGAATCCAATATTGAAGAATTTATACCGGTCGAAATGTTGGAGAGACTATGCCAAAATTGGATCTGGCGTATGAACCATTTGAGGCGTAGCCGTGGTCAACATTTACATGAAATCATCATCAAACATTAAATTATATCAACTCAAATAAAGATTTTTCACATTTATCTAAATTTTATGTAAAACAAACCCGAAATCTCTTAAAAATCACTCATTTTTTTATATTACCTGAAGAAGTTAAAGTGTAAAAATTATTGGAATAATTTATTTTTTTTATTATATAACTTAATAATAATTTTATTATTATAGAGTTTAAGATTGAGTGCTAGCTACCAAAAGTGATTATATGTATATTAAGTAATATAATTAAACCAAAAATAAGGTAAAAGAAAAAAATTGCGTTTATAATAAATAAACTTAATCAATTCTATCCCTTAATTCATGTTAGATAACAACCAGCAACAATATTTTTATAACACATCCAAATCTCATACAAACATACAAAAGACTTGACGTTAGGGTGTGACACAATTAACATTGTGCATTATGGTTGGAAGGGTTACGTATTTAATATTCATTTCCTATTCAATATTTTCTCAAAAGAAACAACACAACGATTCATACAGACCAACATACGATTAATTTCTCACACACAGCCTACAAAACTAAGAAAAATATAATGAACCAATTCTCACATCAAAAACTGTTCATACTTCGTATTGAGGAGCCTCCATTTTGCGTAGACCAGGAATACATGCAACAATTTCTGTTGGGCACTTTACGTTGTATCGTTGAATTCGAACATGTACATTCAACATATTTATTCGCACAGAATCTCACTTACTGTATTGCACCAACTCAAGTTATTTGATTTAATGGAACATGCTCAGCAACAAGTTCTCTCCACAACAATGTTGAAAAAATTCTCTAAATTGTTCTGACAACGTCTTGCTTTTGAGTGAATGATTCGCCGGCTCAACTTGAAGGGTGTTAAACACACAAGAAAATGCTGCAAAGCAAACGAAGCATCAACAAGCTTCTTGTCAGCCGAACAAATGCGAGAAGAATAAAGCAAAATCACAACAATAACAACATATACGTACAAAAAGACAGAAAACAGAAAGAGAAGAGTTACACATGATGTGGAAAATATTTGATTGAAGAAATGTGTGAACACAAACAAAAATGACGAGCCTCCGTTTTAAGGTAGAATTAAGGTAGAATTAACCAAACGTAAATGTAGAAACGTAAATGTTGTTGCATCAGCTAATCGTTTCTGTCATATGAGAATGTATATATGACAGAAACGATTAGCTGATGCAACAACATTTACGTTTCTACATTTACGTTTGGTTAATTCTACCTTTAACCAAACGTAAATGTAGAAACGTAAATGTTGTTGAATCAGCTAATCGTTTCTGTCATATGAGAATGTATATATGACAGAAACGATTAGCTGATTCAACAACATTTACGTTTCTACATTTACGTTTGGTTAATTCTACCTTTACTGACACCAGAAATACATAAACACAAGAAATTTTATTTCGAACTTTAAGTTGCATCGTATGGACTGAAGTACCATTCGAACACGTGCATTCAACATATTTGTTCGCACAGAATCTCACAATCTGTATTGCACACGGTCAAGTTATTTGATCTGATGGAACACACTCAACACCAGTTTCTCTTCAACGAATGGAAGAAATTCTCTAAATTGTTCTGCCAACGTTTTGTTCAACTTGATGGGAGTTAAGCACCCAAAAAAATGTTGGAAAACTCAGGAAGTAGAGAATAAATTTCTTATTAGCGGAACAAATGAAATACATATGTACATAAGTATGTACATGAAATATAGAAGACAATATGCAAAATCACAACAAAAACTACAATGTATTCTAACGGTTTCTCATGTGTGTATATGTTGGCGAATGTGTATAAATATTTTAAATACTTAAAAAAAATATTAACAGAAATTAAAAGCAGAAGAGTTACACTCGGTGACAGAAGTTATTTACGCAGCATACAATTAAGAAATATACTATTTTACTTACATTGATTGCAGAGATGTGTGGGGCGACTTTTGTACCGGACTGTCTTAACCTTGAATTAAGACAATAACCCCATACACGAATTTTGATTTTTTTATATTTGAATTGGAAGCCGAACCGAACCGAGAATTTAAGCATATTTAATTAAAGAAACACATTAACTCTTCTAATTTTGCACTAAAAAATGATTATTGGAAACCATTTACATGCTTGCAATTTTACACTTTTGGCATACACATTTTTACATACATACATACAATCATGTATGTATAACACCTGTGGGAATACATTTTTTCTTCTTTTTTTGTGGGCAGCTGCCTCTTTATTTTTACCATTTCCCATTTTCATTTTATTAACACATTTTTATTATAAATAAAGCACTTTTTCACTTTTTAATTTTAATTATATATTTTTTTCATTTACCACAATAACTGTACGGAACTACGATACGAACGCTTTGAAGTTTTCTTCAAACTGAATTTAACTCTTCATCTTTTTGTCGATCTCATTTTAATAACTCTGATTAGTGTTTGTTATACATACTTACATACATACATATACATCCATACGCACGTGCACTTTAGGCTTGTCAAATTTATTTTGATCTTCTTCCCAAAATTGATTGCAAAAATCGCCAAGATTGCCAAAAATTTTTGTTTGCCATATGCTATAATACTTTTTGTTTTCCGAAAGCATCAAAGTACTTTTTATAAAATATAAAAGAAAATCTAGTCCAAATCGGTAAAATTTTTCTAAAATAGAAAAAAAGGCCAAGATAGGTATATTTTTCGTATAATTTTGCTTTAAGAAAAATGAGTAACGAACACAAAATGCACCGTGTATAATCCAACCTGTAGTTTACTAAGCGCAATACGAAAATAATTTTTATGGTTAATATAAAACGTATTTTGCTAAAGTAATAATTTTTATAATATTCCTCATTGCCTTCTTTTTTGGAACAAATTGTGTGGGAGTTATATGTGTTCTTTTTTATTCAATACTCGTACATTGTATGGAAATTAAATATATTCAATACTTCATGAGAAGGTCCAAAAGAACTCGTAAAAAAGAATCGAAAACTTCTTACTACATTTTATTTCGCAAGCGATTGTAAGTGTAGTTCATTCGTTCAACATAGCGATCAATAATTGCAATTGCAAATTCTTATTTTACGAAATTGTTCACTATAATGAATTTTGCTTGTGGTAATAAGCCGCTACATTTTATAATAAAGAGATTTTCGTAAATTTTAAAAACAGTCATATTTTCAGAAAGCTTATTATTAGTTCATACAAAAGCATTAAACATCTTTCTCGAATAGTTTTAATACCCGTATTATCCATTACAACCTTAATTTATTAAACTTCAAATGTTGATTCAAAGTTAGTGACATTTAGTTGAAGAACCGTTTTCGATATATCAATAGCTTTACTAACATTCTTTATAAATTATTCAATATAATATACGTAATTCATTGATTCCTTAAAAACTTTCGAGGACAATGAAAGAGGAGTGGAGCACATCCTCTGATACATATGGTACTGCCTCCTTCTAAATTATCCGACGGGTAATATAAATGTATTTCATTTGCTTCAGCACTTATAAACATTAAAGAGTCTTGCTTCTTCGTCACACAATGACCTTCATATATCTTGGACTGACTTATCATTTATGACTGTTAAGACTAGTAAAAAATTTCACTCCAGCTCCACATATTGTCCCAAAATCTTTTATAAAAAAACCAATATTTCTTGGAACTGTTTCCTAGTTTCTAACAGCAAGTTTATTTCACGAACATTGTGGGTTTTTTTTATCAAAAAGTAAACAATTACTATTCTTTACCACTTATAAGTTACCAGCACCAGCCGTTCCAATTACGGTGCTCTCCTGTGTCTTCTCCACCAAAATAAGTCCCAAAATTGTGATGTGTCTACGAGTTTATCTCTAATAAAGAATCTTACGTACAAACTCATCAACTTTATTTGAAGAAATCTGTAGATTTATTAACAATTCCGTGCTTTCTGTTGTCAATCTCTTTTACACGATTTTCCAATAGTGCCGGCCAACAAAATCGCCAATAACTCCATAAATTGCCATGAAGTCAAATCCAATATTAGGATGCCAAATAAGTTTATAAATCGCCGAATTCGACAACCCTTGTGCAAGTAAAATGTGTGTGTGTGTGTATAATGTACTGCATGGAATTATTTGTGAAGAGATTCAATATGTATGCAAGTGTGTGTGCATATGCTTTAAATGGTCGAATATTAGGAGAATTATTTAAATATTTTCAATGAGACGACTAATTTTTTTTGTTTTGAGTAGTGATTATAACAAGATAGTTGCACGTGCACAACAATAACAAATAGTATTTTATATGTGGGGGGTAGTAAAGAACAAAAAAGTGTATGTTACTTTTGTAGAAATGGTATGCAAGTGTGACTACCTTGTGGGTTGGCTCTCTTACGAAGTTGTATTATTTTCGTGGGAAATTTTAGGGAGCAAATCTCAATAATTCCCCACATACTTATTTATATACAAGGTGTGAACAGCTAATTAATACGGCAAAGAGGATAAAGTACGCGGGGAATTGTAGAATACTCTTGCAATATATGTATACGAGTGTAAACGTTTCAAATTGGTTTGACATACATATGTATATTAAGAATTATATATATGTATGTACATAAGTATATTATGTTATTTTCTTTTCGGAAAGTAAATCATTTTCTTATCTACATATATACATATGTATATAAAAAATCATTTATCGCTTCAATTAAGAAAAAAATAAACTCCTCTAGAGGAATGTGTACTAGTATTCTTTTCTAATGTGGTTGTGCTTTTTAAAAAACACTAAATGTCCTATTTCATTTTGAAAAGTATGTTCTTGCACTAATTTTTTATATGAAAATGTCATTAGTATTATCGAATTTTCAGCCAAGAACTAAAAAAAAATAAATCTATGTCTAATTTTGTTTGTATACATTCTTTCTTTCCAACAATCAAAAGTAAACAATTTAAAAAATATATATTTATGTATGTAAGTATACAGATATTTCTTATTTTTCTATATGTTTTTGTAAAATTTTATATACTACCTACGCAAAATTATATATTTACAAAAATTACTTCTTTCAATTATTTCCATCGCTTTGTGAAATAATGATAAATAATTATATTAGTGGCTCAGAAAATTGGCTGACAAATTTTGAGGATTTGTTTTCTTACTTATAAGCGTAAATGTTTGAAAGCATTCTGCAATTGGTTACCACAAAAAGAGTTCCTTATAAGCTTAAGTTCGCCATAAGTTGTTGGCACTACAGAAGTGGTTCCATGTGGGTGATAGTTCGTATTACCAGTGGATATTATTACTGTTCTCCACTGCAGTTTGCTTAGTTATTTTTTCTTCAAATATATTAAAATATTTCCCAGCAAACGTATTAATTGAAAAACTAATTCAATATTTACTATATAATTTTTTTCTTTAATAATTTTTTTTTCAGTTGGATTTTAACAATTTAATTATCTCTTTCAACTAATAGATCTTTTATATATGTATTTCTTAATAGAAAATGTCTCTTCTACTATATTTAAAGCAGATAGTCATGAACAATTGGTTTTACGAAATTTTTATGTTAAAGTGGGTTTTCACTGTTTATCAAAACTGCCATTTTTATTAAAATATAAAAATATTTGTATATGTCTTTAAAAATATTTTTAACTTAAAAATTCAATATCTTAGTCCAACTGCGTCTCTGCATAAAATTTTCTACAAAAAATATTTCTCTTTTTTTATAAATTTTGAAAACTAGATGTTTTCTAATCCGGTGCTGGCTTGATAATAAAAATTAATTTGGTTTCTGTGAAATGCCTGCTGCTTTGAAAACCCACTCTATCCCCCTAAAAAATAAACCAATATATTAAAAACGGACTAGATTCATATATACTATGAGTTAGTCGTCCGATATACGGATCCACTAAGAAAGGATTTTCAGATATTACATTTTTGGGGGGGCTAACAATGGGTAAAGTCGGTAACTTAATAGCTCCGTAAGAAAAACAGAAGTGTAATTCAAAATTTATTAAAAATATATTTAGATATGTACGTGTTTAGTACTTTTGTCATACACATAATTTTAGAGTGGTAAAACTGATGAAAACTAAATTTTGGTACTATAATTAACCCTTTTATCTTTTAACTATAGAAAAAAAAAAACTTTTTTGTTCTCTTCTATATACAAAATAACTTTAATACGTTTTGACACTTTCTGAATATCCAAGCATATGTACCTATTTCTGTCACTTTTTTGTATCAATATATTTTTAATGTATGTGGATATGGTAAATGAATATTTTATTTTGATATCCTACTATAATTGGGTAACAATAAGTGTAATAGAAGGAGTATAAACGTTAAATTTGATATGTAGGCTATTAAATACACGTGAAATTTAACTGATTAGTACATTCTTATACATTATCTTAAAGAGCCATTAGAAGGCAAAACTTTTAATAACGTATACCAAGTTGGTCATAATTTTTGTAATTCATTGAAGCTTCTATTTTTCGAATTTTGAAAAAGAATTTTATAGGTGTTATTTTTCTAAAGTTAAGTTTTTTCATTGGGAACTTTTTTAAGGGGTACTTTTAGAAAAACTATGTATGTATGTTTAGAAAATTCAAACTTTTAGGTGGACTCTTAAAAGTAAAAATTTGCATGTTAAAAAGTAATATTTCTTTTGAAATACAAAAGGTAGCTCTTAAACATTTAACTTTTTGGAAAACTTATTTTTGAAAAAACTCGCTTCTCTTGTTTATATAGTATAATAATACATAAGTATGTACTATCCAGAATCACTTTCATTAAATATAAAAATGCTTACTGGTTTGTTTGTTTATATATTACTATATTTGTTTGATTCCCGGTTTCCGCTATTTTTTACACAATGTTAAAAATGTAACAGGTGATTTCCAATCAAATAGTTGTCTACTATTAACAACAGCCAGAGGAGTAACAAATAAATACAATTTAAATTTCGAAAAACAATCTTAATCATATTAAGGTTGATTTGAAAAAAATTTTCTCGATTTTCAGATATACTTCGCCAGAGGTTTCATTCTAATTCAAAGCAATCAATATTCCTTTTTTTAAGTTTATTCGAGATTGAATTCGAAGAGAGTGAATGCATAAATATTTATGTATTTCTAAAATACACCTTGAAACATCTCAAAATCTCTAAAATTGGATCGATTCATATTCATAGGATATCAAAGTGAAGATGAAATCATCCGAGTGCAGTAGGCCTCGTTCCAATCAGTGCAGCCTTTGAAAAGTAGTAAGAGGCTTATATATGTACATACACATACACAGAAATGCATACCTACAGGAGCAATATCCCAAAAACAAAGATTTGATTAAAAATAGATTTTCGAACACATATGATCGAATAAGTAATACCACGACCACACACGTCAAGTTTCCTGGCTCATGTTTCAATTCAGCTAAGAGAAATATAAAACAAGTATGTATTCCTTTTTCTATCTTTCTTCCAACTAACTTAAAACTTGAGCAGAACCAGATTTTTGTCCATCTAATGCCGTATAAAAAATTAAGATAAATAAATAAAATTTTTAAGTGCTTATTTTGTAGTCGCTGATTTTTTCTAGTGACATTACATTTATTTACTATCAACTGATATATTGCTTTTATCGCACTTAAGTTGAGACTTAATTTGACACAAACGTATTTTTAAAAGAACAAGATACCTAATTATGTTTAAAATCTTTAACATAAAAATTCACCACATACATATTCATACATCATTAATATCAAACATTTTCGAAGAATAAGTAAATCAGTTGCTTACGCTTATTCGCCAGTACTTTGACACAGAGATTAGAAAAATTCAAAGCAATTTTTTATATTACACATTTTTAATCAAATTTATGTAAACATTTTACTAGCTTTTGTTCCTATAAAAAGAAACCATTTTAAATTTAAATTGTACATCATTATATTTTTTCTTTAGTGCTCAGTTTAATCAAAATAGGTCAGCTAACTTCAGTATATACATGCGAGTTGAAATCGCCAAACTTCTTGCGATTGCCATTTACAGGTCATTTCTCTTCAAGAGTTTAAGCTACAATTGCAAATGTTATATGATATGCGATGCGTTGTCAGAATATGCCTGAAAGACAGCTAAGCCACAACAAACAAAAGTTTTTTTTCAGTAAATAGGTACATATGGGATATCCCAAGTTTCTTATATGTACATACATATATACTTTTGTCTGTCTATTATCAACAACAAAATTACAATATCCAAAATATACCAATCTAAAAACGAAAATAAAAAATTCTAAACGTATATTTTGCAAAGTACATTTTGTCAAGTACTTCATCAATTTCAAAATCAAATTTGTATTCCTTCGATTCAGTAATTTGCTGCTGACACCTTGTATTTGTGTCGTTATTATTGAGATTTGCTCCCTAAAATTTCCCACGAAAATACTACAACTTCATAAGAGAGCCAACCCACAAGATAGTCACACTTGCATACCATTTCTACAAAAGTAACATACACTTTTTTGTTCTTTACTACCCTCCACATATAAAATGCTATTTGTTATTGTTGTGCACGTGCAACTAACTTGTTATAATCGCTACTCAAAACAAAAAAAATTAGTCCTCTCATTGAAAATATTTAAATAATTCTCCTAATATTCGACCATTTAAAGCATATGCACACACACTTGCATACATATTGAATCTCTTCACAAATAATTCCATGCAGTACATAATACACACACACACACTTTTTACTTGCACAAGGGTTGTCGAATTCGGCGATTTATAAACTTATTTGGCATCCTAATATTGGATTTGGCTTCATGGCAATTTATGGAGTTATTGGCGATTTTGTTGGCGATTTCTAGTAGGCCATTAAATTGTTTTTAAAAAATTAAATTTATTTGTCTGTCCGGCACTATTGGAAAATCTTGTAAGAGATTGACAATAGAAAATACGGAATTGTTGTTAATAAATCTACAGATTTCTTCAAATAAAGTTGATGAGTTTGTACGTAAGATTCTTCATCAGAGATAAACTCGTAGACACATCACAATTTTGGGACTTATTTTGGTGGAGAAAACACAGGAGGGCACCGAAATTGGAACGGATGGTGCTGGTAACTTATAAGTGGTAAAGAATAATATTTGTTTACTTTTTGATAAAAAAAACCCACAATGTTCGTGAAATAAACTTGCTGTTAAAAATTAGGAAACAGTTCCAAGAAATATTGGTTTTTTTATAAAAGATTTTGGGACAATATGTGGAGCTGGAGTGAAATTTTTTACTAGTTTTAGCAGTCATAAATGATAAGTCAGTCCAAGACTTTTTTAATATTTATAAGTGCTGAAGCAAATGAAATACATTTATATAACCCGTCGGATAATTTAGAAGGAGGCAGTACTATATGTATCAGAGGCTGTGCTCTAATCCACTTCCATTGTCCTCGAAAGTTTTCAAGGAATCAAATAATTACGTATATTATATTGAATAATTTATAAACAATGTTAGTAAAGCTATTGATATATTAAAAACGGTTCTTCAACTAAATGTCACTAACTTTGATTCAACATTTGAAGTTTAATAAATTAAGGTTGTAATGGATAATACGGGTATTAAAACTATTCGAGAAAGATGTTTAATGATTTTGGATGAACTAATAATAAGCTTTCTGAAAATATGACTGTTTGTAAAATTTACGAAAATCTCTTTATTATAAAATGTAGCGGCTTATTACCACAAGCAAAATTCATTATAGTGAACAATTTCGTAAAATAAGAATTTTGCAATTGCAATTATTGATCGCTATGTTGAACGAATGAACTACACTTACAATCGCTTGCGAAATAAAATGTAGTAAGAAGTTTTCGATTCTTTTTTACGAGTTCTTTTGAAGTATTGAATATATATAATTTCCATACAATGTACGAGTATTGAATAAAAAAAGAACACATATAACTCCCACACAATTTGTTCCAAAAAAGAAGGCAATGAGGAATATTATAAAAATTATTACTTTAGCAAAATACGTTTTATATTAACCATAAAAATTATTTTCGTATTGCGCTTAGTAAACTACAGGTTGGATTATACACGGTGCATTTTGTGTTCGTTACTCATTTTTCTTAAAGCAAAATTATACGAAAAATATACCTATCTTGGCCTTTTTTTCTATTTTAGAAAAATTTTACCGATTTGGACTAGATTTTCTTTTATATTTTATAAAAAGTACTTTGATGCTTTCGGAAAACAAAAAGTATTATAGCATATGGCAAACAAAAATTTTTGGCAATCTTGGCGATTTTTGCAATCAATTTTGGGAAGAAGATCAAAATAAATTTGACAAGCCTAAAGTGCACGTGCGTATGGATGTATATGTATGTATGTAAGTATGTATAACAAACACTAATCAGAGTTATTAAAATGAGATCGACAAAAAGATGAAGAGTTAAATTCAGTTTGAAGAAAACTTCAAAGCGTTCGTATCGTAGTTCCGTACAGTTATTGTGGTAAATGAAAAAAATATATAATTAAAATTAAAAAGTGAAAAAGTGCTTTATTTATAATAAAAATGTGTTAATAAAATGAAAATGGGAAATGGTAAAAATAAAGAGGCAGCTGCCCACAAAAAAAGAAGAAAAAATGTATTCCCACAGGTGTTATACATACATGATTGTATGTATGTATGTAAAAATGTGTATGCCAAAAGTGTAAAATTGCAAGCATGTAAATGGTTTCCAATAATCATTTTTTAGTGCAAAATTAGAAGAGTTAATGTGTTTCTTTAATTAAATATGCTTAAATTCTCGGTTCGGTTCGGCTTCCAATTCAAATATAAAAAAAACAAAATTCGTGTATGGGGTTATTGTCTTAATTCAAGGTTAAGACAGTCCGGTACAAAAATCGCCCCACACATCTCTGCAATCAATGTAAGTAAAATAGTACATTTCATAATTGCAGGCAGCGTAAAATACTTTTGTCATCGAGTGTAACTCTTCCGCTTTTGCTTTCTGTTAATATTATTTAGTATTTAAAATATTTACATATACACATTGGCCCACATATACAAACATGAGAAACAGTTAGAATACATTGTAGTTTTTGTTGTGATTTTGCATATTGTCTTCTCTATTTCATGTACATACTTATGTATGTGTTTCATTTGTTCCGCTAATAAGAAATTATTCTCTACTTCCTGAGTTTTCCAACATCTTTTTGGGTGCTTAACTCCCATCAAGTTGAACAAAACGTTGGCAGAACAATTTAGAGAATTTCTTCCATTCGTTGAAGAGAAACTGGTGTTGAGTGTGTTCCATCAGATCAAATAACTTGAGCGTGTGCAAAACAGATTGTGAGATTTTGTGCGAACAAATATGTTGCAAGGACGTGTTCGAATGTTACTTCAGACCATACGATGCAATTTAATGTTTAAAATAAAACTCTTGTGTGTTTTTTGGTGTCAGTAAAACGGAGGCTCGTCATTCTTGTTTGTGTGTGAATCGCTTAATTCTACGTTAAGACAGTTCGATACAAAACTCCTTCACACATTTCTTCAATCATTATTCATATGCTTTATTCTTCTCGCATTTGGTTGGCTGGCAAGAAACTTAATGTTGCTTCATACCCTTCAAGTTGAGCCGGCGAATCATTCACTCAAAAGCAAGACGTTGGCAGAACAAGTAGAGATTTTTTTAAATTTGTTGTGGAGAGAACTTGTTGCTGAGCATGTTCCATTAAATCAAATAACTTGAGTTGGTGCAATACAGTAAGTGAGATTCTGTGCGAACAAATATGATAAATGTAAGTACATGTTCGAAGATAACGATACAACCTAAAGTGCCCAACAGAAATTGTAGCATGTATTTCTGGTCTCAGTAAAATGGAGGCTCGTCAATACGAAGTTTTTGATATGTGAGATTTTTTTCATTATAATTTTTGTTTGTTTTGTAGGCTGTGTGTATGTTGGTCTGTATGAATCGTTGTGTTGTTTTTTTTTTTTTTTTTTGAGAAAATATTGAATAGGAAATGAATATTAAATACGTAAAGGTAGAATTAACCAAACGTAAATGTAGAAACGTAAATGTTGTTGAATCAGCTAATCGTTTCTGTCATATGAGAATGTATATATGACAGAAACGATTAGCTGATTCAACAACATTTACGTTTCTACATTTACGTTTGGTTAATTCTACCTTAATTCTACCTTAATGCACGATGTTAATTGTGAGTCACACCTTAACGTCAAGTCTTTTGTATGTTCGTAAGAGATGTGAACGTGTTTTAAAAATATTGTTGCTGGTTGTTATTTAACATGAATTAAGGGATAGAATTGATTAAATTTATTTATTATAAACGCAATTTTTTTCTTTTACCTTATTTTTGGTTTAATTATGTTACTTAATATAGTACATATAATCACTTTTGGTAGCTAGCGCTCAATCTCTAAATAATTAAATTATTATTAAGTTATATAATAAATAAATAAATTATTCCAATAATTCTTTACACTTTAACTTGTTCAGGTAATATAAAAAAGTAAAGAGTGATTTTTAAGAGACTTCGGGTTTGTTTCACATAAAATTTAGATAAATGTGAAAAATCTTTATTTGAGTTTATAGAACGATCTACATATATAATTTAATGTTTGACAATGATTTCATACGTCAGATCCAAATTTGGCGTAGTCTCTCCAACATTTCGAGTGGTATAAATTCTTCAATATTGGATTCAACCGTAACGGACTTGTCCCTATAGATATTAATATAGCCGCACAACCAATAGTCTAAAGGCGTTAAATCGAAAATTTTTAATCATCGCACGGTAGCGCTCGCAATTCCTGCCTTCGTCGTCTTTTAAAAAGTACGGTCCGATGATGACACCGGACCATAATCCACAGCAAAAAGTGCATATTTCGAAATGCAATGCTTCTGGAAATTTTTCTTGTTCACGTATCCATTCAACCAGAAATGAGCTTCGTCGCTGTACACAATTTTCCAATAAAAAAGTAACAATAAACTTTGTTAACCGAGCATGAATTTTGATAATAAAAATCAATCGATTCATTGTTAAATTATAAACCAAATTGCATATGATTAACAGTAACATGTTACATGACAGCTGAGCTGCTGTTGCCAGAAAGAAAGTTGTTAAAAATCACCCTTTAATAACTACCAATTGCCACAAAGAAAAAATAAATTATTAAATTTATTCGTTATTATTTATACTCACTGCAGAAATTAAACAAAGTATATCGATATATTAAAACCAAACACATTTTGAAAACTGACCTCAGTTATTAAAAATTTAATAAAATAATTAAACTTATTTTAAGTATTATAATAATGTTCTAGGGTCCGCAATGAAGTATTATATGTATATCGCAAAAGAAATATTATATTTACAAATATCGAATTTTAATTAAAAAATCATAATGAATGAAAATGCCACATGTTGAAGGATTAAAATATTGTATGTTATGAATTGTTTGAATTTTCTTTAGAAAAATAACTAAAAATTATTTTCCGAGTTTTGTTATTTGTTTGAAATATGATATTTTTTTAATTTTGTACATTAGTTGATAAACTAATAATTATTGCTTAAGTTAAATTTTCATTTAGAAATAATAGTTATTTCTAAAGTTTTATTTTTTGAATAGAAAGTAATAATGCATTTATTTTATTTTATTTTATTTTTATCAGACAAATTATTTATTCCGATATTAACTGACCTGAAGTAAATTTCATCTTCATAAATATAACTTTTTATATGTTAAATGAATAATAAAACTTAGAATCAATTTTAATTTTCTGAGCGAAAAATGAAATTACCATTGTTTCTTACGCAAAAAACAATAATAATAAAAAATATTTTGTCATAAAGCTTGAGACTGTTACGGTCCCTAGAAGTTCTACTGTCTCTGCAAAAAAAAAATCCTTTTGAAGTTTAAATATTTTTCTTTTCGATTATTTAAAATGTTTTCCATTTAAAATTTTAGGGATTTTTTTAGGTTATTGTAATCCGTCTTGATTTTCTTTTGAGCTTAATATCAATTTATTTTAATTTTTCTATATCTGTTATTAAGTTACTGGATCTGAAACAGGCAAACTTGTTGAAATTTTATTAAAAAAAATTGATATTAAAATCTGCATAATAAGCAATCTATATACGTTTTGCTATTATAATAAACAAGGCCAAAAATTTATAAGGTCTTTTATTATAATTTCTTCGATATTAATAATATTACTTTTTTGTGCTCTTTGCTTTTTGTGCGGTTTTATAATTATTTTGCTTTTGCAAGTATTTATTTTTCAGTTTAATATTAATTTTTAAATATTACCTTTTTAAATTCTAATCATCAAGAAATGACAATCTGCTAAAAATTTTTGAAAATAATTTCTTGAAAACTTTATTTTTAAAACAAATTTAAACCTATAGCTTCGATCGAATCCAAAGCTTTGTATAAAATATATCTTTGTCGGGAAATTTCGAAGAATTGCTTATTTTTTAATTATTCCGAAAATTGTTTCAAATTGGCTTTACAAATAACAAAATTTTTCGAAATTTTCAATAATTTTTTCAATAATTTCAATATATAATTTTACGTAGTTTTTCGAAGTATAATTTGTTTAAATTGAAATTAACTAGCTTGACCCGAGTTCGATTAAGAATTTTTCAAGAAAGATTATTGAGTTTTTCAAGTTGTTTCTGTTAAGAGGGGAGTAAGGAGAAGACAATTAATTTTAGAAAAGAACAGTACCATTTTCGACTGTCGTCACACCATCATCATCAGCCTTTATGTATCTGTTTTTGACCACTGTTAGATGGCTGCTAGTTTTGATGAATATCATACTCTTGGTAAGGTACAAGAAACTAATTTTAGTGTGTTAGTATTGTTCCGTTCCACTAGTGCAATTGAATTCTACTTATATTTATATTAATAGAAATACTTTGAAATGCCTCTGGCGAAAAAACCGACTTCAATACAAAGAGCCAATCCAGTAGATTACAAAACCCAAGGTTTAGATCCCGATATAATCCATTTCTATTTTATACTTTATTCCCAGGACAGATTTAAATACTTTCTTAAATAAAACTTTGAAAATGGGTCCGTACAATGCAAAATTAAAAAAGAAAAAAATTTTAACCGAATATATAAAATATAACACATATTGAAAATTGAATAGATGTTTCCGATTTTAAATTATAGTTGATTTTGTAAACTGACATTTTATGGGTTGCGCGATTTTCGGACGGGCTTTATATAATTAACTGTCGCATGGTATTGACCGATTTTTAAAATTATTTCTGTTTTTTCGTTTATAAGGGCTTGTTTGTTATTTGGTCCTACATTTTTTTAATTTTATGGGTTATTCACCCGCACGAAACATTTATGGAACGATATTGAAAAGAAAATTTGGAACGATTTTCCGTCATCCCACGTCAAATTTGGTTTATGAACAGACCGGTTTCGGCTTTGTGCCATCTTCAGTGTTCTCGAAGATGGCACAAAGCCGAAACCGGTCTGTTCATAAACCAAATTTGACGTGGGATGACGGAAAATCGTTCCAAATTCAAACAAACCCCGTCGGAAGAATATCACAAAAATCGAAAAGAAAATTATTTAAAAGCGAAGCGTGTAGTTTAGTTTCACAGAAAGCGGCCATTTATGGCCTATTTAAAAATTTTTTATATAATGTATTTCAGTCATTGCTTAAAGTAAATGTAAACTAGAAATGAATTATTTCGGGTTTTAAACTAACCCGTAGTTGCTGCGGTTGTGTAATCTGTTCGACAGGATCTTTGTATTGAAGTCGGGCTTATTTTTTGCCAGAATTATTATACCGATATCCGTTTAAAGAATAATATCGTTCAAATGAAATAAGACTGCTTTTAAAATTTCGTGATACACTATTGTTGTTTTATTCTTATCATAAATGAATGTTATAAGTTTTAAGTAATAAATGAAAATTTCTGCCGTACTGGTAATTATATACAGCTGTAGTTGTTGTGCAAACATTACACTCATTTATATACGATATAAATCGTTTTTTATTTGTTTTCTGCTCCTTAAATGTCATTATTAGTTTTGGCTCAAAAGATCATAAATTATGCTACCAATAGTGAAATGCGCAAACTGAGTTGGTGCCGGCTGATCATTCATTATACAAATAAACTTCGTTTTCTATGCACCTGCATTTATGCAGGAAGAGTGCTCTCTGGTTAAAATTTCTAAAAAATTTTTCTACCGATTATTTTCGTTGCATTTTATTAAAACGATTAATGAAAATATTACCTTTTACAGAAGAGAAAATATACCAGCATGCATATTTATATCATGCAAGAAAAAATTCATACAAATAACTGCACAATCATCAATTAAAAAATATATATTGTAAAAATCAGGTCTAAAACGGAAGGCTTGCCAAATGGACAAAAAAAGGACAACAGTGAAGTGCAGCTGCTGTAGCAAATGAAAATAAATGACTAAAAACAAAATGAAATAAATATCAAAATATAATAAATATGTATATGTTGTTTTTCTTTTTGATACTTAAACAAAAAATAATAATAAATAATAAACATTTGGTGAAATTGACCGCATATGTTGCTTGTATGTTGTGCTGTTTAGTGTTAACAAAAGCACAAACACACACACACACATGTCCACTCATACATATAAATGTGCACATAACTTTATTGTAGTATTAACATACGAGTACAAATGTGGCTATTTGTACAAGTAAAAATACTCCTACAATAAAAATATTTGTAGAGATGTTGGTAAAAATGTTTGGTTTTTGCTATCCTGCCATATGTGCGCTCATGTGTGGGTTTGTGTGTGTGTGAGCGTGAGCGTGATGTGTATGCAGATTTGTTGCCAGGATACGTTTTTTAGTAGTTGTTGGTATTTTTATTTATTATAGATCATTTTTAATTTAATATTGAATATTTGAATGCCTTTTTTTAACAGCAATGCAGTTAAAAATCATGTTCTACATGAATTTGCAGGAAAATGTTTGCGAAACAATTTTAAATGGTAAAAAAAATTTATTAAACTATTTTAAATATATTGCAATTCCAATTTATAGGCATGTTAAGGTTTTAGTTATTAACAGTAGTTTGTAAAGGCTCAGTTGGGATCAGGTTTTTTTAGGAAACAAATGTGCGTCTGGTATGCGTGCTGTAAAAAAATATATTTAATTGTATAACAATCGCTATCGCTATTTACTAACGTCTTGTTGTCACTAACGACTTTTCTATAAAACTCCTCCTTCTTCTGACAGACATCTTTTTCAGAATATAACCTGTCAGTAACGCCTCTACTTTTCATTGTTGCGCCCTTTAAAATAAAGTAACAAACATTTTGGCGCTAGAATATTTTCAGAGTTTGGGAAGTACTGTCCGACTATCCTCAATGAAAATTTGTGTTTTGACTTTGATCTCAAAACGCTATCTAGTCAATGTAATGTAAATGTTGTAAGTTGTGTTATAGAAGTCGACTGTCAAGTTTTGACCTGATGGCTTAAATTCCTGTCATCTGCAAACTCTTACTCGTAAATTTGTGTCAGTGCTAGTTTTGTCAAGTCTAAGGGCGGTTGTACCTTTGCAAAATTTTTTCACAATTAGTAGTGATCAATATTTAAATGATATGTTAGTCCTTTTTCATACGAAGATTGTTTTGGTATGCATTTTTTCAAAATTTTCCTTTAAAGTTATCACAAAAAAGTCATGCTCATTTATATTATGATTTTTTCCTCATGCCTTTTTTTGCATTATTTTCTCACGTTTTATGTTGCTTGTGGGAAACAGGGATGGCAAATTGAGTTGTGAAATTGTGGCAATAGGCTCATAAAAATGTAGCGAGTATATTAAGAAAGACGTACATTAGGTTTTTTTTGAGTAATTAAAAGCAAATAGATTATATATCCATATATAAACTGATTTAATATATAAAAAATGAAAGTCGCACTGAATAAGAAGTGACAAATATTGCTAATCTTTATTTGTAGTGAATTAAGATTTCAATGCAATTGTGAGGCATTTTTGGACTAGAGAACAACTCTCGCGTCATCGTATTTACTTTCTAAGAGCGACAAGGGCTGTATATGTTCCTCGGTCTAAATTATGTTTTCAGTCTTGATTTCAAATGTTGTAATACTTTGCCTTAACTAACTGTATCACGATACGATTAGTTTTTATCTGAAAATTTCCCTTGACAAAGTTATAGATCCTGAAGAATAAACCCGTGGTTAATTTTCAAAAATAAAAATTTTGTTTTTCTTTGAGGAATATTGTTCATAGTTATTCTTTTATTTGGATCCAAACCGATGAACCAGTGAAAAGTTTCGCATGATTTCGGAGGGTTGTAAAAGTGTATGAAAAAGCAGAGAGCAACAACTACCAGTTTAATATGTTAAATTATTAGGTTAGGTTAGGTTAGGTTGATTGGAGGGGTGTGATAGCCCATGTCATACGACATACACTTAAGCCAGTGAAAGATTGTTGTGCGCTCCCTTTAATTATCAGACACAAACTGCCAGAGTTCCGTGGCAGGATTCGAACCTGGGACCTTCGCACTACGAGTCTAGTACACTACCTACTAGTCTACGAAGGTCAGTTGTTAAATTATTAAAGCTGGCAATATTTCTCAACTAATTTTCTTTTATGATTTTTTTTCAATAACATTTTTTTGATTGGAACCACTGTATTTAATATAGAGTGTGAATTTTGTTGTAAAATATTCGTAGCTTAAAATAATTGGCGCCTTTTGTTATATTGTTCGTAATATAGCAACAGGAAACGTAAGTTTGCCAAAACGGAAAAACCATATAATCCTTGTGTAAACTTTTCAAACACTCACGTGTGTGTGTATCTTTTTTTAGATAAATTTATTATATTTTTTATAGCTGAAGCAAAGAGAGAAGCAATTAATTAAATGAAATTTAAGAAAAGCAAAATCATTTCATATAAAACTTTCATCGTAGGCGGTGGATATTTTGAAAAGGAAAATAAAACTACAAAAATTTAAATATTTTAACGAAATCATCCTTCAAACTACGGTATAATATTTTACCATCTATTGAAAATTTAGTTGCAAAATTTGTATTGGACTTAATAAAAAGTTCAAATTTCATTTTATTTTCTACTTTGATGTTGGGCTAGAAATTGTTTAAGGTTATAAAAATTGTCATTGTAATAAAACCACAAAAGACTAGATGTGTTTAAACAAAAACAAAATTTTTTATAATTATCATATAAAAATGTAATTAATAATTTATGGAAATAAAGCGAACTATTTCTTAATGAAATGTCCCCATGTCGGAAGATTTAAAGAAAAAAATTTGAAAAATTAATTATTGTAATAACTTCCTTTTTAAAATCCGTTAATTTTTAATTTTATATCAATTTCTTTTTTCTCGATTTTCTATCAACATAATGTCTCCCACTTGCAAGCAAAAATTTTTTTTCCAACTTTTTAAACAATTTCCGGTAATCACCGGAAATCAAATATGAAATACATGTGTAAAAAAATCATCATTCACATGTGCACCTTTACAATCATATGAAAACTTTCATCAACTCTTAACAATTCCCTTAAGTTATTATTATGAAAAACACTTAAACAGTCGTATGGGATTTCTCACTATATTTCCTTTATAAGCGTTCGGTTTTTTATTATTTTAATTCATCTACATTTGCTTATGAATCATTTCCCCTAAAGAATGAAAAAAAAGAAATTAATAAACGAAATAAACGCCAGGCTGCTTGGAAGGTAAAGCATAATTGACAATACACTAGAAAAATATACAAATTGTACTAAAATGAAATGTGATTCAAGGAAATCAATCAATAATTGCTTTGGCTCGACACACGTTATACGAGGACAAAATTTTCATTTCCGCCGACACATGCTACGCTATAAATAGCGTTACTGGAACAAACACATGCAAAAAGCCATATTCTCTTTCCCTCCCTCTCTCCAACATTTATGACAAGATATAAAATATGTTCATATATGTACACGTATGTGTGTGTGTTTTTTATACAAAAATATGACAAATCTCCTGTAAGTCAAACGTTATATTTTCACCGGTTACACACCCACATACACACGTTTACACTTTTATTATTTTACTTCCTCATTCTTATGCCTGCTTGTGCAAGTTTGTGCGAGCTTTATAATTCATGGTAGTTCTATGCCATTATTTGTTTAAGTGTATGACTTGAAGCATTTTAAAACGATTTTTTGTGTAAAATGTCAATTTTAATTTATTACTCCGCTCAACGCTGCCAATCGTCGATATATAAAAAAAGAAAACTAAAACGGAAGGGCTAAGAGGTTGCAACAATATGCTGCTTTTCAATATTTTTGACAACGTATTTTTATATAATAGTGTAATTAATTAATATAATTTTAGCATGAATTCTTTTTTATCGAAGAATTTTAGCTTCAAATTATGAAAATGAAATTATTGATATGAGGAACTGCAATCTTTTTAATTTGCTCTTGACATTTTCAACAAAATTGAATACAAAGAACCACTATTTCTTAAGCTAAATTATAATAAATAAATTTTTTACCAGGCGCATGGAAAAACCAAAACTTAATAACCATTAAAAAATGAGTTTTCTTTGTGAAAAATATATATTTATTTTGGTAAACATCCTTTTACTTGAATAAGTTTGTTAAAAGCATTTACAGAAATTACCTTAACAACGATAGTAAGTAAGAAGAGGCGTCTTTTTAAATCTTTTCAAAGTGATACTCAAAAACTTATGTTTAAAAAGGTACATTCAAAGAGATTCTGATATAAAGAAGAAATAAAAACTGCTACGAAACAGTACATTTAAAAAAGTAGATTTTATGAAGGTACCTTTTTAAAAAGTTTTTGTACATACGTACCTTTTAAAGAGTTCTTGTTAAAAAAGTAAATTTCAAAACATACCTCCTAAAAAACTACCTATTGAAAAAGTTCCTTTTAAAAAACTACCTTTTAAAAAATCACCTTTTAAAAAGTACCTTTTAAAAAAGTACCGTTTAAAAAAGAACCTTTTAAAAAAGTACGCTTTAAAAAAGTACCTTTTAGAAAAGCATATTTTAAAAAAGTACCTTTTAAAAAAGCACCTGTTAAAAAATTATCTTTTAAAAACGTTCCTTTTAAAAATGTACCTTTTAAAAATGTACCTTTTAAAAAAGTACCTCTGAAAAAAGTAACTTTAAAAAAAAGAACCTTCTAAATAGTACCGCTTTAAAAAAGTACATTTTAAAAAGTATCGTTTAAAAAAATACTTTTTACAAAAGTACCTCTTAAAAATGTACCTTTTAAAAAAGTAGCTTTTAAAAAAGTACATTTTAAAAAATATCTTTTAAAAGAGTACCCCCAAAAAAACTTTTTAAAAAAGTAAAAAAGTACGGTGTTAAAAAGTAACATTTACCAAATGTACATTCAAAACAAATACAAGATTCTTTTAAGAAAAGGACCTAAAAAAGTAACTCTAAAGAAAGTACCTTTTAAAAGTAATGACCTTTAAAAAAAGTACCTTTGAAAAATTACCTCTTACAAAGTACCTGTTATAAGAGTAGCTTTTGAAATAATACCTTTTAAATAAAATTCCTCTTAAAAAATTAACTTTTAGAAAAATACCTTTTAGCAAAATACCTTTGAAAAAAGGACCTTTTAAAAAAGTACCTTTAAGAAATTAACTTTTAAAAAATGTACTTTTTAAAAAAATTATATTTAAAAAATATATGAAAATATACTTTCTATACATATTAAGTCTTAGTGCAAGTAAGTACCTTTTAAGAAAGCACCATACCAAAAAGCTTTTTGAAAAAGTCTCTTTCAAGAAAAGTAATCTAAATTAATATCCTTTTAAGAGAAGTACACTTTAGAAAAAGTGTCCTTCATAATAGTATCTTTAAAATTTGTTTGTAAAGAATATCCTATTAAAAAGTAACCACTAATAATCGCGTTTCAAAAAGAACCTATTAAAAAAGTACATTTGGAGAAGGGCATATTAAAATGGTTTAAAAAAAGAACTTTTTAAAAATTTGCCTTTTTAAAGATTAACTTATATACATATAGAACTTTTAAAAAAGATACCTTTTACAAAGGTACCTTTTCAAAACTTTATTAAAAAAAGTACTATTTAAGAAAAATACCTTAAAGAAGAATCTTTAAAAGGAGAACATTTTAAACAGGAACTTTGTAAAAATCGCATCTAAAAATGAATATGTATTAAAGAAGATCCTTTTAGAAAATTTATCAGTTGAGAAGGCACATTTGCGCACATTTTTTAAAAAAAATTATTAATTTGTGAAAAGTTTATATTCGAAATTAATCAACAAGAAATCATCCTTATATTTAAACCTCAGTCTTGTTGAACCTTCGTAGTGAACAGACGTGTTAGCGGAGTTTTTTTTTCTCATACTAAGCAAACAAAAATACAAACAAAAAAAAAAAAAATATTCGTAATAAGTACTGATTCGTAATAAGTACAGTTTTTGTTAAATTTGCTTTACTTGCATTAATAATATTTTTCGTATAAACTGAAACAACAAAAAAACAAAAAACACAAACAAAGTGACTGAGGAATACTCTTCATGAGTACCTCAAAAACAAAAAATTGTGAAGTGAGTTCTAACGGCAGAAATGCCTATTTTACTGTGAGTTCTGAAGTTCTTAATGCAAACAATAAAAAGAAAAAATTGGATGACAGTCTTTTTCTAACGGCAAAGCCAATTTTACGTGAGCGATCAAATTCGCTTACTCCGATGCCAAGTAGTGATTCGGTAATATTACCATTGCCTAGTTCATCGTTATTTAAGTCAGCGCCATTATCCGCTCTGGGCTCGTGTTCATCACTTAACCCAGTTATCACAATGGACGATAATATTCAAAAACCTAAAGTGCCTGTCGGAATGGACAGATATGTAACGGTAGTAAAGCGCGGGCGAAGCCCAAATTCATCCAAAATCTCATCTGTTCCGAAAATATCCAGAGACAACGACGCCGCCTCAGCTAATCGTCAAAACCGGTTTAAAATATTACAAGATGACAGCGATAAACCCGAAGAATCTTCGAAAAAAACTTCAAAACCACCACCAATCTATCTGAGACAAAAAAACTCGAACACACTTATTAAAAAACTAATCTCGGCCATTGGTGAAAAGTCATTTCACATTGTTCCAATAAAACGTGGTAACATTGATGAAACAAAAGTTCAAATATATGATGTAAAAGACTTCCGCAAAATGGTTAACGAATTCGAAAAAAATAAAACAAGTTTCTACACATTCCAGCTTAAGAGTGCTAAAGGCCTACAGATCGTATTGAAAGGCATAGATTCTTATGTAGTTCCTGAGGAAATTAAAGATGCTCTCACCCTCCAGGGATTTAAGGTAAAGAATGTCTCTAACATAATAAACAGGGAGAAGATCCCCCAACCCTTATTTCGCGTTGAATTGGAGCCGAATGATATAAAATTGAAGAAAAATGAGACCCATCCAATTTATAATTTAAAATATCTGTTATACCGGAAAATTACAGTCGAAGAACCACACAAGCGCTCAGGACCCGTACAGTGCCATAATTGTCAAGAATATGGCCATACGAAAACTTATTGTAAATTACCGTCTGTTTGTGTTGTGTGCGGTGAATTACACAACACTGCTATTTGCAATAAGTCGAAGGACCAGAAGGAAAAAAAGTGCAGTAATTGTGGAGGTAATCACACTGCTAACTACAGAGGATGTCCTGTATTCTCTTTTGTGAAACAAGCTATGACCCAAAAGCCTAAAGTATCTCCAGCTCAAGCAGGAAATACGTACTCCGCTACTCATCCCCTAATGGCCCAACCAATCACTTCACATGTATCGTATGCTGACGCTGTGAAGATCAACTCTATTCCCGTTCAAAAAGTGTCACCACCAAACAATACAACAAACGCAAATGCAAGCTTTAATTTCAATCGCCTTGAAGCTACTATTGATAATCTGGTGCAAACTATAAGCAACTTTACGACAAATATGACTAGCATGATGCAAGAAATGCTGCGAATGCAGAACACTCTGCTTCTAGCATTAGTTAACAAGCCATGAACACGTTAAAGTTATGTTTCTGGAACGCTAACGGCATTCGCCAACATAGAAACGAACTAGAGCACTTCCTCACGGTGAAGAATATTGATGTAATGTTGGTATCTGAGACTCATTTGACTTCGAGAAGCCTTTTTAAAATGAGTGGCTACACCTTATATGATACAAAGGACCCGAGAGGAAGAGCATGTGGAGGATCAGCAATTCTAATAAAGTCAAGACTCAAGCACTATATTCTTGAGAACACTTGTGAAGACCATCTACAAGCAACAAATATTTGCATCGAAAATTTTTGTTCAAATCTTGTGCTTTCATCAGTTTACTCCCCTCCCAGATTTTCAATCAGTGAAGATCAATACGAGGATTTTTACAAAACTCTTGGCCCTTGTTTCGTAGCAGCTGGAGACTACAATGCAAAGCATACGTTCTGGGGGTCGCGTCTTATTACTCCTAGAGGTCGAGCATTGTTCAACACAATTTCAAAAATGGATTTGGATGTCATTTCTAGTGGGGAGCCCACTTACTGGCCTACTGACATACAAAAAATTCCGGATGTTATAGATTTTGGGGTCATGAAAAATATCCCTAGGGATTTAATTCATGTTGAAGCTTCACATGATCTCTCCTCCGATCACTCTCCCACGATCGTTACAATTTGTAGCCCACTAAGAAGTGACTTACCTGACCCATATGTGAAGATGATACATCGTGTTAACTGGCTGGGGTTCAAAAAATATCTCAGTAGTCATTGTACGGAAAACATCAGGCTTAGAACTCCCGATGATATTGAACTTAACATTGCCAATCTTACCGAGAATATTAAACAGGCTGCTAAACATGCCACTACCTCCCATCCGCAGACTGGGTTTAATAGAATTTATTCTGCGGACATTGAACGTCTCGTATGTGAAAAAAGAAGAGCTAGAAGGGAATGGCAACAGCACAGATCGCCCCAACATAAAATCAGACTTAGAGAATGCACTAAACGACTCCAAGAGTTGCTTTCAGCTGAAAAATCTGCTTCTCTTAAGAACTACCTGGAAGGTCTCGATGTCACTGCAGCATCTAATTACTCCTTGTGGCGCGCTGCTAAAAAGCTTAAAACACCCGTTGAGTCTAAACCACCCCTGCGCACTTCTACCGGAGGTTGGGCAAGAACTAATACTGAAAAAGGTAACATATTAGCTGGTCATTTAAAAGACGTATTTACCCCAAACACATGTACTGGTGCTGTTGATTTGCCGAGCGTAGTTGCTCTACCCCCTCGACCTATAAAGTTTAAGATGCTTGATGTACAAAAACTAATTGCTGAAACCAATCCAAAGAAGACCCCGGGTATTGATGGAATTAGTAACAAAATGCTGATGCAGTTGCCTCGTATTGCTATTAGAATCCTGTTATTTATTTTTAATGGCATTTTACGACTGGAGTATTACCCACACAGCTGGAAACTTGCCATGGTCAAAATGATTCCAAAGGCGGGTAAAGATCTTACCAAGGCTGAGTCATATAGGCCAATAAGTTTGCTGTCAACAATTTCGAAGCTCTTTGAAAAACTTCTCATGACAAAATTGTCCCCAATTCTAGCTGATAATGGATGCATACCGGACCATCAATTTGGTTTTAGAAGTCAGCACAGCACCATTGAACAATGTCATAGATTGGTTCATTTCATAAAAAGAACATTTGAAGAAAGAAAGTATTGTTCTTCCCTATTTATTGATGTCTCTCAGGCATTTGATAAAGTGTGGCATGAAGGCCTAATTCTAAAATTGAAGACATATCTACCAATAAACATTGTAAATCTTTTGGAAAGTTACATTATTGCCCGGAAGTTCACTGTCGTGGAAGGAGACTTCATGAGTGTGCCCGAAACCATTTCATCTGGGGTGCCTCAGGGGAGTATACTGGGGCCAGTTTTGTATTTGATTTATACCTGTGATATGCCTTTGAGCAGTAATATCCTCACCTCTACATTTGCCGATGATACAGCCTGCCTTAGTATGCATGAAAACCCTTACGAGGCATCCCGTTATCTTCAGCAACATATTAACCTGTTGGAATTGTGGTTGAACTTATGGAGAATAAAAGTAAATGAACAAAAGTGTGTTCATGTTACATTTACCCTACGAAGAGATACTTGTTCCCCCATTCAAATCAACAATCAAGTTGTTCCTCAACATTCACATGTGAAATATCTTGGTATTCACCTCGACCGACGGCTTACATGGAAACACCACATTGACTCTAAGCTGACACAAATGAAGCTTAAATTAACCCAGATACATTGGCTGATTGGTAGAAATTCTACCCTCAGTCTAGATTGTAAACTTTTAATATACAAGTCGCTTTTGAAGCCGATATGGTGTTACGGAATTCAGCTATGGGGCACTGCTTCAGCTTCCAATGTAGAGAGAATCCAACGAATGCAAAACAAAATATTAAGGTTAATAACTACGGCTCCATGGTACTTGAAAAATTCTATTTTACATCGTGATTTAAATATGCCACTTGTGACCGCTGAAATTGCAAAATATGCTGGAAAATATTTAACAAAACTCGAGTTCCATCCTAATCCCCTTGCTCGTGACATCTTGAACTTTCCTGGACACATCCGCTTAAAAAAGAGGGACACTACGGCATTAATACGCAACTCTCCAGATGAAATTCTTTGAAAATATTTTTTGTGCGTAACATGAATTTTATGTATTATTAATTATTATCACTAAGTTTATGTCCGACACTGGTTGGGCCTAATAATTATTTATATATTTAAGATTTGAACACTTATTGTTAGTTCAATTATTTGAAGATACAATAAACATATATTAGCGTGATAAAAAAAAAAAAAAAAAAAAAAAATATTTAAACCTTTTGAATCCGAATCGAATTGTAAAATCTGTTAAAATTTTAAATTGCAAAGCCAAATGCAAGGAGATCCTTACCGTTTAGCTCTTCCCCAAGAACAGCAATTACAGCAGCGTAAATTGACTAAAAGCAACTGCCACTGAAGCAAAAAACTTAAATAAAAAAGTAAACCACATAAAAATGGCAAAAGAATTTTTAAGCAAATACGTGTGTAATTAAAACCCTTTGTAAATTTATAGTTATGGATTTGTGTGACTCTGAAATAGTGTGAGTTTGAGTAAGTAAAAATTTAAGAATGAACAGTGAATAAGAGATATTAAAAAAATATATATGCATAAGAGCATATAAAGGCTTAAGTATTTATACTAAAATGGAAGGGATACAGCAAATGAGCACATACTCTTTTTTTGGGTGGCTATAAATGAACAAACCTAAGGAAAGCAGCAGAAAAGTACATACATTTTGGTAAGAGCTATAGAAAAAAAAAACGAAATTTAAAGCATTTACCATTACGGCTTGTATGATAATTTCCTTACATTCTCCTTTTTCAGTATTATGGCCTGTATTGTTTTAACATTTTAATGAAAATATACAAAGTGGTGTCTACAATTAAGCAATGCACGGATACAAATGAGGAATCCTTTAAATATTCCTGCAGTGCATTTATGGAGTTGTAGTTTACGTACTCCACTAAAGGAATTAAAAACGTTACAGCCTGATCTGTAGTAGAGGCAGAAAATACCAAAAGATAAAAAGTCAAAGTGTGGTAAATTAGCAGTTACAATAATTTTAAATTTTACTTCTTTGGTGGATGAAGCCAATGATTAATATAGTGTGGCAAGAAATAAAGTTCGCAATTTTAGGGCTTATGTTTGCAGTAAGTTTTAATGAAAAAAATTTATTTTTTTTTTCAAGCCAGATATACCTGCAAACGCATAATAGAGAAGGAGATCAAATCTAAAAGGAGTCAAAACAGGGAATGCGAAGCTGTTAGAAATTTAAGACAAAAACTTAAATCTAATAATGTCGTAACAACAAAAGCAGATAAAGGAAACACAACGGTATTAATCAGCTAAAATGATTACATTACCAAAACGGAGCAGTTGATAGAAGACACTAAATGTCGGAAAATTAGGAAAGATCCTACAGACGAATACCAGGCGAAAGTTCCCTGACTTTAATCAAATAATCAAAAAGGCAACCAAAATAATAACACCAAACATATCGTACTCGTTAACACTCATGAACCCATGCGCTCCATCCATGATTGCTCTACCGAAAATACATAAGCCGAATACACCAATGAGACCCATAATTAATTACAAATCGGCCCCGAGCTACAAACTATCGAAATACCTAAAAACAATACTGAAAAACAACTTGGACCTAGAAAACAAACACACAATAGCCAACACCACGGAATTAGTTAATAGGCTACAGAGCGTGGATATAACAGAAAACACTAGGCTAGTCTCATTTGATATAAAAGACTTGTATCCATCAATTTCGACAACAGAGACAATAAATATTGTACATAAAACACTGCTCAACAAAACAAAAGACGTAGAGTTTTCAATGCAACTCGCAAATACGCTAAAAGTCACATTGGAGCAAAATTATTTCAAATTCAACAATAACATATATAGACAAACCAATGGACTAGGAATGGGTAATCCAACATCAGCAATCCTAATGGAAATATTTATGCAAAATTTAGAAGAGAAATATGTCGAGAACCTAAAAACCAATTTCGGGGTTACATTCTATGCGAGATACGTAGATGATATTATATGTATACTGGAAGGAAATAAAGAGGAACAAATTCTGGATCTACTGAACAAACAGCACAAAAACATAAAATTCACAATGGAAGTGGAAGAAGGCAATAGCATAAATTATCTAGACTTAACAATTCGGGCAAACAAGAGCTTAAATAGGATCGAATACGAAATATACAGGAAACCAACTGCTACAGACACAATAATACACAATTCATCAAACCATCCTCAACAACACAAAAACGCGGCAATTAGACAATTAGTAACGAGACTTGAACGAATACCACTAACGCGGGAGGCATATAGAAAGGAGTTGAAAATAATTTATAGCATAGCGGAAAACAACGGGTATAGAAAAAAATTGGTAGACAAAATCAGAAGAGATATCAAAACAAGTGGGGAACGGAACAAAGAACAGGAGCAGGAGAAGAAAGCTTGGGCTACTTTAACATATATGGGCACATCAACATACAAACTTGCTAAATTTTTTAGAAAGCACAACATTAACACAGCATTCCGAACAAATAACAATTTGGGTAGAATACTCCAAGACAGCACAAACGAGACAGACTGCCTGGATAAACAAGGAGTATACAAATTAACTTGCACATGCCAACACAGTTACATCGGACAAACGGGACGAAATATAAAAACCAGATTTCGGGAACATATGAGAAACTACAACAAAAAAATGAGAGAACCAGGAACAACACCAGAATCGAATTTTGCGAACCACATATTCAACAAAAAATGTACACCAGCGCATATTAGAAAAACGGTTAAACTGTTACACATACAGCATAAAGGACGGCGGTTGAACGTATTAGAAAACATGGAAATATACAAACAGAAAACTTTTGACGGGAGAATAATAAATGAACAAATAAACACTGCCTCGGACATAATATTTGAACCATTAAAATATTTTTACACAAAAGAGAACAATAATTTAACGGAACCGAACAATATAACAACAGATGTAAAAGACAAAAGGCCAATCCAAAAACGCACAATCATAGATTACTACCTGCATACAGATAATACACCTATTAAATAATCGCCGCGCTATAAAGACAGGGAGCACAGACATGGTATATAGAAAAACGAGAGGAACAGGTAGCAGGTAGAGAGAGAGAATGAGAGACACATAGACATACAAGGACGAGAGAGAGAAACACAAAGGGGCAAAGAAAGAAAAAACGAACCATACAAAAGACAACGTACAGCGAGAAAAACGATTTAGTATTCGAGAACACTGAAGATGGCACAAAGCCGAAACCGGTCTGTTCATAAACCAAATTTGACGTGGGATGACGGAAAATCGTTCCAAATTCAAGCAAACCCCGTCGGAAGAATATCACAAAAATCAAAAAAATTTATGTTTGTTGTTGTTTTGTAGACTAGTCAGAGAATCGCAGGTTCGATTCCTCTTTACTCTTAAATTTTTCCGAATTTTAATTCTTTATCGCAAAAGTTAGCTAAAGCTGTCCGCGAAAACTAACCTAACTCAATCACAGATTTAATTTTAACTTGCAAAAATTTTTCGAAAAAATGTTGTCTAGAAGCCAGTCGGTATTTCGTGCTGCGTACTAGTATCTTGCATTTATAAAAGATAATTTTATAATATTTTCGGCACCTTCAAATATTATGATGACTCCACAATTTTTTGGTTATTAAATATTGTCTCTCTTATTGTTGATTTGTTGTTTAATAAAAAATTGCGCTAATTTTTTTCAAATTGACTCGATCGTTATCAAATATTGTGAGCGAATAAATTTTGATTAAAATAATTTTTCTTAGGAGACTGTATGAAATCGAGCAGCTTTAGAAGAATGTTTTTTAGCTTAAATTTTTTTATTATATATATTTTTTATGCAAATTGGTTTCATTTCTAATACATTTTTTTCTTTCCTTGATTGTAATCATTACTAAAGATATAATATAATGCAATTATTAAGTATTTAAATGTAAAACAATTTTTCTTTTTACAACCTCATTGCTTTTAGAAATATTTATAATACGATAAAATTTATTGAAATTTTCATAGATACGGCGAAAGCAGTTTTATTGCTGGCATTAAGAGATCTAAAGTATTTTAGACTTATCAGCTGGAAGTGACGAGTTGGTGTAGTTGGAACGCAAAAGTTAGCAATCAGCAACTCGGAATCGACATGACCACGTATTAAACCAAGTAGAACCTTTATTTATGACTAATAAACTAAAACCGTATTAACTTTAATGAGTAATTAATTACGAAGTCAAAACTGGCCCTTAATTTTATGCATATTTTGATTCCCAATGGAAATCGCCTATTTTTTTTTGGGAATAATAAAAAATTTTTTAAGCATTTGCCAAGATTATGCACATTTTAAGAAACTTTAAATCTGAAGGATTTTTAAATTGGAGGAAATCTTAAAAAAGAGTTGCATGATTTATGCTGATCCATTTTAGGCGAATTTCATTTGTCAGTATTGACACAAATCCTTGCATAAAATTGCTGTTTTTCAAAAGAGCGAATATTTGTAGAAATATGTTTTTGGTTTCCGAAACATTTCCTTCTCAGAAACATTTTTTCATTCCATTTTCTTTTTTTATTTAGCTGACTTGTTTTCAAGTTCATTTGTGAACTTTATTTTTAATATTCTAACATGTTTCCCTCTGTATTTGCTCGTGGTGTATTAGTACCAGCATTTACTATTCCTGTAGCAAATAGAACAATCCACCCTTTTTAGATATTTATTATTTTAACTTTGGTACTCTTTGTCTCTGTAGTCTTAACAAACATAAATCCTTTTAAATTTACAATGAGCTCTCAGGTACATAATAATGACTTTTTTGTGGCACGATGGCTTTTTCTACTAAATATTTCTAAAGGGGATTCATTTGCCACCAACCAGTTGATTATTAAAAAGTCGAAAAGTTTTTTACTCGAAAAGAGACAAGAGTAAAATAATAAAAATAATATTTTATAGAAGAATTTTAAAATTTTTATAGCTGCAACCGCATTTGGTCGTAAAATTATAAGGAATGAGTAGTTTTTTTTTGAAGTTACTAAAACATTTCAATAGTAAAAGTGTCGTTGAAGAGTAAAATGGTAAATTTTGAAATGATTTGGAATTAGTTTTATCTCCTTAGTAAAATATTGTAAAGATATGGAAAGATTTTTTTACTATTGGAGTTGTGATAATAAAATTGATTGATGCCATCACTGTCAAGTTAGAGTTCAAAAATAGTTGCATATATTTGCCATAAAAAATTTTTTAAAGCATCTATTATTACTTGACAACTAAAACTAGTAACTAGGATATGAAAGATGGTAATTTAAAACAAACAAAAAAAATACATTAGTAATTATTCAATATTAAAATTTATTGGAACTGTATCCAAAAAAGATTTAAACTTTTGAAATTTGTATTATTGATTTTGCATTTTGTGATAATCATATACGATAAAGAATTCTCATATTGTATTTGAATAATTTGGCATAAACATATTGTGTTGAATATTTTCAAACTGCTCAAACTTCATTAACGAGTTGGTGATGAGGGAACAATGAAATGTTGGCAACAAACAAATTTGAAAGACTAAAAATTATTATATTTTGCGAAAATAAAAATATAAAATCTTTAAATGGTTATTTTCTAAATGACATTTTTCCATATGGTACATATTTTAAAAGGCCCTTTTTAATAGGTACTTTCTTACTACTTTCTTCAATAGGTACTTTCTTAGAAGGTTTGTTTTTAAAAGTACTTTTCTGTAAATTACCATTTTTGAAAGGTCCTTTTTAAAAGTACTTTTTCTACAAATTACTTTTGTTAAAAGGTAATTATTTTGAAATTTACTTTTGTATAAGGTCTACTTATTAAATGTACTTTTCTCATAGGATACTTTTATTAAAAGGTACTTTCTTATAATGTACGTTATTGAAAGATACATATTAACACTTTTTTAAAGGCACTTTCTAATAAGCCTTTTTTGATTTAAGAGGTACTTTTATATAATATACATTTCGAAAACGTTTTTTTTAAGAGGCAGTTTTTTAAAATATACTTTATATTAAAGGTACATTTCTAAAATATACCTATTTTGAAAAGATGCTTTTTTGAAAGGTACCTTCATAAAATGGTGCTCTTTTAAAAGGTAACTTTTTGCAAAGTATTTTGCTTTACAAGATCTTTACCAAAAAAGTACATTAGGAGATTATGTATTTTTAAAAAGTACTTTTATTAATAGATAATTTAATAAAAGGCAAAATTTTTAAAATGTACTTTTTAAAAGTTAACGTTTAAAAGGTTTTTCAATAAAAGTATTTTCATAATTTCGTTAATATACCTATATAAGATAACTAACTATTTTATCAAAAATCACTTGTTTGCAAAAAGATCTGATTTGAGACAGATAAAAACAACCATTAATGCCTTTGAAGCTTTCTATATCATACTTATAAATAATACATTATTTAAGTCTAATAAATGTTGTCATTGATCACCAATAGTTGACAAATTGTTTAAGACAAAGAAAATTTCGAAATTTCAACCAGCGAGTAGGTAAAATGTTGACTTTCCAAAGCAAGCAACCCAATCGTTATAACCTCAATGACAGAAGTTAGTGTTTTATTTGCATAAACTTATTTACATCCATGCTTCGAAGAGTAGAGAAATATTCAAAGATTTTACATCTGTGGTTATCAGGTGACTGCCACATAATAAGGCAACATTTTAATGTAATACTCGCACGAATTTTCCACAATTCTGATCCCAAGATGTCCTTATCACCTACTTCCCAGAAAGACATCTTCTGACCTGCCAATTCCTTAATACATAATACATACAACAATTTATATGATAAGCTATAATAATGTCATTCTTCATTTAGTTATGTTAGAATATTATTTTAATATACGTTTTACTGAGCTGAAGGCCTTCGATTTTTATTAAGTTTATTCACAAATGCATCACGGCACTGGATCTGTTATGCTGTACGTTCGGTAATGCATTAGCTTGCAATATTGGAAATACTATGCGTTCTAAAAAACATCGAAACCTCATCACGAAAATTGCATTCTAAAAGCAGAAATTGTTTAACATTAAATTTCTCTTTTTTCACTCCAAAATTTTATGATATTCTCAACTCTATTAACCATTATTGATTTATTTATTTTTAATGTTCTACCATCGACTAAGATCGAGAGCGTTCCTCCTTTTCATCCGACTGTGTTCTCTATAATTTAGAATGTTAAGGGCTAGTAAATTTGGATGATACTCCAAACGAGTGTTGAAACCAATGGGACGTCCAGGTCCTTATAAATGCGCAAAGTTTTGATATACCAGGGAGTGCCTGTAATCATACGAAGGTTTTTATTTGCGGCTTTGAATTTTGTCTATATTAGATGCCTCAGCAACTGCATTTCGCAGCACCATATTGGTTTTACGATCGCGTTGTATAGACCAAGTATACAATTTAGGCCTAGTGTTGAACTACCGCCCATAAAGCAACTTGTTTAATTAGACTATAATTTCATTTGAATTTCCATATTCAACGAGGATCGAGGTGAATTGTATTGCGGTATGGACTGAGTGTTAATTTTGGTGGGAAGAATGTTCGCCTTCGCATTGTTAATGTTAAATGAAAAGATTTTTGGTTATTCACTTCTATTCCAGATTCTTAATAGTCATTTTTCCAATATTAAAATGTAGTCCTGCGGTTTGCGGATTACTTTTTGGTGGTTTTCATGGACGCTTAGAAATGCTGTATCATAAGTAAAAGTTGATATGTAAAGATTATTGTTAATTGTCATGTCGGAAGCATATGTATATCAAATACAAGATAGGACCTAATGTACTGCCTTGAGCTGCTCCTGCTTCTCTCTCTCTTTCTCATTTTCACCAGCTGTACTTCCTCTACCACTATCCCTTTCACCAAGAAGTAGCACCTTCAGTAGTGGGCATCAATTGCCTGAGTGCTACTTCTATTAAATGAAAAAAAGTTATGGTCTCTGATAATGAACTTGCGATTAGTTAAGTTGCGCGTAATTTCCGCTTCAATTTATTAATTTGATAACAAATAAATATATAAAATGGTTTTAATTCGTTCAATCATCATAATGATTATAATATAGAACTAAGCATTAAAACAATGATGCTAAGAACAAAAAAAGTAAAATAGCAGACTTATTAAGAATTCTGTAGGCTGACTTCCTGATTGTCATTTAATTGTTGTTATAAATACTAGCCACAACCGGTGTGCCACGCTACTTTCACAGTTATTAAATAAAATAAATCTAATAAATATTTATAAATAAATGCATAAATGCTAAATAATATTCCTATTGTTTGGGGGAGTTAAAGTTTTTTTTATTCCCATTGCATCAAAGTTTTTTCACTACTATTCATTTTATTTTCAAAGAACTCATACCAACTTTGATGACTCTCATTATGCCAGCTTCCAAATAAAAAAAATAATATCAACAAAAATCTAAAATTTTTAACGGAAAATCTGTAAAATATGCATCTCATATAAACAATTTTCGAAAAATATTCAAAGCACATGACTAAATAATTCTTTCAATATTTAAGAAACGAAAAAGTCACAATTACTGCATACAAGCATTACATTTGAATACTTCAGAGTTTGTCGGTTTTAATTTTTTCAAGTTTTATTTTAAGCTTTTTAAAGGTATTTTTAAAGTCGGTGTTGGAGGTACCCATCCACCTAACCCCTTGGCTTATTAGTCAAATTGGGACCACTTTCTCTCGCTATTACCATCAGTCAGATAAAAAAAATTAGGTATTAATTTATATGGGAGATACCCTTCTCCCTGGTTCTTTCATATATTGGCTAAAATGGGACCAACTCCGGATCACACTCTTTCATATAAAAATATGAGTAGAATCTCAAAAACGATCTACAAAAAGCAGAAAAATTATATTATCAAACATGAAATACGCTTTTTCTGTAAGTCGGTTAGGAACTTGAAGTCTGTTCTTGTGATTGTAAGAACTCAAAACAAAATTGACATGCGCCATTACTAATGATGACTGACATCGATGAGCATATCTTAGAAGACCTAAGGCTACTCCCACAACAAATTTAGCCCCCAATAGAATTTTTTTCTTCTTACAGAATTTCTTACACAATTTTCTTCCTAATTTTAAATTTCTTCCTAAAATTATCTAGTCACCCTGATATTCATGATGATGGCCAAATTTACCTGCGAACTTTTAGTTCCTAATAAACTGTTTATTATTTATAATCAGGATTTGTAGAATCAGGTTACATGGTTTAAGGAAAAAGTACTACTTGCCCCTTTTCTTAAAGCTTAAACTACTAGCGTAAGAGAAAGAAAAAAACTTAATAAATTACCAAGTCTGGACGCTTAACTGAGCTGTGTAAGCATTCAATTTCTTAAAAAAAATACAAAAATAAAAATATATTTGCTTACGATGTTGTTGACCAAGCCAACAATAAAATCCTATAAAAATACACCAAAACTTGTACCACAAAGCACATACATACACTTGAACACATACACACATACTTACTACACTAACCAAGACCTCAAACTGAAATAAAAATAAAATTTCAAAAAGAAAAACTAAAATAAAAATTAAACTGAATAAAAATGTTAAAAGAAAAAGTTCTTCAAGTACATTTTTTTTTCTCTTTTGGCTGAATGTTTTTAAATCAGCAAAATTTAACCGCAGCATGCAATTAATCAAGCCCAAACCCCAAGCCAAGCAAATAAAAAAATATGTACAAAAAGAAAAACGGCAACATACCAAACAATTCACACAAACATACAAACACACACACACACTCACACACTTAAACTCACACTAGATTTAAATGGTCAGCATGAAAAAAAAGAATGAGACTAAGCCTCATGCAAAATATAAAACGCCAAGCGCGAAATAAAAGCGAAGCAAAAACTGCTGTAAACCCAACAATTTATAACATCAAACCAGAATAAAGAAAAGAAAAATACGCGGTTCAAAACAAACGAAAGACAACATTTGCAAGCTTTCCGAAAGTAGCGTTTTTATCAAAAAAAAAAAATTGTGATTTGGATTTCTTTTACACTGTTTTTCTTGGTTTTCGGGGGTGTAGTTGACCGCCATGCAACCGAAAAACATTTCACTGCTACAACAAATTAAACAAATTTTATTTGCCTTTCACTGTCTTTCTCCTTGCTACACCCTGTACTTTTTTTTAAACCAAAAACGAATTGTAACCATCAACGGATTTTCCGATATTTATCTTATTGCTCGGTTAAGCATTTTACACACTAAACAAAAAGCCACAAAGATTTTCTACATGACCAATCCATCTCTTCCACTAGCCTAAAGAACCTTACAATTATATTTCAAATTTAGACGTCTATATGTCTGCAAGTGATTCCACTATATTTTTAGAAGGAAAAAATCCCATTTTCCTTCCCTCCACTTCCGCTCCATGGCCTTAATTGAACAATGTTTTAGTTTCCTGTCATCACAGTTTGTTGACTGGCTTTCACAACAAGCCTGTTTAAATTATGAAGATGCTTGACCATGTTGTTTAAATTGTTGTTGCTTTCATATAATAAACATGACAACAATTTTTGATGCTGCTGCTGCTGTTTTGTCCTTGGCCACAGTAAAAAAGAAAATAGAGTGTTAAATGAGTTTATTAAATGGAGAAATACGAAAATATCTTTGAACATATTAATTGTTTAGGGACTTGGGAAAATAGATTTTTTGTGCTAGAGTGATAGATGAACACATCAGGAATGAAGGACACAAGAAAGGACCTTTTGTAATATGATTTTTGTTTGGCAATAACAAAGAATTTTTAATCAAATTTATATTTGGTCATATGTTTTTTTTTATTTAAAAATGCAATCTTTTATTGGAGATTAAATTTTTTATAGAAAAAATAAAAATCCATTTATACCATAAAAGCTCTGATTTAGTTTGTCCTCATAAGATGTGTGTACAGAAAACTTCCTAATGGTTGCTTAAGCTAAAAAGATTTAAAACAAACTGTTGGATCATTTAAGGTCATATAATTCTCCTCTCCCTACTGTAGGCAATGCTGAAGGAGTTAATAGCATCCTAAGGCTTAATTTGAATAAAAATAAGAGGACAAAGTAATGAAAATTTTTAATACAAAATTGCAAATAGCTGGGATTTGGTTTTTCTCTTTCAAGAATTAACCGTATCAACATTTTGTGAGTTTTAATAATCGAGGAGCTGCATTAATCGAGTGTAACATTATTTGAGGCTGTACTGTAATGACTAATTATCTTGTATCGTACTGATTTTTTTATATTAACCTATTTTGACTCAAATACACAGATTTTTCAAAAAAAAGTATATTTATTGAAACTCTGCTTTTCATTTTGATACTATTCCAAGGCTTATTTTCATTAGGTGGATACAAAAAATCCCTAATATATCTTCCTCAGATTAGTGGATATTGTTCACAGTGATTTGGCCTGCCTAGATAATTCAATTGTTAGCACCATATATTCGATAATTTGGACAACTGAAAGTAAGTCAAATTCCGAAGTACCGAAAGGTCCCGATTACTGAAACAAATGACTTTAACTATTTTCAATGAAAACACCGATATGCGAGTATTAATTTTATATGTACTATTTTTTTTTTCTTTATAACACGATTTATTTCATTTATAAAATTTATTTATACGTTATTAAACAGGTATTTGATGAATTTGTTTCTTAAATTTTCTAGTGGGAAAATCTTCCTCTTCCGAATATTTGATACAGAGGCTGGGAGCAGATGTTTTTTTATGGACATATTCCTCATGGTTAATTAGCCGTAGCCATTTAATTCAGCTTTATTACACAAGTACGAGGGCAGGTCAAAAAGTCCGTAACTCTTTGAATGAAATATAAGTTTTTTGGATAAAAAATTATTTTATTTTTTGGCATAGTCCTATTTTGAGCTCTATACATTTTATCCCACATTTCTCCAATTTTTTTATTCCTTCTTAAAAATAAGATTTGCCGAGGTCATCAAGATAGGTATTTGATTATATCCCTGGAGTCAAGTCTCCATTTCTTCAGGCTTGGAAATAAGAAATATTCTCTAAGGCGGATAAGGTTGAATTCATGGAATTTTGCCATGGAAGCTGCACATGTGTGCGTCCTTGCATTGTCCTGGTGGGGAAAAAACATTTCTCTTGGCCGAATGCAGTAATTTTTCTTTCAAATACTCATTCACATAACATTTTTGATTGATTGTTTTATCCTTTTGAAGATAGTCAGTATGACTTTATTGGTTGACAAACCCATCTTGGCCATCTTTGGCACCAATTCATACAGAGAAAGCTAATGTTTTGATCTCTGTTTAGTCTCTGGTGTGACCTGGTTGATCCACGTTTCATCCGCGGTCACGACAAGGCGCAAAAATTCGTCCATTATGCGATTGGTGAACTCTTTGCGATGTTATTACACGACGCTGCTTGTAATCGATTGTGATCAAACAATGCACTCTTCTTGCGAAAAGCATTCTTATTCAAAATTGAAACCACTGAGCCATGTAATATCCCTGTGGCTTTAACAATCTATCGCACTTTCTATTTTTAATTGGCCTACTGCATATCGTGAATTATTTGAATTGTTATGGGTGTAGAGGCCTCAACTACGTCGTTGTACGGACACAACGAAATTCAGTAAACCACACTTTCCTGCCATTAAAAGTGTTTTCTGAAGGATATCCATATCCACAATAATATGGATACAATATGCGTAACATTTCAATTAAAACATCTTATTTTAGGAATTTAATTTATTAAAATTAGAAAAATTTTTTTGTAAGATGTAATAACATTTTCAATTGAGAAATAATTAAAAATCATCAATAAAATTTTGACTTTAATACCAGCATTACACCACAGAACGTAAATAAATTTTCGAAAACTTTTTTAAAATCTTTTGGCCGAAAAAAATTGTGTGTAAATTTAGGCTTCCCAATTCCCAGTGACTAAAGCTCTTATCAATACAAATTGAAATATGGCTTAAGCAGTCGCAGACTGACCAAATAAATTGTCTGACAACATTGTTAACCTCTAGTCTGCTGCAATTTTTGTGTTAGAAAAACAAACACGAAAAATAACCTGAATGAAAAAAAGTAACCGACAATTTTTCTTGTTAACACAGAGACGAAAAAAGAAAATCAAGGAATCAGGCTTAAAGTTTAAATTTAAAGGTAAATGAAAACGTTTTGTTTTCCTCCATTTGCCACACTGAGTTGGGTAATAGAAAATAGCAACAAATAAGACCACTGAAAGTAACAATCATGGCTAAAATAAAGAAGAAAAGAGGCAAAGAAATGTATTAAAAAATAGATAAATGTAGCGTTAAAATAAAAATAATCATTTGGACAAGTTAAAAAGGAAACCACATGTAAAGTTCAGATAACAAAAATGCAACGCTGATTAATGTCGAAGTTTAATTGTGTCTATATTTCAGAAGTTCTTATTTAAGGCACTCGAAGGGATAAAATATTTTTTTATAGGCCACAAAATTGTGTGAGTATTTTTGACCAGCAAAAAGGATAATTATCTACAATAAGAACATGAATGCATGAGATGTTAAGAAAACGTTTCTCAGTTATACTGCCGTCTATAATAAAATGTTTACTTCTTACTTGATCATATAGACTATCTCCTTTTTATTTCTTTCTTTCTATATCTCATATTTCATAATTTCCTTGGTTTTCAAATGAAATGCTTCATGCATGCTTAGATATATTAAACAATGTTAAATCATTTAGCAAAGTTACCTTGGCATGCAATTTTCATGTTATCATGTTTTTATTTAAGTTAAACGCCTAAAATTATGCTCTTAAAATCAACACTTAAATTAAGCAAACCAAATTTCCAAATGAACCATTCACTTTAAGCTAGAAGCCAAAAGGAGAAAAAAACCATTTAAAGTATGCAATCATCAACAAATATTATAACTATTATAATGATTGCATACTTACGGGCGCTTCCTATGTGGTTAAAAGTTTTTACTTACTTTCAAACGAAAGCCAAATAATATCCATGAAACCTGAACAAGAAAAAACAAACAGACAAAATAAGCTAAAGTAATGCTAAGAAATTTTTTGGTTATTCTTGCAATTATTATTGCTTAAGACCTGAGTGATATGGCTAGAAAAACGACTGCCTATTTTTGGGCAAATATTTCGAAAAGGGAGAGTATGGTAAACGGAAATGGTATTACAATTCATAGCAAACTTTTTGGCATATAAATTTCTCATTTCCTTTATTTTTTATTTTTATTTTACTAGATTGTTAAAAGGAAAAAAACATCTGCTAAAGTAAAAACTAAAAATTCTAATCTTTATATAAATCTTCAAAAAGAAAAAAAAAAGAAAATTTAAAAATTATAAAAAAAGTAGAAAATGAAGAAAGTCAAGATTTTCTTACTCTCCTTGTTGCGATTGCTTTTAAAACATGCAAATACTAAGACTTCCGTTTTAAACGCCAAACCAAAGCAGGGAATATGAGGTTCCTATTTTTTTAAGAATTAACATAATTTTTTTATAAATTTGAAAAATTTCCGTTATGATTTCTTCTCATACAATTCTTAACTGTCTATAAGTATTAGTTTTCCTATTTATTTGTTGTTGTAGCGACATTTGAAAACCACTTGATTTTTATCGTTTGTCCAAAGACTGCAAAAATAAGACAATTTGGAGTGTTTGATAAAGCTGTGACGAATCTGGAATGCGCTCTACAGTATTATTTGTAAATTAAACGATTCATATTTATAAAATTCATAATAAATTGAGGTGTAGACAATGGGAACATAATTGAAAGTTCGGTGATACTAGCAGCCACAACAAAGTCTAGTAGTCGACATTTTTTTATGGTTATTGGCATTTATTTGATGACTATATATTAGTCGATTATAGCTCTTATCAACCTATGTGGATCCATGGTGGTTCTTTTGCTTCTTCTGAGTATTGACATGTTGAGGGCATCCTGGGTCTTATATATCTGACTAAACCAACAAAACTCATGATTAAAAAAATTTATCTCGCAGTCCATAGTCTCTGCCATAATGCATCCTCCCACTTAAATTATACTCTTAGGTCTGATTGAGCTATGTAGCAACAGAGGAGCTGTTTCGCCCTTTATTCCTTCTGCCCCTAATGACAAACTATTGTAGAAATCATTAAAGGAAGGTCTCAATGTTCTGGCATGTGTGACTATAGGACAATGTTTTGCCAGTGCTGTTACTGTTGCTTACAGCTGTTACAATGTCGCGCAGTATTATTTAGTATAAATATATCTTGCAACCTCACAAGGCTTGTGGATAGCATCTGGTCAGAGTTTCCCTATCAGATAATTGCCGTACTATATATGACCAGTACTCTTCACATTTTACCGCAAATACGTCAGGTCATTGAAAGATGGTGTCTTCTTAAGATCGATTGTGCAAGGTGGACTACGCTCTACCTGCCTTAGCGCATGAGTGCCTCTACATAACCTAGCTACCAGCTAATGATGCGTGGAGTAATGGTATCGCTGAAATATGAAGAGTCGTGCACTTTTACATGGAAGGGTCCAATAACCACGAGGATGTGCTGCTTTGAGTATATTCAGTGGATTTGAATCTCTTTGTTTCAAAACGACTGTGGGATCGCTGCAATTTTTTTAAGTAGATATCCTGGCTTGGTTGAAGATAAATTTCATGTCGAGAATCGCCGCAAATATCTACTCTTACAGCCATACGGCTATATTGGCCCTAAAATTCTTTCTTCTGAAAACAAGATCGGCCCTGACTACCACTAAACTCTTTGTGAGATGATGGAGCAATTTAACAGAGGCATCCGAGGGAACAACACAGCTGATGAACTAGCTTGATTTGGTAAAATCTCACTGGTTCCAGCAGAATTGAAGCACGTATATTTATGATTGTCCTCTTGCAAACTTAGACTAAGGAGCAGGAGTGAGGAGGAAACGATTAGGCCATAAAGAATGACTATAAAATCCGAAGATAGTTAGTGTCCCATCGAGGTAGTTAGTATCCCACGAGGTTACGAGTTGAGCAAAATGACTTCTGCCACACCTGCCACGACATAAATGAGGAAGAGAGTGTAGAACACTTCTGGTGCTATTGCTTATACGCAAAAGTACGAATGATTCTCATGGGATCTTTTTAATCATTAATCTGTAATACATAATGTGCTTCATAATGATCTCGTTAAGTAGAGTTTCCGTGTTATCAAAAAAGGATAAAAATGGACCTTATTTCCTGAAAACTTTTCGTATATGAGGACAAAAATTATATTATAGCATTTAGATGATGATCATTGGGCACTTCGCTCTACTTACTTGCTGGTATCTGCCAATGGTGTATTTCAATTTTATAAGAGATCCAGACAGAATTTTGAAAATATTTTCTGCTCCAATCTCCTACAGAAGTGAAGGACAAGGACTTCCAAACTGGAAAAGCTTATTTAAATATGTCTTTTATATTTTTATGCGATTATAATGGCTACCTCTGGAAAAAGAATTTCTTATGTACTTTCGTAATCTAACAAAATACTGCCCCTTTAAAAAAACTGCTCAGTTTATTTTACTACTCCTACATTTTCAATTTCTTTGCCTTCTTTTATATTCCAATAAAAAATCTTTGCAAAATTCATAAGCAAAAGCATAACTAGATCAGGATAAACAGAGTTTTTCTTTTAGCCAAAATAATAGAGAATAAAGTTTGAAAGACATTTTGCTTTGTCCTTTTTTTGTTAAGAAAAAGAGAAAAAACATTTTTTCCCAAAACTAAAAAGGAAGTTCTATGCTAATATCAATGCTGTTAAAAATGCCGGTCGGCTTATGTATAAAATTAAAGTTGGCTTTTCAATCTTTTTTTTTCATAAAAGATTTTGACAACAAATTATGGTGGTCAATTGAATGCAAAGAAAGGAAAAGCGAAGAAAAAAGACATTTTTAAAAGGAAGTCATATGAGACGTATAAGTATTATGCAGCAAATGCATATAAATCATACGTCTCAGTTTGTGAAATTAAAAACATTTGCAAATTAAAAGGCTTAAAAAAATACAAAACCCTTAAAAGATATGAAACTCAATATTAAATTTGCTTTAAAATTATATTTGCTTGCTCGTTTACTTAAAATTTATTCAAAATGGGCAGATCGTAAACAAATCCAGTAGACAGCCAACGAAAGGCTGCCTGTCAATTCTCATAGGAAAACTACTTCCCTTTCTCCTCTCGAATTGTAAGTAAAATTTTAATGTCTTATATCTAGTTGCTCTAACCTCAAAATGTTCTTCTTTAAATTTATGCAATAATATATCTTTTCTTTCTTATTCGTTTGTTTTTTTTTTTTGTTCGTTGTACAGCAACATGCTGTGTAAATGCATCTCCAGACCATGAATGATAAAACGTGGCATGTACATAAAAAGTTCTGTTACCATTTTATTTGATTTTTTGGTTTTGATTTGACTTGCAAAAATAAATAAATAAATAAATGAACAAATGTACGAGTACAAGATGTACACAGTTTTCAATATAAAATTTATTGGTAAAATGCAATAACAGAATAAATACATTTGTTTCACAAGGAATAGAGAATTCATGTTCAATATGAATAAAATTAAGTAGCAGAGGAAAAAAGAACGAAATGGAAATGATTTTGTTAAAGCAAAATCAATCAAAAAGGATCAGTAGCAAGGAATATTTGAAATTCTTGGTAATGGTTGACAGGGTTAAAGATGAGATTTTTGAAAAAAGAAATTAAATTTTAAATTAATTAAATAAAAGTCGCTCTTTTTAAATTGGTAATTTTTATTAAAAATCTAGTTTTATTTATAAAGCAAATTTTTTTAACAAAAGCGACCTTTTATTAAAAATAATGTATGTGTTATTGTAATATTTATTAAAATATATACTTTGTATTAAGAGTTGCTATTATTAAGAAGCTACTTTTTGCCGAATGGTACTTTTTTTTTTGCTAAAAATGTACTTCTTGTGTAAAATAGATACGCTTTGTTTGTATTTATTAATCAAAAAATTAATTTTATTAAAAAAACGTACTTTTTATTAAAAATGTATTTTTTTATTAGAAATTTGGTTTTTTTAATTAAGGTCACCTTTATTACAAAGATAGTTTTTGCTAAAAAGGTATTAAAAAAGTACTTATTATTAGAAAACTTCTCCCACGAGAAAAGTAAATTTTGCTAAAAACCCACTTCTGGTTGAAAAGGTCCTTTTCTTTTTTTTTAAAGAAAGGACTTATAATTAAAAAGGTGTATTTTATTAAAAAAAACCAGTATTTTATAAAAATAATACCTTTTTGTTAAAAAAGGTCACTTTTTGCTAAATAAGGTACTTTTTTTTATTAAGAAACACTTTTACACAACCAGGTACTTTTTAGTAAAAATATCTCTTTTTATTAAAAATATGTTCTTTACTCAAATTGTTTTTTTTTGTTATAAAAATATTTATTGTTGAAATGATACTTTTTACCAAAAACATAATTTTTATTTAAGAGCTATTTTCATGAAAGATTTATTTTTTATTAAAAATAGAATTATTTTTAAAAAGTTACTGTAGCATAAAAGGCACTTTTCTAAAAGGTACATTTGGTACATAGGCAGTTTTCGTAAATACTTTTTTTTTATTAAAAATTTACTTTTTTAGTCGCAAGTTTTTTGTAACTACTTTTTATAAATAAGGTAATTCTTATTAAAAAGGTTCTTTTTATTAACAAGGCAATTTTTATTAAAAGGTGCATTTTCATTAAAAAAACTACATAGATTTATGCCTAAAGGCTACAATTTTTTTTTTGTTGAGAAGGTACTTTTATATTAAAACGACTCTTTATTAAATATAAAAATTTTTGTACATGATTTTTATATAAATGAACTTTAGGTCTTTTTTACAAAAACTATTTTTATTATGATTCAATATTTCGACGCCTCTTTGGGCGTCTTCTTCAGGAAAAATTTTTTATTATAAATGTTTTATTATTTTTTATTAATAAAAAATTTTTCCTGAAGAAGACGCCCAAAGAGGCGTCGAAATATTGAATCATAATAAAAATAATTTTTGTAAAAAAGACCTAAAGCTCATTTATATAAAAATCATATATGTACATATATTAAAGAAAGGTCAAAAATAAATAGTGTTAATTAATTATAAAAATTTTTATTAAAAGAGTACTTTTATAAAAATTTAGTTTTATTTAAAAGGTTCTCTATGTTGAAAAGGTACTTTTTCATTAAAAGGTACTTTTTATTTAAATGGTATTTTTTTTCTTAATAAAGTTATTTTTAACAATAAGGTACCTCTTATTTTTATAAAAAATTTAGATACTTTTTTATTAGAATGGTACTTTTTTATTAAAAAATTATTTTAATTAATTTTTAATAAATACTTTTATTTACTTTAATTTAAACAAATACATATGTACTATTGAAAAACTATTTCTATTGAAAGCGTATTTTGATTAAAATGTTAATCAATAAAAAGTTCTTTTGTTGCTAAGGGGACCTTACTATTTAAAATTGTCAGAATGATTTATACATTTGTCTTTGTTGTAATTTGTTCTTTGATAACTATCACATGTAATTTGCCTTATAAAATATGATAAAGTTTGCTTTACTTAAATTCCTGAAGAAGAGAACCGATGGTGATCGAAATATGGAATAAAAAATAAAATTTAAATAAAACAAAAAAAAAGAAGTTTTATTTAATATATGACCTAGAGCTGGAATAAAAATAAAAACAAAAATTACATATCATTAGGTCGGAAAAATTAACAAATATATACTTAACTAACGGAAGGCACGCCGAAGAACATCAATATGAAATTAATAAAATATACATACTTATAGTAACAAACCAAACAAGTTTGTCATAAGTAAAAAATAAAATAAGCAAATTAAAAAATAAGCATGTGTATGGTTGGTAAAGAATAAATAACAATGGTAAGACTGTTGTAAGTTAGTGAGGTGTAATTTGAGCTCTTCATTACAAAAAAAAGTTTTCACAATACGATTAATCAAAAACAATTCTCGTATTACATTTACAGTGAGCGTTTGTATGAATAGCCGAAATATACATCAACTGACAACACAGAAGTGGACCAAACACAAGAACGCTGATGATGAAAGTGTAGCGGCTTTCGAAAACAGCATGTTGTTCCGTTCTGCTAGTGTTTGTCAGAATGATTTACACATTTGTCTTTGTTGTAATTTGTTCTTTGATAACTATCACATGTAATTTGCCTTATAAAATATGATAAAGTTTGCTTTACTTAAATTCCTGAAGAAAAGAACCGATGGTGATCGGAATATGGAATAAAAAATAAAATTTAAATAAAACAAAAAAAAAGAAGTTTTATTTAATATATGACCTAGAGCCGGAATAAAAATAAAAACAAAAATTTAAAATTATCTCATTGTTGTTAACAATTTAATTAAAAAATTTAATTAAAAAACTACTTTTAATTAAACAGGTACTTATTATAAAGGTAATATTTATTAAAAACGTACAGCTTTTAATAGCACAGAAAACTTGTTGTTTAAAATATATGTTTTTTACACACGGTATTTTTTATGAAAAATTTTATTTTTTCTTAAAAAGTTCCTTTTATGTAAAAAAAACTGCCCCCACTGAGCGCATTTCTTATTGGAAAATATAAAAGAAAACAAATTTCTGAGGATCTTTTTGTTGTGCAAACATGGTTGAAAAACCAGATGTATTTCCTTCAAATGAATTCTCAAACTACTAAGATGTTGTTGTTAAGCAAACCACAAGATAAAACCAACAAAACAATAAATATATTCAGTAAAAAGAGGAAAATATTTGTTTTGTGTTGTTCATCGAGTTTTGGATATTTTAATAATAATTTTTTAGGTTACTTGTTATTATCTTTTTCTACAGGAAATTTATAAATATTCAAGAGCTTGAAGTAAAACTAGATTGTTCCTTTTAAGAAAAAAATACATTGATTACGAGTAAAACTTCCGCTCCATTTACTGTGCTTTTGAGAATATTATTTGAATTTGTTTATTTTGATTTTTTTAATAAAAAATCTTATAAAAGTGTTATTAAAACTGGACATGTTTTTACTTATTTTTCACTTGTGGCATACTTTTAGGAATTCATGTGATGTTTTTTTTTGTTTACAGTTCATGCGTTTCATTTATGGAAGTTTTCATTGTTTATTGAAATTTTTTTCTTTATAAAATTTAGTTTGAATGAGAATAAATTGAATGAAGTATTTTCTTTAAATTTTATAAACTTATATATGTAGGTTCCTGTTGTTGTTTTTGTTTCATTTTTAATTTGTAAAGCAAAATCTAAATCCTTTACCAATTAGTTTTGTAATCCTTCTAAATGTCATTAGTATTTCTGTCCTTTTAATGGTAACAATTCCATATTTATATTTAAATGCAGCGAAAATATGTCTGCTATTGAATAATATTATAAGCAGACAGTACCTGCTTTAATAAATTTTAAATAATGTAATAAATTCAATATGCAATCAAAGAAAAGGTTATAAGCCCGACTTAGTAATAACAGCGAACAAATAGGGCCCTCCAGAAAAAACCTTTAACTTTTTGTTAAGGGTTTTGTAATTGTAATGTAATGGGGGTTTGGCCCAGGATGGCCCTTTGCACTGCGACCATTGTTGATCTATTGTGCTTCCCCTGTCCATAGCAGTTTAATACGTTCGCAAATAGGATCAGCTCCTTCAGTGGGAGCACTAGCAGATCCTCTTCACACAGCGTATATGCATGTAGAGTCCTGTGTCTTCTGTGGCACAATGCCCCACAATTTGCTATCAAGTACATAAGGTGCATAAGGATCTTTTGAACTTAGTCCTGGAGGGAATTTCTCATATATGTTTATGTTAGTTTATAACTGCTCAATCTTTATTTGAAATGATAGTGGCCTCCCTAATAATAATATATTTTTATATCATGTTCATGTTAAAATATTTAAAAGGTTTTTAATTTATGGTTCAATAAAAATATTTTTTATTTTAATGCACATAAAATGTTATCGACTGATAGAAAATTAGAAATTTAAAATTTTCAAAAGCAAAAAACTTAACAAAAAATGTTTAAATGGTGTGTTTTAGAGAAACTGAAATAATTAAAAATAAAATATTAATATCAAGTGAATATGAAAGTTTATTTTAAATGTAAAAAATAATGTAGTCTCCATCACTAAAAAATAATTAACAGGGCGTATACTTAATATAGAACTAAAAACATAAATCATACGCCAGGTAGAATGATATTTTATTTTTTAGCTTTTTGTAAGATAAAAGCTAAATATGCCTTTTTAATTAAATATAAATTTTTTTATGATTTAGGAGTTTTTGGAAAGAGTTGAACAAAGGGATATCGTTTTAAGGAAATATATGACAATAAACAAATTTTTAATATTAACAAAAACACGAAAAACTATTTCAGTAAAAATGTTTAAATATATAATGCTAAATACAACAAGTGACGATTAAAAACTAAAAATTTCTTCAACACCATTAGGGATAGATACCATAAGATACAAAAAATAAGCCAGGCTAAAAACAAATGATATAAAATAACACTTATGATTTCATTAATTTGCTGGGGAATAAATGCAACTACAAGGACAAGATCTTGATAACAAAGAGTGTTAAAATAAACATTGAAAAATGAAAACATGACATGGACTCACCCCTGTTAAAGTTTGTTTATCATTTAAAATAGATGCAGCTGCTGCTGTTGTTGTTAAGGCAGTTGGTGAGGTAGAGGCCGTACTATTATCGGGTGTAAAATATGTTAAGAAAGCACAACCTGAAAAGATAGAACACAGGAAACTAAATAAAAATATTTAAAATTATTAAAAAATAGTTATGACAAAAGGACTAAAATAAATACTAGTGATAAAGCATTTAAATCAGGTCCAATTAGAACTTACACCAGTACATGCGCTTTGGGTTATAATTTAATTTAATTTTGGCTAGAATTGTATTATTACTATTGATTAAATTTTTTCGGTTTATGTTTTCTAATTTAATATTAATAGATTTTGTTTTTCTCCATTACCCCTCTTCGGAGCACTTTGCTTTCACAGAGCATCTCCAACTTTTAAAAGTTGTTGCAGTTGTTTTCACATTGTTATTTTTGCCTTGTATCAGTTTCGTTAATCGGTTGTTATTCCAGCTAAGTAGATAATTGGTCTACTGTAGCAGGTCTAGGATAATGGGGATGCCATCTTTGGTTGCCTAGAAACAACGCCCTCTGTGTATTTGGTGTAGTGGTGAGGATCCTTGCTAATCTTTGATTCCTACCTTTTTTCCTAGGGAGTAGGTGGTGGCTGCCTAGCCTTTCTCATGATATTATCCTGTTTGCTAGAGAGAGGGGGAGGTAAGGGGCTCATTGGATGGACTATTAGGAGGAGGTTGAAGCCAATTAATTTTTAAAACTCGAAAAACCATAGAACGAACCTGAAGTACTTGATTTTTTAAGGAAGCACTTTAACCACTACACCACGCGACCACCGATATTAATAGAAGAAATAACAAATTTTTTAAACTCCTTTGACATCCTTCTCTCCTATAACTTTGCTTAAAAAACAGTTGACTGTTAGATGAATAAAATTTTGAAGGTCTCTCTGTTGTATATACAATAATTATTAGTTACTTTATATGGATGGTACTATTCGTATCCTCCCTCTATGCTTTATGGGTTCGCTCAAATTCACAGTTTTTTCCTCTTTTTGCATAAATAAAATTTGAAGCCGTTTGATCTTGCAGCTCTGCAGTTATAGAGAAAATAATAATTATTTTTTACAGGGTATAACCAAACCAATGTTTATATATCCATTGATAGAATGCATATAAAATATTACGATTCTTGATGTTGTAGTAATACTCATATAAAACAATTAATAATCACTTTTGATGAGACTAGCCGTCTCCTGTTCCTTTAGCTCGAATGCGCGCTTTATTTCCATAGAAACACATATTAAAAATTTGGAGGATCTCACTATTTTAGTTCTAAATACATAGACATTGACCTAGACATATTTGTTGCTTTGTGTAGTGGGTACCTGTCTCCTTGTCCTACAACTCGGTACCTTTCCCTACACGTTCACTTTACTACCATAGTTAGTAACGTGCCCAAGAATATAAGAGACTCATTGTTTTCCTTTTTAACATGTAGAAGCCGGAGTTGGCCATTTAAAATTTCAATATTTCTGAACAATTTTTTTTATTTTTTAATATCTGAAATTAGTACTTTTCGAAATTAGTACTGTAGAAATTGTAAGGTGGGTTATGCTAACTAATGTTGATGAGATACGTAAATAGTTGTGTGTGCATATCGCAACTTTCAACGGAACTTGCATTTTATTATTATAAGTCTTTCATACATATTTTGCAACTTTCATTTTTGAGTCTCACCATAATGAAATTTCTAAATACATTTTTCACACTTTAACGTTCAAGCGTTAAAAACAACTACATATACAAAAATTAAAAATTGATTTTGTTTTCAATATAAATAAACCAAATATTATACACACAGTTCCATTTACTTGAAAGAAGTACAGTCAGGCCAACTATCAAGGATTTTCAGCAAAATATCTTCTTTTGGTTTTCCTCTTCATGTGAAATGCCTCATGTTTAACTAAAACTCAACTATTTAAATTAAGTGTAAAACTACTTTAATTTAAAGATTTTTTTCTTGAAAATCTTTATTTTCATTATTAAAGTTACACCTTTTGTCATAATGACTTTTGAAACTGCCATCAATTTTTATATCTAAAATGTAAACCAACTTTTCACTTTGGTATTTATTAAAACTACGATGACATTCATTAGCCAGTCAAGTCATTAGGGTTTTTAATTAGTAAATTTTCTTTGTTAAAGAAGAAACAAGGCGAAAGTATATAATATAAAAAAAAACTTTAAATCATTAACAAAAATTCGTTGTCTTTGTGACACCCTTGAGAAAATAATGACATAAAAAAACTGTGTAACAGCAGCCATTAGCCATGAATTGTTGGGTTCAACTAGGATATTTCAGATCCATGTATGGATGATACTATAAAAATTATTATTAAAGCTACAGCGGTCATAAAGACATGTGAATAATTTTACGATTGCTGAAGTTTAAATATTGCAAGTTCTTATTTTTTTTTTAACAAAAAAATAATTGTATTAAATTAAAGCAACGCTAAACATAGTTGAAATATAATATTAGGGACTTGAAAGGATATTAAACTACTTTTTGACGACAATCGCAACCACTGTTACCAGAAGTTGATTATTAATATATGCCACAAAAAATCCTAACAAAATCATAATACAGTTGGATTAGCATGCAATAGTTTCAAAATAAATTGAAAATAGTTAAAAATGCATTCCTTACAAATCAAAAGGTTCTGAATTATATAGATATAGCTTACAAACACGTATTCCTACAATTCTATATACGTGTACATATATGTAGATACGAGGGTACGTCAAAAATTTTGAGACTTTTAGAATTGTCTGCTTCTTAAATAAAAAGACAATATTGCTCCTGTCAAGAGGCAGCTGTCAGTTGAGTCTTATCAAAATTTTAACAAGCTGAATCATTTATTATATGTTTGATAGCGATTGATAACAGAATACCTCATGATTTAATGAGCAAATGTGAAAAAGTGAATTTTGTGTGCTCATTAAGCGGAAGCCGAGATTGTGGAAGCCATAAACATGTCACTTGGCTCAGTAGTATCCATTTTGAAAAATCACTTGCCGCAATATGGGGTGTCGCATTTATTCACAATCGAGTTTAAGCGCAAGCCTGTCGCAACTTAGCAGGAGTATTTGGCGTTGTTTAACCGCAATATGGAAGGCTTTGTGCACCATTTCGTTACCGCGGATGAAACGTAGATCTACCAACATATGCCAGAGATCAAAACAGTTTGCTTCTCGGGGTGAAGCGGCGCAAAACAATGCCTCGGTGGTAGCCTTGTTAACAATAAAGTCATGAGGATAAAACAATCAATTGCAAATATATTTCCAATTTTTTGGGTCGATTTAAAGAGGACTTACAAAAAATTACCGCATTTGATCAAGAAGAGTTCATTTCCATCAGAACAATGATAGGTGCACACATGTGCAGTTTCTATAACAAAATTTCATGAGGAATTGTTCAATTATCCGGACTTAGACCCGAATGACTATTTCTTTTTTTCCAAACCTGAAGATGTGGTTTGGCGGAAAGGATTTGTCTCTAACGATAAAATAATTTCACAAACAAATACTTATTTTGATGAATTCGACAAAGTTTATTTTTTAGAGAAACGTTAGAAAAAGTGTATAGATCTTAAAGGAGACAATGTGGAAAAATTAAAATATTGTTTTTCCAAAAATTTCTCTTTAATTCAAATTGTCATGGACTTATTGACCTACCTGCACACTAGGTTGATAGTCAGAGAATCAAGAACTCTTCTACTGCCATAAACTCTGGGGTGTTTCTAGTTTCCTCTTTCTTTACTCATTTGTTTCCAAATTTCCATTTTTTATTTCCATTTCTATTGAATATATCACAATGGGACCAAATCATCGAACCAGCGAGTTAAAACTGCTTAATCGACCGACCCTAATCTAAACGTCATAATCTGACAATTTTCGATTTATTCTGATTATAACTATAGTGGAGCGGAAATGGAGTTGGATAGGAAACACCCTCCGTAAACCAGACGATGATATTGCCAAAAAATGCATAGATTGGAACCCACAGGGAAGCAGACGAGTCGGGAGACCAGCGCATACCTGGAAGCGGCAACTGACAACAGAACTGTCGAGAGTGCGTATGAAATGGAACGAAGTCAAGCACCGAGCCGAAGATCGAGGCTTTTGGAACCACCTTGTTATGGCTCTATGCTCCCTCTGGGAGTGAAAGGAACTTATATATATATATATATATATATATATATATATATATATATATATATATATATATATATATATATATATAACTATAGTTAAATTTCCACTTTGGCAACTGTGAGGGGTACTCATGTCTTTGATTTAATTATTTCCAAAATTTAAATCTTTCTTAATTCATGTACATGTATTATTTATTTGAGTGTCATCGTAGGCCAGTAGCTGGTTTACTAGACTAGTAGTCTGAGAGTTGAAGGATCGATTCCTGCTGGACACTCTGGCTGCTTGTAGAGACAAGGCAAGTGGCTTCTTAGTTAAAATAAAAAAAATAAAAATATTAGTGCCGCCAATACAAATAACTCATATAGTTGTAGGGATTTTCTATATTTAAACAAAGCACGGTGTATCATCGTGTTGTATTAAAAGTTTCTCATACAATAATATAGTGTGAAATAGAGCTTCTTTTACAGCTCAATGGTGCCAACTATGGCCCCTCTGTCTACGATGCGTTAGTATAAAATATAACTAAAACAAAATTAATTTTCGACCTTTACAGCTTCAATCGAATTTTCTAAAATAAGTTTTTTTTAGCTTTACCGCTTTTATATTTTGTTATTTCTTTCCCAAAGTGACAGCTGTCATTAGAAAACTTTCAACACAAATTGTAATATGATGCGAATATACGTACGAGTATTAAAACACAACAAACACTATTTTTTTACTTTTTGTCTGCTCCACGATACTTGAACTCATTAACGTGTTCCATAATATTAAAGAGAAAAAAAATTCGTTGCTAATTTTCCTTTATTTTTTCATTTGTTTTTTTTTTTGCCTTCCATGTATGTGGCAAACTCGACAATGATGACTACCAAAACGTCTATGTTGTTGCTGTGACAGTTTGTTCCTGTCGTTCATTTTTATTTTTGGCTTGTGATGAAAATTTTAAGCTTGACCTTTTAACTGGAAAAATGTTCACACTCCATCACGAGTTAAATGAGTGTTTTAAAACCCAAAGAACATGGGAAAACATTTGGCCTTATTAGAATGAGCAGTTTGTTTAATGTGTTTGTACATTGCATTTGTGAACAGCAAAAGGCTCGTTATTTTTTAAGAATGTCATCTAATCGTTGTACTTATTTCTGTGTTAGAAAATTGCCACTTTTTAGCAGTTAAATTGTTTGGAGAGTGTTAGAAAAAAAAACAAAAAAAAAAATAGAAGAACACAATTTTGTCACGTTGAAGACTTTTTCTGCTTATGAAAACACGCTATTTTGATGTTGTATAAAATGTTTATTTAAATAAGTTTTAATGAGTTTTTAACGGGGACATATTGTGAAATATTTTTTTAAATATTTAAGGCCTTTTTTGGTGAAAAAGAAACTAGCCTCAAAGGCAAAAAGGCCAATATTAAACTTCAAAGAGTATACAAGGTGGAGCAAAACTAATGTCATAATTTGAACTGGCTGCAATTTTGTAATAAATGAAAAAAAGGAGATTTGTTTTCATAAAAACTGTATTTGAAACTATAAAGATGATGTCGTTAATTGGAAAAAAAATGGTATCGCCAAAAGGTAACGTCTCGCGTTAATGCATAATTGTGCTCGTTTTACGGCATTTTGAACTGCCGCTCACCATTGACGGCACCAGCGTGTGCCATCGGCGTATTCGGAAAAAATAAGGGATAATCGATTTTTCAATTCAAATGCCGCACCAAACAGTCAGCTTGAGGGGGTGCCATGGCTCTTAATGCATTTCATGTGCATTTTGTGTGCCACAGAAACCATAAACACTTAAACTTAAATGGACTTCGTAACTCATTATGATTTTTAATATGAAATCATCTTCTTCTTGCATCAAGTTTAACAGAGTATGGCAGTTAGTTAACCTTCTCCGACCGTCACTGGCCAGCAATTCGTTCAGAATTTGCACTTTATAGGGGAAATATTTCCAAATCTTTCACTAAATTTCATTGCAATGAACGCGTGTTGATGCGTTATTAAGTATATCGCCGTCTCCTTAATGTCTGTGGATTCTCTCTCATGTCGTAAGCAACGATCTCCTTGGTCGAACGAGAAATCCAATTTATACGGGACGCTCAGCCCAACGTTAAAATGGACCAGCACATGGAACACGACTATGAGAAAATTCAACAGAACTGCGTTAAAACAACAGAATGAAAATTTGTCAGATAAGCAGTAACAATAATTCCACGTTATTGTAGTGTTTTGTTTCCTTATATGGCTTGTTGACAACTAATCTTCTGTATATCATAAATGTCATAAGTGACATTTGGCGTTATCTGCAAGTATGGAAGCCTATTGAAATTCTAATATCACTTTTGCTTCACCTTGTATTTGCTTGTCCGAATTTTAGACTTGTCTGTAATCACAATGTTGCAAGCTCCTTTGTTTCCATTATGTCTTTCTTATCAAAAGAAAAGATGATCCAACTTTAAGTATATGAAATACTGAGAGCTCGGTCAGAAATCAGTTTGTCGAACAAAATCGATATTTACTATTCAGTCGATCCGCTTTCAGTGATTCCGCTGTGTTTTATCTAAAACCAGCTTGATTGAGTTGTAGTTAGCGACTGACCCTTTATTATTTTTAATACAATTATAAACACAAGCTTATACTTATAATAACATACTTAAGAGAGCTTAATAATTAAGAGAGTTAATTATAAATATATATCACGCTGGTGCTGTGAGATTCTGTTTTGATGTTGTTTTTTGATGTGTTGAAGTCTCACATTTTTGATGCTGAGCAACCAGAGTGTTTCGATAGGTTTTTCTTCGATCTTAAAAAAAAACACACATGCACAGACGTATATGTATGTATGTATGTATATCATTGAGAAAATAGCCTAAATAGCATTAGGGACTCATAAAATGCCAAGATCTCGGATAAACTTAATTTATATATTTTTTTTTAAATCGGGATGAAAATATTTTTTCAAATTTTTTGATGATGAAACACTGTATGTTTTTTTCCATCATTAGAAATATTATTGATATTTTATTTATACATTTAAAAAAAAGATATATCTTCATTTATTTTTCGTCCTTGTAATAATTCACTAAATATCAGCTCATTTTATCTTTCATTTACCACAGAAATTTATCAAATTGTCCCCTGGGGGTGTAAAATGAAAATTATTTATTAAGAAATATAATTTATTATCGTGTGTATTATTAATTTAATGATTGCCAGAGATATTTTTCGGCCTTTGCATCACAAATACATAGGCATACACAAGCATGTACACATGCACACATAAAACCACATAACTCCTCCAGCAAGTAGATAAATAATTCATATATTGTTCAAAAACACGGCCATCTATTATGCAGTATTTAATTGCTTAAAGTAGATTTTTAATAAATCATTTATGAACAACAATAAGGCCACAATTATGAACGCTGCCACCAACACCAATACCAATACCAGCTTCATAACCCATACTCTTGTACTCATTGTGTAATACACAGCCAAGGGCTTAAACTAAACACCCATATAAACAAATACCACCGTTAAAGGTAAAAAGACTGCCGTACTCGCACGTAGTATTAAGAGTTTTTTTTTTTGCTAATTTTACAACAACATTAAAAGCGGTAAGACTCTTGAACCTTTAGGCAGTTTATTTTAAATTTTTTTGTTGCAGGAAGAAATAATTCTTGAAATTCTTTGTTATAGTTTCACAAAGCATTTTTAGTTTCCCTTTTATTCTTATGATATGCCTAACAATGGAATAAGGCAACACTTTGGATTGTTAAGCACAGATTAAGGATTATAAGCACACGAGTCCTTTATTGAATATTTGAAATTCGACATCTAAACGTTAGGATACCTGCAGTCGGTTGTACATGCCCATAATGTATGCATTGAAAATGATTACAGAAAAATTTAACAGCAGCCAATATGGGTTTCTATGGCAATTAATTTCATAAAGTAACGAAAGCTGTAAATAGTTCTGGTAAAAACCGACTTCCATACACAGAGCCAATCAAACAGACCACAAAACCGAAACGACTATGGGTTAGTTTCAAACCCAATATAATCCATTACTAGTTTATATTTTACTCCCAGCAAAAATTGAAAATAGGCTACGAAATTTGTCCTCTGATGATTAATATACCACTAAGCATGAGGTTAATATAGAAGATATGGAGCTGCAATGAAGTCCTTTCTGAATATTAAAGTGTTATTCTGTAGCTTTGGGATGCCAATGTACTTAAGCCAGAGGGTTCGAATATTATGGGGTTATGCGTTAACTGATACATTGTACATCCGAGTTCCAAGAAAACTTTATATGACCCCACTATACTCGTAAACATGCCTATTCAAATAAAAAAAATTTCGAAAATTATTCTATAAATGGCGAAGTTAGATTATGATCTGACCAATTTTTAATGTCCCACCAAAATTTTTCTAAGCACAAAACCTTTTATATCCATAAATGCCGAGTTATGTTACAATCATAATTTCGGGTGGTCCATTTGTCTGTCCGATTTTTACTAATATTTCTGTGAAACCAAAAAGCAAGCTGCACTTTCAAATAAAAAAGTTTTTTTTTCAAAATGAATTTATAAATGGGAGAGTTATTGGATAATTAATATTTCCTACGAAGGAATCGACCGCCGGATTTTCGAAAAAAAATTATGACACCAACCTGTAAGCCAACCATTTCAAACTAAAAATTAATTTTGAAAATCGGTTGAAAAATGGAGGAGTTATGCGTCAGATATACGGGCGTGCAAGCACTTATAATGAATTAATAAATCCTCAAAGCAGCCACTTTAAAAATTTTCATTACGTTGGCTTAAAATTTTAATGATATCGCCAACGAAAAGCAAAAGAAATGGCAGAATATTATAAATTAAAAAAATATTTTTTAGGCAAATTTTAAAAATTTTGATGGACAAAACAGCACCTGTTTTATGTATAAATTTAGATTAAATTTGATTTAAAAGAATAATAGGCCTAAATTTCTTTTATTTTAAGTCGTTGATGATATCGTTCATATTTAAATAAAATCAATGTTTTTGAATGAAGTAAAATTAATCACGTATATTTCTCATGATAAATTCATTCAACTTTTTTTAGTTCATAATCAATTCGTAATAATTTCCATTCAATTCATTGTTTTTGTAAAGCGAATGCTTTGAAATTTCTTTTTTCGTATAATGAACTAATTCAAAATTTAATAAAAATATTTTGTTTTTTAAATGAGTGCATCAGAAAATTTTGATTCGTGAATGAATTCATTCGAATTTTAGCGCGATTATTTTTCATCACAAAATGCACAAAATGCTAAGATCCATTTGAAAAAAAAATAGTTTACAATTCTACAATTTTTGTGAAAACCGATTGGTAAATACTTTCTGTTTATGAAAAAAATTATTTATGTATTTGAATCTACATAAAAAACATCATTTTTCTTCAATAAATAATTACAATATTACTTTAGCATAAGAAAAGAAAGAAATCATAACTACTGTCGAACTGACACGGTGGCAAATATTCCATCACAATTTAATATAAAATTACTTTCAATGCATAAACATTATAAAAGGGTTGATTTTCTTAATTTAATGAAGATAACCTCCAAATCGGATAAAAGAGAACAACCCGAAATGTCGAGCCCATATTAAAATCATTGGAAATGATCAAAGTTTTCATTACTTCCGGATCCAAAATATTTTCATGAGTTTCTTTAGTAGGGATTTTTTTTTACTGGGAATATGAATTACGAAAACTTGAAAAAAGCTTACAAATTAGAATTGAAATTTCAAAGAAAATAAATGTTGGTGGCATTGCAACTGAATATTGTTTCATATGCTGGTAACAGTGGCTTTAAAATTAAAAATTAATTAACGTGGGAATCAAGTTTATCCTCAAAATGTTGAAATGTAATTTTCCAACTTTCTACCAATAAAACTATAAATCTGGTTATTTCATTTTCCAATTGAAAATATTTGTTATTTCATTTTCCAATTGAAAATATTTGTTTAGTCATTTGTGATTGTAAACAAAAATTTTCTCCGGAAGAAAATATGCAAAAGGTCCAAAGGATATCGTAATATTGGATTGTATTAATTAATTTTTTATAAAATAAGCAGATCTGAGAATTATTGAAATAAGCACTTAATAAAATGATATAACAAATACTACCAACATTTTTTCCATTTTAATTTTTTTTCTGACATGAGAATTAATAAAAAAAAAGTAACTTCCCCTGCCACCCAGCATAGAGAAGTATGGCAGCCATTGTTTGCTACAATTTTACTAGTCATTTTACTTTGTGACTTCCTGCAAGCTACAGGACACTTTAATGCGTTTAAGTATTAAGAAGTGAATAAACTTATTCCACACGCTTTCTTAGAACCTGTAATAAAAAAAAGCGACAAAAGAATAATAACAAGTAATAACCTACAATTGCGGAAATCATTTAACGACAATTTTCAAAATATAATTTTTTGTTCTTTGTTTTCCTCTTTCACTCTCTTCTTACTAACACTGACTTGCTGTTTTCTTTTAATGCTCCTTGTTGAACACAGGAAATAATTTTAACATAAATAAGCCTGCTGTTTGAATACTTCTTTGAAACTCTCTCTCGCATACATATACTAGCACACACACACACACACACACATGTACGCATATACGTTCAAATAGTAAAAATTATAAAGTAACAAACATAAAAAGGATTTCTGTTTTTTTTTTTTTTTGTGTAACTTGTTTATGGCTTAATAACATTTTTATAACCCTTTTTGAAATAAACAAACATTAATTTTCAATTTTTCTTAAAAAAAAACTCTGGGAGACGGCATGTGTACGTTGTTGTTAATGTTTATAACACACACGTGCTGTTGACATTATTTTGAATTATAATTTAATTTTTTTCTTACCAGCTTTTAAATGATTATATTTCAGAAGACCCCAAGAAATACGAGATTAAATTGAAAAGAACTTTTGTAAAAGCAGGACAAGTTGAATTACTTTGAATTTTTAAAATAAAGCAACTGGGTTCAAATCGTCGCTCCCTTGAAACAATTAACTTATCGAATGATATTTCGTTAGTACCCTTTTTCATTATGGATTTTGAACGACAAGCAGACGGATTTTGCTGTAGAGGAGACGAATATGCAGAGTGTGTAATGCACGACCATCTGTACTGGACAGTTTTCTATGGTTTTCTTTTAAAATTTTCACAATTTTCATTATGTTTCTTCACATAATTTTTCTCACTATTTCGTCGTCATCTACGTCGGAGACTATTTTCCATATTGTGTTAACTTTTCTTTTTGTTTATGGAATATCGAATTTAATTCTATTTATTTATTTTAAAGGTATTTAATTTGTTTACTTTACTTTTGTTTGCTTTAAATATTTAGTTCTAGCACTTTAAGTAAAAAAATTAATTTCCCAAGTGAAAATGTTTAGACCAAATCAAAATATAATTTGAAAAAGTGTCTGTCTTTCAATTTCCATAATACAAAAGTGAGATCTATCAATTGAATAACTAGATCGGGGAATTCGAGGGAATTCGAGACGAAATTTGTTTATATTTAATGGGAAAATAAACCACTAATTTGACTAAAAATTTTTTTAATTAAATTTTTTCTTAATATTGAAATTTATTTTTCGGGATATTCTCCCCAACTAATCGTTAAAAAATCATATAAATATAAATAAATAAATAAATTTTTTCTTTAAGCTACAAATGTTGTGTTTGAATTTACAAAAATCGTTAATTAAAATTTTAATTGAATATTTAGTAAAAAATAATTTGCAGTCACAAATCTTTTTTTTTTTCTTCTGTATATATGAATTTCAAAATAAAAAACTAAAGATATTGTCAATAAAGTTGGGAATGTAAGAAAATCTTTGCAGGATATAATTTTACTCTAAAAAACAATAGAAAAAATTATTAATAATGGCAGAAAACATACGAAATCAACAAAAAGCCATTTGTCTCAAAAAAATCAATTAAGAATGAATTTCGAGAAAAATTTAATATGAATATCAACGTACTAGTATTGGATATATTAATCATTGGTTGCTTCTTTCATTTGGTTATAGTTTTGAAAAGTTTTTTGTTAAAATTTGTTTTTGGTAGTGGCCAGACTGAATGTCTGCAAGTGATAATTATAATATGAAACTTAATATTTTTTCATCTCTTATAATTTAAAGGATAAAAAAATAGAAGCTGTTTATTATTTTATCTGATGCTGCTTATGATTTCATCTGAGTCTGTTAAAAAAGGTCCTTTTGATCAGTTATATCAATTTCACTTAAAAATTTTTCTTCACAATTTTCGTTCCTTCTTATTAAAGCCTCCTTACGTCTCTTTAGGAACGTTTCATTCCATTACTCTTTAAAAAAAAATTACTTATTTATTTCTAAAATTGATTTTCTTATTACATATTATCATTTTATATATTTTTTTACATGACATTCCTTATTCTGTTTTCAAGTTTTTCAGCAAATTTTTCCGTTTAACTTCTTTTATGGAAATCTCTGTTCTCTTTCACCACATTTATTTTATATATTTTCTGTTACTTTTGTATTAAGTACGTTTTTTCCTTTATTCTTTATACAAAAGTAATTATGGTCTAGTTAATGCCAACGTCTAATTACTTGTTAAAAGCTGCTGCATTGTATATCCCTGTATGAGTTTTATGTCTGAGTGTGTATTTTTTATTATTTTAAAGAAATTAAATTATATTTTGCTATTTGTGTTCAGAAAATGTCCATTAAAAATTTGTTAAGACTGTATTAAGCCGGTAGAGAGATTTTAATGTAATTAGTGACTTCTAATTAGGGTTTGCGAAAATGCGATGGGAAGGAGAGTTAATTTTCAAATTTGTTTTCAAGTGGAATTGCATATAAATAAAATTTAAGCATTATGATAGATGATCAGTACTTTTTGTCCATATAGACCATGGGCGCCAATGAAAGGTCGGATATATAGATGGCTTTGTCCACGATAAATAACAGAATTTTTAAATCTTTTGGAAATATAAAAAAAAAATTATTTGTTTGTTGGCACTAGCCAAATCATTGTTATTCGGCTAAGGAGGAGCCCGGAAACATTGTCATTAAGGAGCAGGCGAATTCTAGAGCCCGGTTGAGCAATCAGGATGTGGTTCAATTAGTGAGTATCCTGTTAAGCTGCTGTAAATTGTTAAATTTTGGTTGGTTTAATACGCAAACTTCGCGTGGCTTAGCGGCATCACATACTCCGACTACATAAGGACTTTAGTCTTAATAGGCAGCCCTAAACCTGACTTTACTGAGTTCAACTGACTTTATTGTATTAAGATGTCCTTGCAAGGGGATTGAGTCTTTTTTGCAATGATTTCCGTAGAAGCTGTGAAAAGTAAATTATCCCACATCTACCCTCTCATTGCCATGCACCCTCGTAGTAAAGAGCAACTTATGTGGACAGATCGTTACTGCACCGTCCAGCAGAAGTATTGGTTGAAAGGAAATAAAATCGTTCTTTTGAGCAACGCAATAAATTAACACAGAGTCAAACGAAAAAACTGAATTAAGAAGAATTTTTTTCTCTCTCTTTATCTTCTGTCGCCACAGTCAACACAAAGGAATCAACCACCAGAGTCAGTTCAGGTGTTAAGAACTAACTGGCGGCCTGTTCAACTTAAACTTATCATTTACTCTTTATAAAGTATCACCTGATTACTTGAAAAATTGAGCAAACTATTATCTATGGCATTAAATAAATTGTGTCGTTTTAGTCTTGGACATTTTTAAGTAGAGGATTAGCACCCGATTAGAACAGAAATTAAAATAAGACTTATTTAAGTATGACTAGAAGTTTCTTAAGCCCTTAAATATTTAAGCACAAACACCAAGAAAAGGCCAAAGTCCTTAAACACATGAGTCCTTTTAAATACAGTCATTATAGAAACTTTTTTAAATACTTCCTCTTTGTCTTCTCATTAGAAATAGAATATAAGTTTTATTTGTTGAATGTGCGTGAGTTGTGGCACATGTCTTCTTTTTTGTTTTCTTGAAAACTCCGGAAAGAAAAAGTTAATATCTGATGTTAACATTTTATAAGTGACTTGCCTCCATAGCAGGACATTTACTCAATAATATACATACTTCTACGCATAATGCATAGCATACCATCAGTAGCCACATTCACATGCACATTCATGTCCATGTTCTAATGTCCAAGTAATAAAATTATTCTACTTAAAAACAATTTATGCAAATTACAAAATCCATTCATTTTAAATAACAGCAGAATCATACAAACACTCGTCTAAAGGATAAAGGGACTCACTAATGCGTTTGCAAACGACAAATACCAACAAAGAAGGTCCTGGTTAAAGGAGCGACTGGTTTGAACTTGGGTTATAAATTTCTATGCAACACAGAGACAATATTGTAGGGATTTGTTTAAAGGTCGAAAGCTATTATTTGTTTTTCAATTTACAACAGAAATTAATGAATGTATTAAATTATTGCTGTTGTTATTTGCTACGATGCAAAACGACAAATAATCAGGATCAATTAATTGAAATGGTATTGAAGTTGTACATTTAATGGCTGAGGAAAATGTCAGATGTGCTAAAGTTAACAAGTCAATAAAAGGATTAAAGGTGGAGATTGGTTTTATGAAAGATTAATGAGCTTTTAAATATTGTAAGCAAAAAAGGATATAAAGGAAAGGATATACAATTCAAAGAAGTAAAAAACCTTATTATTAAAATTATGCTGGCACATATTACTGGTATACATCTCACCAAATCATTAATTCAGAACAGTTGCCATTGTTAATTACAATTTTCTTAAGGTACTTTGAGCCAATGTCTTCCAATACCTGCAAGCAATCTTCATGATATTTAAGTGCATCTACTTGTATGACGTAAGCAGTGATTGTGGAAAACTCCATAAGCCAGTACGATGGTCTAATTCTTTGAAATCTACTACTCGAAGTTGCATAAGGGCAGGGAGCACGCCGCCGTATCCCCATATCAAGAATTGGTAAAAGTAGTCAAGCAAACATTCAAATTAATCTTTAAAAAAAAATACCTATATTCCGATAAATTAAAATTTTGGGACACTGTTGTAAGGACATGTGTTCACCCATATATTTTTAACTATAAAAGTTTAATATCAAATAAAATTGCTATCAGAATTAAGCTCTGTAGCAAATTGCATATCAGCTAGTGCAAGGACTTGCTTGTCTAACATACTTATGTCGTCCTGCTACAACATTTGATTATCGTTATAATTATGGCAAAATACCAAAGATATTGACAAGTGTTTTTTAAATTTTTTTATATTCGATGCATGGACATGCATATCTTACATATATCCTGGATATTAAAAACTAAATTTTAGCTAAATTTTATGTGCTCAAAACGTAGCCAAACAAGCAAATTCTTAGGAAGTTATATTTCTTATATCTTTTACAAATTTCTTGTCATTTGACGTAAGGACATGATTACCTTCCACGCATCCTTTATTTCACAAGTTAAATTTTTTTATATATTTACGATCAGAATACGAATAACTTTAAATAATTTTAAAATGATGCTTTCAAGCTCTGTGCTAAATTTGGTCTCAAGGATATTTTCGCCTCCTTTTTTTAAGGAGAAGTTACACTCAGGCAATTAATATCTACTCCTTGAGGTGTTACTTCTTTGGAAAAGCGATATGGTAGACAGAACAGGTGGTTAACAGAGATAGAGAGTACAATTTCTGTTTTACAACACCAATATTCTGCATTTTTTTATAATTATTTTTATAACAGAGTTGCAGCGCCTCTGGTGTTAAGTAGACGTATTAAGTCTCTTAAGCTCTAGATGAAGGAGGGCGCTTTAATCGCTGTTACTGTTCAGTGACCAGTGCTATGCCTTCATCACTTCAACAGTCCAATAGCAATTAGCATAATGATCGAACCCAGGTTCTCAGTCATAAACTGCTTTGTAGTCAACGTGCTATTTGCAAAATATTTGCCACACTTAATATTGGTAGACAAGGAAAATTGCAACCATTTATAAAATTGCTTTCTAAATGTCTGCAGTAAATTTCATAACAAACGGTACAAGGACGTGCCTACCTTTCACATATCCTCAACATTAGAAAACAGATGTTCTTTAATTTTCCAGCTGAGATAGGCAACATCTTATCCAATACCTTACCAAAAGAAGAAATCCTTTTTAAGTGAAAATATGAGATGTTCCATGTTTTACATTTAAAGAACTCCGTATGCTACTCTAAGTATAAATATAAATTTTTTGTATTTATATATATCCCACTTCGATTTTTCTCGCTTTTTTTGGGATAGTCCTTGCACAACGGGAATATACGAAAAATTTTGAGGTTTGCCAATTTCAAAAAAAAAAAACTATTTTTGTATACAATAATTGAATATGCAAATCTAAAAGAGAACAAAAATCGATAACGCTCCCGAAAGAATGTGTAAGAGGCTGATTTTCAATTGCCGTTCGTACGCTATCGTGACTTGCTCCTCCCTTGATTCCCAAATTGGAGACTTTTCACAATATTACTCATTGAATAATTAATTAATTTAAAAGTTATTAATACAATTACAAATTATGTTGCAACTTTGATTACTCGAAAATGGTAACAAAGACCTTAGTTCACTTGTAGTGAAGCAGACCAGTCCTAAATGGGAATGGAACCCACAACCTCTACACTGATAAGGTATTATACTACCCACTATTTTACCAAGCCCCCCATAAATTTTTCATTGAATATATGAAAATTTGTTGTAAGCACATCAATGTTGATACATATATGAACAAGAAATACTTTACTTGGTGTAGTATGTACGTTTTAGTAATTTAATATGTAAACAAATATATTTTATTATGTTTGTAAAGCCATGCTACGAGTACAATGTCATCCATATCAGCTAAATTTGGGCAATTTGTGTTTTTTATTTCTCTTATAAATTTCGTATCACGCGGAGCAAGGACATGCCCACCCATTACATATCCTTAATATCACAGTTTGGGTTTTTACTACATCTATGACATGAATATGAAAAAATCTAAAACTTTTACATAGTAATGGGAAGAAGTTTCCAAAGCTATGTTTTTTATCATTTTTATAAATTTCATGCCATTTTGTGCAAGGACATGCCTGACTACCATATATCCTTAATTTTAGAGAATGCATTTTCGCAACATTTACAATTGGAATATAAAAAAAATCTGAAAATTTTCTAAAATTATGATTTTGATTGGTTACAGGGACATTTTTGCTCCCATGGAGCGTTATTTTTAAAATTCTTGCTTCGCTTGTCGTTGAAAGCCATATCAAATTCGCAAGTAAATTTCGTGTCATCTGATGCGTTGAAATGTTTAAAGCTCATAAATGCTTATGTTAACAAATGAATTTTTTCTACATTATCGTATGCATTCGAAATTGCCAAATTTAGATGTTTTATATTTCTCTAATGAATAGCAGGTCATTCGTCGCAAGGACATGTCTACATCCCATCAATCCTTTATTCCAAAAATTGATTTTTCGCTATATTTATGATCAGAATATGGAAAAAACTAAAATGTTTCTACAGTAATGCCTTTAAGCCCGTAATATATTTCATTTCATTGGTGTCAAAGATATGCTTACAGTAATTTTGTATCACTTGAAAGTTCAACGATTAGTCTTATTTATGAATGCAGCCAAAGGATCTGTTTGGATTGCGGTATTTGAGATAAACATCTCTGGCAGCATGAGCTTCCATTTAAAACCCTTTTTTAAGTGCCAAGATAACCTTTTTAAGATTTAGAAAACTTTCGTCCAATAAATCCTTTTTGTTATCATTTTTCAAAGTTCCTAAAGAATATCTAAATCATAATGCCAGAAAATAATAAATTTCTCTTCAGAATTTAATGAAGCAAAAAAAGTCAATATTCAAATCTTAAAATAACGCTAACAAATTTATGGCCTCACAAATTGTTCTATAAATATAAATTGTAATTTTCCACTCTTTTGCTAACACAATAAAAAACAAATCCTACTTTCATATTATTGATATGCTTATTGGTGGTATTGGATCGATATAAAAAACTAAGAACGAGAAGAAAAAATTGAAAAAGAATTTCAATTACCGGAAGTTCTTGCACCAAAAATATCCTCCTTTTACTTTTGTGGCTCGTAGTTCTTCTCTTGTTTTCATGGTTGAAAAACCTTTTCAAAACAAATTTTCGACAAATTGATATTTCTCATTTGTTATCTATTTGAAGTTATTTTTTTTTTTTTCTTTCATACCATTTACATTTTTCCCCAAAAAGGAATTTGTTGAAAAAAAATTAAGAAGTAAGTAAAAAACAAATTAAACCTCATAATATTAAAGATACAAAAATATTCAATGTCTGCATGATTGTGTTTAACCCGAAACTGCCAAATGCAATTGTTTTTAATGCCTTTTTGCCCAACACATAACTTATTGTTTTTGGCTAAATACCAAAATATATACAAATGCACATACACACATACATATTGTTGCAGCTACAAAGCCCGCTCACATACAAACACACACTTAAATACTAGACAAAGCTTTTATTTTGCACCGAAGGTTTTTTTTCGTCCTTTTTTTCGATGTGAAAAAACTTTTGCATATTGATATAAGCCAACAAAATTTACTATATATGTATAAATATAGTTTAATTTAAAACAACAACAACAACAACAACAAAAATAAAACAAAAAACTAAAATTTTTATAAGAGGTCGAAACAAAAAACCACCTGCTTTTTGCAACAAGAAAAGCTGAATTTTTAAATGCAATCGAAAAGAAAAAGTTGAACAAAAAAGCAAAGAACAACTAAATTCCCCTTCTAAAATATTCAACAGAGAAAAAGCCACGGCTAAAATGGCATGAAAAAAGAGGGTTATCATAGTGACTGGCAATTGCATGCTTGTCAAGTACATTTAGGAATTCCTTTTGAAGGCGTGTTCTCTTCCCCGGCATTTTTTTCTACTTTTTCTCTATCATTCTGCGGCTTCCTCTTTTTGCATTTGAGGTAAGAAGGCTGAAAAGGCTGTCAAAACTTTATAATCCTTTTAGAAATTTATGACCACAATATACTTAATATTTTGTGGCTTATTTTTATCTATTTATCAGCTGATTTTAAATTGGAATTAAATATTTTAAGAACATTTTGATGAATTTCTAACACGTTAATACGTGTTCAAATCTTGATAACACTGTACAACAAAATCACTAGTTCTAGTGGCTGACCCTGGCTGATGGGATGAAGAGAAAAAAACATACATTTGTCGGCGTTTTTGAAATGTATATCTGACCTTAATTTTAGGGGGGCTTATCGGGAATCATCATAGGAAATCTTATAAATCTTTCGTTTAAGGAATAGGTTGTGCTCAATTATTTTATGTAGAAAAATACAGAGGAAATTCTAATATAAAATTTTAACCCTGAATATCTTTTTTGTCCCTTAACAATGTAACTGAAATGCTGGTTTAACTGGATAGTCATAAGCTTCGCATATGACAGAAGTGGTCCTTAGCGATACCATCGGCTGACACCATCGGTGCCCATTCCGAATGACTACCACACAAATTTAGCAAATCTTAGCAGTCTACACAGTCCTATTCTCGATGCTAGTTCAATATTCCAGAAAGTGTGAACTTTAAGTATCCTATATCTTGTGGTGTACAGCGCCAGAAAATGGCATAGTAGGTGTTCCATTATCTCCTTCACCCCTTTTTCTTTACGTGTCCTGTAGGTACTATCGAACATCTGACGCATTATGACAGCATATGAAGCTGTTCAACAGTGTACACAGTCCTATTCTCGATGCTAGTTCAATATTCCAGAAAGTGTGAACTTTAAGTATCCTATATCTTGTGGTGTACAGCGCCAGAAAATGGCATAGTAGGTGTTCCATTATCTACTTCACCCCTTTTTCACTACGTCTCCTGTAGGTACTATCGAACATCTGACGCATTATGACAGCATATGAAGCGCCAGTTAGCACCCTCACCATCAGTATACAGCGTCTTCTCATCAATGATAAAGAGAACTTAAACGATTTAGGGTCATAAGGCTCCACATGATATAACAAGACCTCGTATTACGCCAAACTATCACGGTTTCATCCTTCAAACCAGGGTTCTATGACCCTGTACAGATTCGAAACTGGTATGCGAACTAGGTCTCCTTTTGAGTGGTAAGTCCGACATTTCATTTCCAACAATACCCTCATGTTCGCGGATACAAAATATATGTACCTGTCTGCCGGTACTTAATGCAATGCTGGCGTCCTTGCACATGAGTACAATCACTGAATAGTAGCAATTAGCTGCAATTCCTTTGAAAAATGCTTATTTATACGTGTGGTTATTGTTTAAGGTGTAAGCCATCTTGACTACTTAGATTTCTGCCTGAAATGTACTGCAGTACCCAAAAAGTCTGCAAGTTTCCTCTATGCTGAGCTCCGTACAGTAAATTGCATCTCCCACTCCCTCTTTCATCTTTGAAGCGCCAGTAAAAAAAGTTGAAGGTAGCACCTTTAAAGTTAAGACCCTTGAGGTAGCCTTTTTTGTCTCAGTTGCCCTCCACCATACAAGTATTATGTAAAGTCTGGCTTGCGCTATGTAGTTCCAATTTGTAAGACTAGGCGAAAGACTTCTTACTTTGCCCAGCATCTTTTTATGTGCAAACGAATGTTGGTGACATTTCTAACTGTATCCTCTACATTCAGTTTCCATATCAGTTTGGTATGCCACACAATCCCACAATACTTTATACGCTTTTTAGGCGAGTGATGTGTCATTCAGTTTTGATGCTGTCCGCTCCTTGAAAAGTACGAGATAAGTCTTTTCAGGGTTTATATCCAGACTTAAACCCGTACCACATCTATAAATATCTTTTAAATGTAGATCCTATGATGGCACTAATATTATAGAGCAATTTATCAGTAATGATAAGTTCTATGTTGCCCACATACGCCAGCGTACATAGGAGCGGCGATGATACTCCTCTTTGAAGAGTACTTCTCTGGGCTTGCCTATTTAGCATTGCCTCAGTCTACAGATACCGGGCTACAATCTAAGAGGCGGCCTATTCAGTATTTGATCTGAGAGTGCGCATCCCTACGGACCACATTTTCTATAATAGTGCCCTTAGACACAGTGTGGCAAACGCCCAAATGTCCAGGAATGTCACAAAATTTTTCGATTCAGCCATGTTTTTCCAAAATTATATTTTATATACATTTTCTCGTTAATCTTATCGATTCGCTTACATTTCCGCAAAATCTAATGAATTAGTGCAAAAACAAAGGAATTCACGTCTGATGGAAGCTCATAAGTCACTGCAGTTTATGTGATTCATCAAATATCTTTACACGAACGATACGAATGAATGACTAAAAGTTGACTAATACCATAAGTCTTATTATAATTGGAAAACAAGCAGAAACAGATGAACTGATTTCAATGAAATTTTAAACTCAGATAGTTTATAATTTGGATTAACATATTATGCAGCAGTAAAAGACTTGATTTGACTATTATGGACTAATGCCTTAATTCCAATATGCGGACATTGGACACAATGGCTAAATGGAATTGCATAAAACTTGTCACTTAGGCAGCTCATGACCTGGATTAACATAAATGATGCCTTTTATTATGGTTAAGGACTTGGTTACAGAAAATATGTACTAATACCGTAATTCTTGTATTTGATTGTGCTGATGTTAAATCATGCATGAGTGCCTGGAAGGATTGAAATGATACTTTTTATTTAAATAAATAAATGAAACCTTACACAATTCAGCACAATTTTATAATTCAAAAAATCTTAAGCTTTTGTCAAGGAAATATTTTTCTGACCTTAAGCAAAAAGTCTTTCAAGTCTTTTTGGTGTGAACTAGCGGAAAATTCGGTCACTAGTATATACCGATAGATGAGATGCGTACATATCTGAAGCCATCTTTATACTATCATAAAAGGTAAGAAAGCTGCAACGTCCATGTTTATCTTTCAAATGGAAAGGGGCTACTAGAAACAGACACAAATGTCTTAGTAAAGATTTTTGGCACCGTGTGGCAAATATACAAAGATCTTACTTTGCATGTTTTCCCGAACTTACAAAACAACTTTAGCAAGGCTTGAGTTAAAATTATTGCATTGTTTGAACCCGCGAATCGAAAAATACACACGGTTCTGTATAGTGAGAACAGCACAACTTGCTCTGTAGAATTTTTAAATTCGTTAGAAATAACAAACATTCATTCCCATAAGATCGTGTATAGAAAGTTGGTCTGCCACTCGTATTGATGTGTAAGATTACGTAGCAAATAGCTGAGTATTTCCAGTTGAGCCAGCTGAGTAAGTATAGGTGAGAGCGTGCTGATCTCCCGAATACTAATTATCATCAAAGAGCTACAATTTACCGTTATGAGTCTGCAAATTTGTTACAGTAGGTCATTTACAAAGATCATTGGTGAGACCTGAGGACAAACGCTGAAAGTGGGAGTAATTCATTTACGATCTCTTTACTCATTTCATGCTCAACTTAACGTCGGTGGCTCAAATGTATCAAGCGTTGTCTATAGAAGTGTATTAAATTCATATTTGTATGTATATATGCAAAAAAGTATTAAATATTTCTTATTATTTTATTTCAAATACTAAGACAAGTTTAATATATCTCCGGGTGAGAACAAAATCCCCACCATATGTGCTATTCCTCTCTTATCCAAAATACAGAGCGACTCAAATTATGACAGGCTGCCATTTTATTACAAATAAAAAAAGAGCTCTGTTTTCATTAAAAGTTTACACCTGAGGCCTGTATCATAAATGTCAAATGCAAAAAATGGCAACCAATTTAAATTATAACATTACTTTTGCGTCATTCTGTATTTAAGATGAGAGAGAAAAAACGTCTCTTTATTACTTTATTAACTCAAGATTTCATATTTCTCACATGATCTTTAAATCTTCAACATCATTTAAAATTCAATTTGGACTGAACTTCATGCTAGACTAGAATTAGAAAATTTAGTTGATCTTGTATCCTTATTAATGGTTTCTAACTTTTAAAATTATGTTTTTATTAAATTTGAATAACCACAACATAAAAATATATCTTTTGGATTGTGTTAAGTAACCTTATTATTGTTATTGTTTCCATAAAGCATTTTTAGCTTTTTCTGTAGATTAATATTTTAATTCATAAAAAATTGCTTACCCGCCACATCTGCTGCATGGAGGCGCATGTGAAGCTAAAATGCATTAAAAAACATGAAGTTAAAAGGAGCCCTGTTGGTGGTTAATGGCTGCAACTAAACAACAATTGCTGACGGAGGTTAAAAAAAATATGATACAAACTGTTGTTGGCTGGTGGGATCTCAAGGGTTTGGTTTGGTTTGGTTGCTAGTTTGTTGACTGGTTGGTTGTTTCGCTGACTGGCTGGTTGGCTGGTTACTTTGTTTTTAGTAGTTAAAGGCTTTTAGAAGTAATTGCCAGACCCCAAGTGTACAAAACGAGCATTATTATTTTTATGCATTTGCTGAATGCTTTTAACAATATTACTAGGGTCTTAAAATAATAACAATTTTATATCTAACAAATTGTTAAATTGGTTTATATAAAACTTAAATGCTAAATTGAACATCAGCATATGAAAATTATACTTACTGGCTATATGTTCGTTATGAAAGGCCAACATTGTTTCTCTTACAAATATTTAAAATGTTTGTTAATTTTTTATTAGAAAAAAAAACTAGTGTTAATTAATTGGTATTTAGCACAGATGCTAAAATTTTTATAGTTGTTTTTCAAGACGCCCTGACACCTGCAAAGATAAGAAAAAATGAACAAGTTAAAAAAGGATTTACTTACATTAAAAAAAGTTTATTTATATTAATGCTAAAAATATGTAAAACAATTCTCGTTGTTTCTTTCACAAGTAATTTGTTTGCTAAGTCCTTCTTGTATTATCTGCAAGACGTTTTCCTGCTGTTTGAGTAATGCGTCTGGTTTTGTTTTATGTCAACACTGCCAACCCTTTACGGAGAGTGTATAAGTAAATGTTTTCCTTGAAATGAAAAAGATCCACGACAAAATAAACAAGTTATAATATTGCAATTTGTGTTTCAACATTGTCTTGAATAATTGCACAAGTTGAATAAACTGTATTCAACATTTTGTTGCAGCAAATGTTGAACTTAAGAAGACAAACGGTTTTAATTTGTAAAAAAAAATAAATTCTCTTTCTGAAAGTCTATTTTGGGTATGAGTGATATTAATTCAAAGCGAAATCAAATATTACTCATACGGAACTGCATTCTCTGAACCGCCAATAACTATACTATAACAGTCTAATTCATAAAAATTCTTTATTTCAGCCTTCAACTGTAGAATAGTTATTAAACAGATTTCGATTTATTAACATACAATAAAATTTCATATTCTTAAACGATTAGATTTATCTATGCTGTCGACAACCTTGTACAAATTCGTGTGTCATTTTATGTTTAGTGATACAAATAATTTAAATGTATTTGGTATTTGGTTCAAATATAACAAATATTAAAAAAATTCTTTGGAATCAATTGTAATTATGTACATATATTAAGCTAAAAAAACAAAGTTTTAGAAATAATTTTCTACAAACAAAATTAAAAAGTACAAATATCTTATAAAAAATGTACCTAAACACGTTAGTTTTATTTAGGTACCCACCTGATTGCAATTGTTTGTGCATCACTATAATGTTTCCATAATTTTTGTGTTTAATTAAATAGAAAATATTGTGTAATAATAGCAATATTATGTAATACGGCTAATACAACAATAAATTTTCTTCCATTTGATAGACTGACTGTCAAATTGTATAGTAGGTAACGAAATCGTTGTTTCCAAACGCCGAAGCAACGCTCAATGGTATTTCTAGTACCTATATGTGCAACATTGTATTTCCTTTCTTTTTCATTCTGTGGGTTTAAAAGTGGGTTAAATAAATTGGGATGCAGCTTCTATCCACTATCTCCTAGCAATTGACCCTTGAACTCTCCGTTCTCAAAACATTGCTTGATTATTGTTTCGTTAAAAATATGGCAGTCGTGAGTGCTTTCTCTCTACCTTAGAACTACATCTCTGATCTTCAATTTCGCATCGCAAATAACCTATGGGAGACGTTAGTGGCTAATGTTTTTTATTTAGTTTTGTATGCGAATTACTAATACCTGAACGTTTAAGGAAGAGTAGCCATTCCTGTTAACATAATATTGGGATAAGTCACCTCCGGTTTTTTTGATGCGAACGTGAGTCCCATCAATGACACCAATAACGCCAGGAAAGCTTTTAATTGCTCTGAAGTCTCTCATTATTTCACTCTATTGAACTGTTAAAGTAGGGTAATGGCTACAATAACAATTCCTAATTTCAAACAGTGTTATGAAGCGTTTAATAGACTATTAAACGTTTATGAATAATCTTTTTTCAAATTTCTCTTATTAATATCTTATGAAGATGTTATTGTGCGTTTATGAATTAGACAGTAACAATATAAACTTTCTGGAATAGATGTTTAAAAGTAGAATTTAAAATCAAACTCTCATCAGTTTGACATATTCATTAATTTTGAAAAACGCTAAATACCGAAAAATTATTCCAACATTTTCTAAAGAAAGGGAATGTTACAAAAATAATTATATATTTTTCCTTCTTTTTTATATAAATTGTTTTAAAATATCATGTTAGTATTTGTACATTTGACAGGACATTTTCGCTAAAGTATAAAAACCTGAAGCAGCCATGAAAACGGAAGTGAATGAACAAGTTTTTGAGAGCCAGATGAAATTATTTATTAACGATATAAACAAAAAATCTAAATGTCACAATAATACTTTACATATATATATAAGTTCCTGTCTCTCCTACAAGGACCCCTCATAATCTGTTGTGGTTTATTTTTTATTACCTTAATTTTTTATATTTTTTATGACAATTTTTCAATTCAAAAAAGTGTAAATTCTTCTCTAGGAATTTTTTTAATGAAAATTTTTTAAAATGATATTTTTGCTTTTGTATTAATTTTTTTATATTTAGTTTTTGCCATTTATTCTTTTTAATTACCATAATTTTTTAATAGAATATTTTTATTAAAAATTTTTCAATTAAAAAAAGTGGGAATTCTACTGAAATTTTACTGAAAATTTTTTTAATGATATATTTGTGATCGAAATTCTATGTATGGGAAACTTTTGTTTTTCAAAAAATTTTGTATAATTAAATAATTTTCATCATCGATGTATCTTGTGGATCATCGATACAGTTTTTGTAAAAAAAATTTAATGACACATTTTCTTTGAAAAATGTGCACAGAAAATTTTTGTTGTCCTTGAACTTGGCGAAGAACATTTTTCGAATAAATTATTTACGAAAAACTCTCTTCTTTGATAAATTTTTGATAGATTTATTTGTAATATTATGTTTAAAGAAAGAAATATGAAAAAAGCTTCCACGTTTTTACAGACAATTCATTTAAGATCTATTATTTATTGAAATTATTTGGAATTTTTTTTATATAAATAATTCTATTTTGATAAATCATTCTTTAAAATCTATACATTTTACGTACATAAGATTATTTAATAGCTTACAACAAAAATATTCATGTTCATATATTGTTATCCTAAAGGGTATTTAATTAATGGATGGAGAAGAAAAATTGCGATAAATATAAAAATTAACCGGAATTGTTTGCAAATAATAGTTAAAAATATTAATATTTGTAAGCTTGGCTTCCTTTAGTCCTGCATTTTATGGGCACTAACCAAATCATCAGTAAATTTCAACCATCCTAACCTAAAAGCGTTTCAAATTTAAGAAGAGAATTTCAAGGATCCACTCATATTTTTCTAGTTTCGAATTATAAAAAATATACAACCATTGCAGACTTGGAAAACTTTTATGCCAAGAAAAACATAAAAAATAAATAAAGAAAAAAACCATTTCTTACAAGTTTTAAAATAAACTTTGAAAATTTTTAATAAATTCATATGGGCAATTTTCCATCTCTGCGAGTTTTCCATTTACATAGATACATTTGTTCCGAAAGATTATTTTATTAATTTAAATTTTTCTTTAAGAAAATTAATTCAATATATACTTAGTTTTCACATTATCTGCCGTTAAAGGCCGATTGTTTTATAGGAAGAGGTTTAATACATAATTTAAATTGTCTTATTTTCCCTACATATAAAAGATTTCTTTAATATTCCAATAACTTTTTAAAACTTATTAAAAAATAAACAAACCCAAGAGCTTCTTGTTTGCATGAATTTTTACTTCAAATAATGAAAAGAAATGCGAAGTGTTTTTGTAATTAAATTATATTTCTCCCCTTATAAATTCCTTTTGATTTAATTTCAAGTTTTCATCATTCTGTATACACAAACATATTTATTTATAATATTTGATTGCCAACGTTGTTAATGCCTCAGGGCATTTTGCTCGTTACAAATTTTAATCAAAAACTCATTTAGAGAAAACGATGTGTATTACACACTTACACTTTCTCGCAAACGTTTGAAAAAATGAGCAATAGAGAGCAACCCAGCGAACACGGCGGATTGATCTAAAATTGAGAGTTAATTAAAGTCAAACTCTTTCTCAAACGATAAATACTTGAAAATGATTTCAAAAATTTTGAATGTTTAACAAAAAGGAATATTATAGTCAAATTGAAAAATTCATATATCCTTAACTAACTCCCAAACGTAATTCTCCAAAGTTTTTCAAATGCCGGTTGCAATTGCATGTGAAATAAATGGTAAATAAAATATTTTTTTTTTAATTCGTACTAAATCATAATTGATAAATTAATATAGTTCAATAGGCTCAATAGTTCTGAGACTTTTTGAATTTCCCTCCGGTCAACAGATAAGACAACTATTAGTTGACTCCTGTCAAAATTTCACCAAGCGGCGTTATTTAGTTTGTTTTTGACAGCCATTAATAACAGACCACCGCATAATTTAAGGAGAAAATGGAAAAAAGTAATAAAAGCATAATTTTTTTGCGGAAAAAACAACACTCATGCCAAGGCTTGGGAACTCTACATCATAAGTTTCAATGGTAAAAGATTGGTTTACAGAATTTTGTTGTGGCCGTACAAGCACGAAATATACCGAATATTCTAGATGTCAAACTGAGGCCTCTTCACCCATAACAATTGAACTAATTCACCATATGATGTTGACCAATAAAAAAATAGAAAGCGCGATAGATTGTGGAAGTCAGAGGCATATTACATGGCTCAGGGGCTTAAATTTGGAATGAAAATGCTTTCCGCAGGAAGAGTGTCGCGTTTGATCACAATCTATCACAAACACTACCGTGTAACAACATCGTAGGAGTTGTTCAACCACACCATGGACTAGTTTTCGCGCCGTTTCTTGACCGCGGATCCAACGTGGATCAACCACATCACACCAAAGACCAAACAGAGGTTAAAGCAGTGGGTTCCTCGGGATGCAGGCGCCAAAGATGACCAAAGCGGATTTGTCAACCAATAAAGTCATATTGACTATCTTTAAAAGAATAAGACAATCAATGGCAAATGTTGTGCCAATATATTGGGTCGTTTGAATGAGTATTTGAAAGTAAATTGATCGCATTTGGCCAAGAATAAAGATATTTTCCACAAGGATAATGCAAGGGTAAATAAGTGTGCAGTTTCCTTTGCAAAATTCTATGAATAAACCTACGAATCGCTTCCTTATCCGCCCTAGTGACTATGTCTTGTTTCCAAGTCTGAAGAAATGGCTCGGCGAAAAGAGATCTTGACTCAACCGATCAAATCAGCCGCCCAGTTGGTGTCTCTACAAGGCGTTGGCCTATCGTAGATTGAAAGTGCGAGAGATTATGGAAGCCATAAGCGTATTACATGGCTCAGTGGTTTAAATTTTAAATGATCACTTGTGTGTAAAAAAGCTATCCGTAAGGTGGCTGCCGCACTTGTTCACAATCGTCCCCAAACGTAATCGAGTAACAATTTTGCAAGAGTGTTTGGCGTTGTGCAACGGCAATACGGATGAGTTTTTTCGCCGTTTTGTAAACGTAATCGAAACGTGGAATCACCATAGTATATCAAATAGTCAAAGTAAGGTAAGGCGGGTTCGTCAGCCAATAAAGGCATGGCAATGTCCACACTGACAACCTTTAAAAAGGTACAACATTCAATGGCGTATACTCGTATTATGCTAACTTATTGGGTCGATTTAATGGGGATTAGAAGGAAAATTTACCACATTTGGCCAACAAAAAATAATATGCATCTCCGTATCAAAATTCCTTGAACTAGGATGGGAATTGTTCCTTTATCTGCTCCATTCTACGGACATTGCGCTGGATTACCATTTCTTATTTATAAACCTGAAGAAACGGCTCGGTGGAAAGAGACTTGGCTACAACGACAAAATCGTCTCACAACTATTTGGTTTATTTATTTTTATTTATTTCTTGGTAGGAATAAAAAAATTAAAGAAACGCTGGATAAAGTGTATCGAGCTTAAAAGAAATCATGTTGAAAAATAAAATATTTTCTGTATACAAAAACCTGTGTGTCATTGGAAAGTCAAAGACTTATTAAGCCACCCTCATTATTAACTTATTAGGGAGGCACAGTTTTATTGAAATTAACTTTACTCTTTTTCTTGCCACTTAGCCGATTTACATAATATGTCATGAACATATTAAAAAAGATCTCTGTATGATCTTCTAATGAAATTTAATTTTTTAAAGAATCTAAAGAGAATAAAAAAATTATTGCTTCTACAATTATTGTAATTAGAAATTTTAAAAGTCTTTTTTACGTCAAATAGCTCAAGTAAATCAATATCCCCTCATATATATTTTGTTGTTGGGTCCTTACTATGAAAACTGTCCCACTAGTACATCAGAAAACGTTTTGGTTTTACATACTTTAAACTTTGACTTACAAAGGACCTGCTTATAATCCTTTTGCATGTGAAAACAACTCAATACGTTTCATTTGGTTTTGCTTCTTTTTTTTGCGAGAGGTGTTTCTGCTTCTATCTTGGTTTTTTTAAATTATTGTTATTCACAAAAGACATCGCATCGTATTTAATTAGAAGTTAGCGAAGATATTGATTTTTTTAAATAATTCACTCAAAATAAAGTTCGCGATTTCCTCGAAAAATTTTCGTTATGGAGAATGTTTCACGATTGTTTTAAATTTTCGAATATTTTTGTTTCGCTAATTTCTTGCGTTGGTGGACGTTCGAAAATTTCGCATCTCATTTCAAAACGGAAGATAAAGTTGTTTTATTTCAAACGTTTGACTACGTGTTTGCTGGGAAGAGAAATAGAAAGGACGAATATTTTTCATACATATAGTATATGTGTTTTTTGTTGTGTTTGTGTGTATATAAATATTTATAAATGTATGAGTTTGTTTGAGTACCCGCTTGTCTTGGCTGTTTAATAATTTTTTTTCTCTTTTTTTGGGATTAACTAGAAAATTTGATTTTATTGCAATTTTAGTTTTGAAATGAAAGCCACAAAATTCATTAGCGAAAAATCCTTGATACGTAACAGCAACACAGCTGCAAAAAAAAATTTATAAATATTTTATGAAAATATGTTATTAGCACATGTTTGGGAATATCACACTATTTATTTTCAAGTAAATTGTTTTTGGGGGAAGAGTTTGGATTTATATACAGCGTTTTCTATAAATTTCTATAGCATTGACTCTAATTTATAATGATTTTCAAATCATAATTTTTTATGCAATTCTCTTAAAGAAGTGATTCATTGAACGATTAATTAAGTACATCATTAAGTAGGTTTAATCAAGTTGAAAGTGTTTTTTTTTCTAATTGGTAGTTTGTTACTTTATAAATGTTAGAATTAGGAATTAAAACTCCAGGCCCTCGGAAACAATAATGATCAGATTTAACAGAGAACTTTGCCCACTATTTAGCACCATAAACTTATTGAAATTATTTAAGTAAAAGCTAGTGATTTAATATTTCTCACTATATATTGCTTAAAGTTAATTTTTTTCAACCAAGTGAGCCTTTCTATTAATGTCTAGAAGACCCAATCGAATGAATTGAGGTTTTTGGTTTCCAAAAGGATCAGATTACTCTTCTTTCATTATAGTCTTGATAACCTTCTCTAGCGAACTTTTAAGCCTTTCTACTCTTTTGCAGAATAAAGCGGTATTTGATATTTATATACTTTCGCCAATACATCAAGCCTTAACTAATCAAGTTCTTGTAATAGTCTCTGTGTTAAATCCAGCGTATAGAATCAGTTTTAATACCCATAAGACCCAAAATTATATGCTTGCGCATAAACATTTGACTGAACATCCATGTAATTATGGATGATATACATATTGCGAAATCTCATGCTATTGGCATGAAAATCCAATGTGATGTATGATAAACTGGGCACATTTTTCATTTCTCTAAAGACGCATTCAGCTGCCCTGATTTTTCAATACACTTCTCTTTATCTCATATCATCTCCCTCTGATCTAAAATTGAATACAACTCTCATGTACAGTTTGAGAATTCTGTTTAAAATTTGCTTGACCGATTACAGGAGATTCTGATTCTAAATGTGATCTATATATAGAGGTTTCTGAAGTTTTTCATAACAAACATACTTTGGACCGAGTTGCAACTTAAAATTAAGTTTTGATTAAACTTAAAAATAACTTAACACGTGTACCATCCCTGAGTAAAAACAAAAATTAATTTGGACATTGATTTAACTTTAGCTAGTGGAGCTAGAACTTGACATCTATGGAAACGCTATTAATGTTGCTCTTATCGGAGAATAATTACTCCTGTCATACTCGGGCAAGAATTTAGTTTATTACCTTAATGGACGATTGAAATTTCAATTCAAATCGCTGGTTTAAAGGATTCGCATTAAGTTAAACTGAGCCAAGGATATAACCGCTTCCAGAGGTGTGCTTCACAACATTGTTAAAAAAAAGAAACTTGCTATACTGGCTTATAGATTGTCATAAAACTCTCACTATCACAGTCAAGGTGTTGAACTTGCGGACTGGGTTTCGAGTTTGCCTATCAAAATTCTTGCTGTAGATGCCCCTGAGGTAAACGTTTAGAGAACTATTAGAAATATGTAAACTCATCGTCATTTGTAATAAATTTGTATTTAGTTTTCATAACAGAGTTTTTTTATTTTAATTTTTTGTTTGTTTTTGGTTTAACAGCATTTTTTCTTTTTCAATTGGACCAGTAGTCAGGTTATGACCTCTATTTATGCAGTGCATTGTATTGGAACAAGGAAAATAGGATAGGGTAAGCAGGATAGCGGGAGTAGTGCTTGTGGACATTCGATTTGGATCTCTCAACGTTGGGTATGGCGGGAAAGATATCTGTAGGGAGCTCGTTCCACATACGAGCCGTTCGATCAAATACCGAATTGTTTCTGTAATGCGCAGTGCTATTCTTTGTTTTATCGACCACAAATGGATGTGCACTTAATGAGGAACATGTTGCTCGTAAATAAGGGAGGGTCTCGGGTATATGTATGTTCCCTCACTTCATTAGAGCTTTAAAATATAAATCTCTTTTTCACTTTTATATGTTTGAAAAATAACATTAAAAACTAACTAGGAACAAATTTCTATATATTTTAAACTCTAAAAGAATATTAAATGAAAATAAAATTTAATTTGGCTTAAGACACTTCAATATTTTGTACTTCACTCAAAACAGGTATCGATATTTTGGAACGAATTTAATTTTGTTCATATCTATCGGCGAAGCTTTACGGTTAATAGCGGTCATCTATGAAGCTACATTTATCAAATTGGCTGTCATTTATTTAGTCTGTTTTGCCCAATCACCATACGCGGATATAGAGTTCAACAACAGGTACAAATGATGAAATTATTAATCAAAATGCATGTTCTATTTGAACATATTTCGTTCACCACAATCGTTTTCCATTTCTTGATGAATGAAGAAACGTCCTACGTTTGCACAAAGAAAGCGATTGCGTAAAAACTTACATTGTGATTCTTTATCCACAAAAAAAAAATTCATCCCAAAATACCGAGCGGCTCCCGAAATATAAGATCTGGAACTTTGCATTCAAGGGTAAATTTTGTACTACCAGATTCTGTTGGCTAGAATTTTTTTTTGCAATGATACCGATTCCCAGGAGATCAAAGAGCGTCAAATTCACCCACAAAAAGTCACTATTTAGTCTCGATTTTGGGCGACGTCATCGGTCCATATTTCATATTGATCCATGTTGGCCAGGCCATAAACGTGTACGGCAAGCATTATATGTCATTGACTAACAACTTAATTTGTGCTATTTCGGATGATATGGACACCAATGATACATGATTTCAATAGGATGACATCACGTGCCACACTGCTCATGCCACATCGAACAATCTGAGAACATGATCATCTCATGTGGTGGTAATGAGAAGTTTGACCCCTTTAAAGTTTTTCTTGTATCCGACCCTCAAAGTTAACAAAACTTATGCCATCAGCCAATTTCATCATGATTTATACGCTATAGTCATGGAAAATTGAACATTTCGTATGCGTCGCATTGATGAGCCTTTCCAATGAATAAAAATTGACATCGTACACATACATTGTATCAAAATTGTATTTGCTACTAGTATCTCTAGAGCCAGTGAGCCGCTTGGTATTTATTTACTGAGGGCTTTTATTTGATGTGACTATTTCAATGATCATGATGTAATTCTGCATGAAGACTAAAGGGCTGATGATGATGCTAAGGCTAGTGGTCTTTTGAATGCTTATACTATTCAATGGAGGTATTTTAAGCAATAAGAGGTTAAGTGGTTCATGACCTTCTGGCTCTAGAGTTGAAAAAATAGAACTCGCATATCATTTGAAACGAACTAAGCTGCATTGTAAGAATCCTGACCATTATACCATATGATATGCGAAAAATATCTACCGCTCTTCTTGTTACGAATTGGTTTCAAGAATATCAATTGTTTTCATTTAATCAACATTAGGCTTTAAATTTGGTATTAAACATTTCCCTTAAAATAACTTTTAAATTCCTCTTGTTTCAGTACGAGTATTTTGATTTACAATCCAAAATCTCGAACAATTCGTATTCAATCTCATCGATTTTCCCATCAAATGCCTAATTGCAAAAAATGTTTCCTGTTGTTTATTTAAGACAAGTTTTCTTACTTAACAGTATTTGTTTGTTGGCCAAAATAACAATGGAACTCCAAAAAAAAGAGGAAAACTTTTTGTTATTTTTGCTTTCATTCAATACATACGAAATGCAAACAACTTTATGCTCTCTGGATATAGACAAAAGTTTACAAAAGTTTACCTCAAGTAAACCTCAAAGAGGAGAAAAAAAAAACAAATAAATAAATGAAAATTTTCAGACATGGAACCACTTTCTAACAGCACGTGCTCATAGCTTGAACATCCTTTTTTACCTCTCAATATTGAATGCTTAAGCAGCAGGCATGAAAGAAAAGCAAATAATTTAAGCTCAAACAAAACAACCTTCTTTTTCAACAACAACAACAACAGCAGCAAAACAAAAACGAAAATATAGTTTCTGGTAAAAGAGGTTGATAGAAGAGGTAAACAGAAGGGTATTGTATTACTTGATGTTAAATTGTTTTATTTTGTTGTTTCATACGGTTCGTTTTCTGCTCTTAATGATGACATTGCAAATGTTTTAATTATAATTGAAGGCCAGACTTATTTTTGGGAAATTTTTAAGGGTAGGAAGGGGTAGGGGAACATGTTTGAAAAATATTCTGCCTAGAAAACGAAATAATTTTTGTTTTGTTGAAAACTACTTAAATTTTCAGGGACAAAATGTCAAACAGTTTAATTAATGGACTTTTCATGTTTATTAAGAACTTTATTTTCTTTTTAATAATTTTTTTTATTATATCCATATCAATTAATCACAGGCTTATCACATAATCCAGCTGGTTTTATGGTTATTTAATGAACCGTAAAAGCAAAGTGTGAGAGATAATTATTTTATTGGTTTCTGTGGCAATTTACATAATCACAATATAGAATTAATTATTTAAATGTGTACTTCAAAAAGGTCATAAGTTCGAATTGCATATAGCAAGAAATTCAGGTACATATATTTAGTTTTAAACAAGTTCTAAAAAGTTACTGTCAAGTAAGAGATAAATTGTCAAACAAACTGTACTTTTCCATAAAATGCATTTTTCAATAATACTTACTGCCTTTACACACATCAGTTTTTCTTGAAGCAAGTCCGAGTTTACGGGATAGAGAGGAAAAAGGAAAGACGAGGTTTACATACTTGATCGTATCGAAAAGTTTCTTCAATTCTCTTTTGTTATTTTATTCTCATTATGGCGGCTTATTAGACTTTGACTGCGTGAGTGTAAGCAAACGGGAAGTTTTAAAAGAGAATTGAAGCGACTTGCTTAAAAAAAAACTGATGTGTGTAAAAACTTTCTTCATAAAAATTACATTACCTAAGAAGTATTTATTCTCTAAAATTTGGTTTTTTTAAGTATTTCGTCCTCATTGCTAATATTTCATAAAAAAATATTGTTTTAAAAGATACTTTTAATAAATGGTACTTAGGCCACAAATAAACTTTTTCATTGTAAGTATTTTTTCATAAGAAACGCTTTTTAATAAACTATTTCACCGAAGGTAATTTGTCGTGTTTTTTTTAACACTTTTTACAGAAGAACTTTTCATAAAAGAACGTTATTTTTGTGTAAGTACTTCTATAGAAGAGTAATTTTCATTAAAATACTTTTCAGAAATGTTTGTTCAATAGCTATAGATAGTTCTTATCATAAAAGTACTTTCCTAATAATAGTTCTTACGAAAAAAAAGTACTATTTATATATGTTTTAGTGATTTTTATAAAAATACTTTTTATATAAGTACTTTTCATATAAGTATTTTTTATAAAAGTACCTTTTGTATTTATTCATACTTTCTACAAAAGTACTTATTATAAAATTATTTTTCATATAAGAAGTTTTCATATAAGTCTTTTTTATAAAAGTACTTCTCACACTTATATGAAAGGTACTTTATACAAAATAGTTATTATAAAAGTACTTTTCATATAAGTACTTTTCACATGAGTACTTTTCGTATAAGTACTTTTCATATAAGTACTATTCATATTAGTATTTTTATCACAGTACCTTTTGCAAAAAGATATAATAGGCACTTTTTCATAATAAGGACTTTTTCATAAAAGCGATTTTTCATAAAGTTTTTCTTTATAAAATGTTTTTTTCATTAATGTATCATGAAAAATATTATCAATGGACAAATTCGTTGAAACAATTCCTGTTTATCCCCCTACTCTAAATAAAAATAGAAACCCTAAGGCAGGGTAATAATTTAATTGAGTTCAATGTAAAGTTGCTAGTCAACTAAAAATTGCAAGGTTTCTTTTCATAAAAGTTCTTTTCACAATAAGTACAAAAAGTACTTTTTCATAAAAACTCCTTGTTTATATATTGACGTAACTTTCTTTAAAAAATGGTCGTTTGTACTGGACGTACTTTTACTTGCCGAAGTACTCTGCATCGAAGGTCGGAAGGCTCTAATTTTGTTTCTTTAAATATGGAGTAATTACTAACGATTTTGTATAAGAGGTACCCGTCTTCCCCCTCGTACGCATACATGCTTTATTTCCAATAGACACTTTATTCTCCTACTAATGCACTTAAAAGTTAGACAGCCTCATTCTTCTAGCTGAAAAAACATAAAAATGTTAGTAATTATTTTTTACTGGAAATACCCATTTACCCCTTTCTTACCATTCCGTACTTTTATTAAAAAACATATTTTATTTCCATATTAATGCACTTAAAACTTGAAAGGTCGTAAACCTTAAGATATACCTATGTATGTACTTATTTTAAATAACAAACATCTTGTTTAAGGGGGGTACCTATTCCGTTCCACATACTATACTCATAGACCTCCATATTATTGCTGTCTCCCTACATTGAGTTGCGTTTATTCGATTAGCTAGAGTCACAAGACAATTAAAATATTGAAAAATACTACAATATTTTTTATACAATTTTGAAACGTTTACATACAATTAATTATTTTGCAAAAATAATTTCTTATTGCCAGGTTCAGGCAAAGCTCTCTGCAACACGAATGATGGCACATTTATTATACCAAAAAATTCGTTATATCGCAAAGTCATCTTATGTTAATATTTGTGGCAAAATCATGATTCCAAACTAGAATAGTTACTCCTTAAATACTTAGTTTAGGTTAGGTTAGGTTGATTGTAGGGATGTGATAGCCCATGTCATACGACATACACTTAAGGGGAGGTGTGATAGCCCATGTCATACGACATACACTTAAGCCAGTGAAGGCTTGTTGTGCGCTCCCTTTAATTATCAAAAACAAACTGACATGACAGAGTTCTACGGCAGGATTCGAACCTGCGACCTTCGCACTACGAGTCTAGTACACTACCTACTAGTCTACGAAGGCCAGTTCAATACTTAGTATTGAAATACATACTTATATCGGTATAGTATAATTTTTTCAAAATAGCAGCCAATTAAAGGTATGACATTACTTTTGAGCCACCTTGTACATCTACATCTTGTATGAAAAAATATTTTTCTGGAAAAAAAACCGTTCGTTCTTCCTATGTTTCTCTTTGATACGTATCAGTTATAAAAATGATTCGAACTCATCATTCGAAATGATGTTGAGCAGTTGTAATACAAGATAGAAGTACATGGTACTATGCTCTAGGGCATTAATATTTGTGGCGAAATCATGATTCCCAACTAGAGTATTCATATATTCATATTCATAAAATAAACAATGTTAAAATTTTGGTTTGGTTTTTTTAATTTTTTTCTTGCCATTTGCTAAACTAAGTATAAAATATTATCACTTGCACTATATACTCATAAGGTAATTAGTATAAAAAATTTCATTAAAAGCGAAGAGATTAGTTGCACCGAACTTCGCTTATAATTAAAAATTACATCTTCAAAATAGAGCTAAACCACAAAGTAGACTCAGTTGCATACCATTAATACAAAAACAAAAGACACATTAATGTTGTTAATCACACATCACACCAAATATTCTAGTTGCCATAAATTCTAGTTTTTAAAATCGCCGTTTAAAACAAAAAAAAAACTAATCTCTCAAAAAAAATCAAATAATTCACTCAATATTAATATATTTAAAGTACATGTATATACATATGCATACATACATATGTATGTACATACATCCATACATAATTATTGAATCTCTGCAAATAATTCCCAAAAATATATACGTACATACATACATACATGTGTACGTAGCCGTGCACAAATAAGAAACGCTAATAAGAGTTATTAAAATGAGATCGACAAGAAGACGACGAAGAGTTAAATTCAGTTTGAAGATAATATTTGAATCGTTCGCACCATAGTCTCGCATAGTATTTGTGTTAGATTGAAAAATATAATTAAATTTAAATTTAAAAGTAAAAAGGTGCTGGTCTTATTTATAAAGAAAAGTGTTAATAAAATGGAGGTGGGAAATATTAAAAAAAGAGGCAGATGCCCACAAATAAAAGAAGAAAAAATTAGTTCCCACAGGTGCATGTATGTATGTAAAAATGTGTATAGCAAAAGTGTATAGAAAATATATAAGTATGTATGTACATACATACATATGTATAGTAGTTCTTAATAATCTTTTTTTAGTGTTTTATTTGAGTATACATAAAATCTCGGTTCGGTTCGGTTTCCAATGCAAATATAAAAAAAATCACATTTTTCGTATCGGGTTAATGTCTTAATTCAAGGTTAAGACAGTCCGGTACAAAAGTCGCCCCACACATCTCTGCAATCAATGTAAGTAAAATAGTATATTTCATAATTGTAGGCAGCGTAAAAAAATTTTGTCATCGAGTGTAACCCTTTCGCTTTTGCTTTCTGTTAATATTCTTTTTAAGTATTTAAAATATTTATACACATTCGCCAACATATACACACATGAGAAACCGTTAGAATACATTGTAGTTTTTGTTGTGATTTTGCATGTTGTCTTCTCTATTTCCAGTACATATGTATTTCATTTGTTCCGCTAATAAGAAATTCTCTACTTCCTGAGTTTTCCAACATCTTTTTGGGTGCTTAACTCCCATCAAGTTAAGCAAAACGTTGGCAGAACAATTTAGAGAATTTTTTCCATTCGAATGAAGAGAAACTGGTGTTGAGTGTGTTCCATCAAATCAAATAACTTGAGCGTGTGCAATACAGATTGTGAGATTCTGTGCGAACAAATATGTTGCATGTACGTGTTCGAATGGAACTTCAGTCAAATATTTCAAATAATTCTTCAATCAAATATTTTCCACATCGTGTGTAACACTTCCCCTTCTGTTTTCTGTCGTCTTGTACGTATATGTTGTTGTTGTGATTTTGCTTTATTCTTCTCGCATTTGTTCGGGTGACAAGAAACTTATCGTTGCTTCGTTTGCAGCATTTTCTTGAGTGTTTACCACCCTTCTAGTTGAGCCGGCGAATCATTCAGTCAAAAGCAAGACGTTGGCAGAACAATTTAGAGAATTTTTTAAATTTGTTGTGGAGAGAACTTGTTGCTGAGCATGTTCCATTAAATCAAATAACTTGAGTTGGTGCAATACAGTAAGTGAGATTCTGTGCGAATAAATATATTGAATGTACATGTTCGAAGATAACGATACAACGTAAAGTGCCCAACAAAAATTGTTCCGTGTATTTCTGATATCAGTAAAATGGAGTATGAACAGTTTTTGATGTGAGAATTTTTTCATTTTAAAATTTTTTGTTTTATATAGTGTGTGTGCCTTAAATAAACCGTCGTTTGGTTTTTATGATCGTTGATAGCAAATGAATATTAAATAGGTAAAGGGTGGTCCAACCATAATGCACGATGTTAATTGTGTCACACATTAACCTCAAGTCTTTTGCATGTTTGTATGAGACTTCAATGTGTTATAAAAATATTATTTATTATAAACGCTATTTATTCTTCGACCTTTTTCTTGGTTTATGTTATTTAGTTTTGAATCACCGAGTTCAGTTTTTAATGAGTTCGAATGGAAGTTCGGACCATACGATGCAACTTAAAGAGAGAAATGGAATTTTTTGTGTGTATTTCTGGTGTTAGTAAAACGGAGGAGGCTCGTCACTAGAATTCCTTGTGTGCATTTATGTTCTCAGAAAAAAGAAGGCTCGTCTAGGGGGAGTATAAAGAGTTTGTATGATGTGTGTCTGGCCGTGTGTACGTCATACCATTGTTTTGTTTATTGCTTCTGTATATTTATTGTTTGGGGGAAATTATTTTTTTTTATTAATTTGTTACTATTGTTGTTGTTTCTTCACAAATGTTTAAATAGGAAGTAGAAATTCATTTTAATGTTTTTATGGGCCTATGTAAAGATGTGTATCCATATTTGCATACATTTATTCACGTTTGGTATTTATTAATAACAGTTTTATGTCAACAAATGAGGAAAAAATTTTTTGTTTATTATTTTATGTTAATATATTGAGTCTGATATATTGCTCGAATTCGTTTTTGGTTTGTTTTTATTAATGTTGTCCGTTTAATAACAAACCTATTGACTCAAACTAGTGGTCGCCAAGTGGCCGAAATTTCACAAAAATTTTACAGTTTAATCTATTTTGAAAAGAAATTGAGCTTATAAAGCTATTGAAACAATATTTGAATAATTTTAGAATTTTTTCGAGATTTTTAGACATTTTCGCGATGGAAGTTATATATTGCAAAATTTTAATTTAATATTTTATTTTAAGGTTTTGTGATTTCCAATGTAAGTATGTACTTACATGTGTATGAAATATTTTCTCTTAAGCTACGATCCCACTAACGTCAGAATGAAGCGATATTCGATGTATGTACATATATCAAGTACCGATAGTCGGAATACACAGAACTAAAAAAATACTACAATCCGTGCTGAAATCTTACTACGAGTATGTACAATCAAAACTACTCTTTTCACGCTGATAATGTGAATCAATCAAATTAGAAAATCAGTCCCGGTAATACACATTTTCAAATCGCACCAAATAATTATTAAAATTGTTTCTTTTTCGAGCTTCAAAATACATTCTTTCTCTATTACTCATGCAAAAAATACTTTTTTTCTCTGGTCATAGGCAGGATTTAAATAATTTTAGTGATAATATTTTAGTTCGTACTTATCGTTATCTCAATTTCAATTGAAGACGCAAATTATAATAATAAATGATAAAAATTTATAAAATACTTGATATTGAAATTTATTATTTGGGATATTCTCCCCAACTAATCGTTATACACAATTAGAGATTTTTTTGCAAAATACATAGAAAAAACCACAACAAACATTTTTTGAATTTATAAAATAAATACCTCAAATAGGGCAATTTTAACTTCTTACTGTGGAACAGCAAAAAACAATAAGATTTTATAGGAAATGTATAAATGTACTACTTTACCTATACCCGGTTTCATAAATGTACATATGTAAGTATGTATATGTAAAAAAGAAAATGATATGATGAGTTTTGCCGTAACCAAAGAACTTTTGCAGCCAAAAAATATCCCTCAATGGAATAAGTTGCATTTAAGTATGTACATATACATATACATACATACAAAATTATTAAATTATTAAAAGGCATGGTGAATACTCGTATATTAAATATAAATTAAAGTTTGATTTTCTAGGACTTTTTTCGGATTGCAAGATTTCGTATTTTTCCTTCTTAGATAATTTTTCTGCTTTTTTTACTCTAATTTTTAAAATTAAACTTACATCATATTTATAATTTGCTTCCTTTTTTACACTTCTAAAATAAGAGACTTTCTGAATTTCAGTTTTTTATTTTTACATTATAATAGTTCTTGCTATTATTTTTATGCTCATTTGAATTTTCCAGTTTTCTGCAAAAAGTTTGTGTTTTGTAAAAAAAAAATGAAGAAGTATTTACACTCCTAAAATCCTTCGTCGAGAAAAATAAGAGCTTTCTAGCTCGTTAAAATTTGCAGAAACTTTCCCTATAAAAGAGGTCTACAGGTATGTTGTTGTTTTTGCAAAGAAAAGTAACCAAAATGAGGAAAATGTATTCGCTTATATTTTGAAGAAAGATATATGTAAGTTATTTTTGTTGCATATAACTAAAACAGCAACGCAACATAATTTGTCCAGTAAGGGACGATTGTGTGACTGTATCGCACCATTATTGTCGCAATATTGTTTGGCCGATAAGAATCAAATGTGATTGTCACAATATTCGACGATCATGGTGAGGGCGCCCAAAAACCAATTTAGCAATGTTTTTAAATCGTCCCATATTGTGCTGCTTGCACCGATATCGGGATTTCACCTCTAAGTGTGTTTTATATCTCAATGTCATCAATTTTACATTTTCAATAAATTTTTTTACGAAAACAGAGCTGTTTTTTTATCATTCATAACAAAAATTGCACCCAGTCCAAATTATCAATTGCTGATATGGAATATTTTTTTTATTAAAAAAATCAAAATATCAAAAATTTGCCCAAAATGTTCCACTCAATAAATTTCAAAGTCATTCTTATGTCTCTTCCCTTCGTTAATTAATTGGTGACACCTTACATTTATTATTGGGAAATAGTTCATAAAATTTCAATCAAGAAAAAAGAGTCAACCCACAAGGTAGACGGGGTTGCATACTATTCATAAAAAAACAACAAACATCTTATTGTTGCTAAGCGCACATCACATACAAATATTCTAATTGCCATTAAATTCTAATTGTTAAAATGGCCGTTCAAAACAAAAAAACTAACGTCTTGAAAAAATCAAATAATTCCCTCAATATTAATGTATTTAAAGTACATGCATATTCATCCATACATACATATGTACATACATATATATGTACATAATTATTGAATCTCTGCAAATAATTCCCAAAAATATATGTAAGCATACGTATGTACATACATACATACATACATACATACATACATACTTATGTACATACATGTGCACAAATATGAAGCGCTAATAAGAGCTTTTAAAATGAGATCGACAAGAAGACGACGAAGAGTTAAATTCAGTTTGAAGATAATATTTGAATCGTTCGCACCGTAGTCTCGCATAGTATTTGTGTTAGATTGAAAAATATAATTAAATTTAAAAGTAAAAGTAAAAAGGTGCTGGTCTTATTTATAAAGAAAAGTGTTAATAAAATGGAAGTGGGAAATATTAAAAAAAGAGGCAGATGCCCACAAATAAAAGAAAAAAAATTAATTCCCACAGGTGCATGTATGTATGTAAAAATGTATATAGAAAATTTATAAGTAAGTATGTATGTATGTAAGTACATACATACATATAGTAGTTCTTAATAATCTTTTTTTAGTGTTTCATTTAAGTATACATAAAATCTCGGTTCGGTTCGGTTTCCAATGCAAATATAAAAAAATCACATTTTTTGTATCGGGTTAATGTCTTAATTCAAGGTTAAGACAGCCCGGTACAAAAGTAGCCCCACACATCTCTGCAATAAATGTAAGTAAAATAGTTTATTTCATAATTGTGGGCAGCGTAAAATACTTTTGTCATCGAGTGTAACTCTTCCGCTTTTGCTTTCTGTTAATATTCTTTAGTATTTAAAATATTTATACACATTCGCCAACATATACAAACATGAGAAACAGTTAAGGCCCATTTAGCCGACCGTAGAAATCGTAGATGTAAATGTATCGTAAATGTATCGTAAATGTAAATGTTGATGTGCTTATAGAACGCTAGAAACCGTGTCATGTGTTTCGAATTAGTGATGATAGTTTAGTGTGTTTGCATGATTTATGGGTTTGTAGAAAAAGTACCCAAATTATATGAATGGTACCAAACATTTTTGTTAAGTATTAAATTGTTATAACTTTGATATTTCTATCAATAAAGTTTAAAAAATAAGTTTTGTACATGCATTTACATACTTATATATAAAAATCAATGAGTGTTCGAACTCACGGGCGATGTGTTAGCACCTTTTTTTACACGGTACCTGTTCGATTTCTATGAACACAGACCCACAAACCCGGAGGTAGAGTTAATATAAAGTATTTAATGAAAAAGAACAGTTTATTGAATTTAATTTAACTTTTTTTATTTATTTTGTATTAAACCCACAAAAAACAAAGCAACAGACAAATGTACATACATACATTGTTATGTTTGTACATACATAAGCTACATACGTTGCTGTCTTGCTATCTCATTTTTATATATGTACGTATAACCACGTCACTATTCTCTTTGCTGTGCATAAGACAAAACCGAAGATCAACATAAAACACTTTTTTAATATTACTCCGAATTAAAACACTTAAATATCCGCTCGCCGATATCGGATCGCCTTAATTTTTGGCCTAAACTCATCGTCGAAACCCGCACTAGCGTTTTAATCCAAAAATTAATAAAATCGGCTATGAATTTCCGGAGAAAATCGCGTGGGAAAATCGCCCAATAATCACTTTCAATACCGACTGCCAAGCAACGAACAAACAAACGATGATTTACTCTTACATACCTTACACCTAACACTTGCGTATGTATTGAAACTGATAGTTTACTGCCCTAGAGGCGCGCGTATAGATGTTAACACATCAATAATTCAAAGTATGATATAATTTTGAACATCTCTATTTTTTATATTTACATAAAGTTATTTATATCATAATTATTTATATTACAACCTTTGTTTTAACTGTTATACTTTTTTTATTGTGAACGTGCTATAGGTTGAACGTATATACTTTACTTATTTACTTATGAACTGAGGAACGAAAGTATTTACATTTCTATTTATACCCTCGTTCTGTATATTTTGTTTACATATTTTGATTATTTTGCTTTGGGTCTGACCTTCAAACAATCATATCCTTATTTTAATTATTTTGTTTACATATTTTTGCTTTTCGCTTTGGGTCTGATCTTCAAACAATCCTATCCTTATTTTAATTATTTTGTTTACATATTTTTGTTTCGCTTTGGGTCTGATCTTCTTATTTCTAATATTATTTTCTTGGAAGCCATGTTATCTACCTGCCATTCTAACTCACTAGATTGTTGGCTGTATAAAAAAGTTTTGCATCAAATGCACACAAACTATTATAAAAATATCATCTTACTTTTCATTAAAGAATTATTGACTCAAACAACTAAATTTATAAAATATTTTTTATATTCAAAGAAGATTCACAGTTTAAAAGCTTAAAATATCAAAAACCCAAAAAATTACTAAAAAAGGGTTTTTGTGCCACATTTTCGTTTACTTTTGTATTTACCAACACTGGCTACATCTGTCACGTACGAGGTTACGTGAAATTCTATTTTCAACAGGTTCAGACGTTACGGCAACGTGACACCTCCAGTCGGCTAAGCGTTTGCATACATTCTCATATAACAGAAACGATCAACTGATTCGGCTACATTTACATTTCTACATTTACGTTCGGCTAAATGGGCCTTAACTCCCATCAAGTTGAGCAAAACGTCGGCAGAACAATTTACAGAATTTTTTCCATTCGTATGAAGAGAAATTGGTGTTGAGTGTGTTCCATCAGATCAAATAACTTGAGCGTGTGCAATACAGATTGTGAGATTCTGTGCGAATAAATATGTTGCATGCACGTGTTCGAATGGAACTTCACTCCCCAAAGAAAATAATCCAATGGTGTCAAATCACACGATCTTGGTGGCCAATTGACAGGTCCATTCCGCGAAATTATGCGCTCATCGAATGTTTCCTTCAATAAATCGATTGTGACGTGCGCTGTGTGGCATGTAGCGTCGTCTTGTTGGCCATAGAGCACACCAAACAGTCAGTTTTTGTGGATGTAATGGCGTCTCAAGGGTCTCATGTGGATTCTCTTCACTCCAAATGCGGCAATTTTGCTTGTTGACGTAGCCATTCAACCAAAAATGAGCCTCATCACTGAACAAAATTTTGCGATGAAAATCAGCATCGAGATCAATCTCATTTTCGGCCCATACACCAAAATCACGACGCATTGCATGGTCTCGCGGCTTTAATTCTTGCACAAGCTGGATCTTGTAAGGTCGCAAGCCAAGATCTTTGCGCAAAATCTTCCATAAAGTTGATGGACAAAGCTCCAATTGCTGTGCACGGTGGCGAATCGATTCATTCGGGTCCTCTTCAACACTTTGCTCTACAGCGGCAATTGTTTCTTCGGTGCGACGTCTCTGCGGATGCGTATTATCACATAGAGTAAACGTAGTGCGAAAACGATCCATGGTTAACCGAATTAATTGCTGATGGACGATTATGTCGACCATAAAATGGACGGAGCTTGCGGTAAACTTCGCGAACTGAACCATTATTTTCGAAATAAATTTGCACGATTTGCAAGCGTTGTTCTTTTGAATTAATTGCTGATGGACGATTATGTCGACCATAAAATGGACGGAGCTTGCGGTAAACTTCGCGAACTGAACCATTATTTTCGAAATAAATTTGCACGATTTGCAAGCGTTATTCTTTTGTCAACCTGTTCATGATGAAATGGCAAACCAAACTAAATATTAATCACTTGACAGCTGACAAAATGGCCGCCAGTTAAAAAAGTGATGCCAACTTAAAGTTCTATACCTCAATAAAAAACACCCAATATATAAGTACATGGGTATCATAAAAAAATTCAACACATTCGTCATTTACCGTTATAAAATTCTTTACATTCGTACGTAATGTTTCATACTTTTTTTTGCATCAGTTATTAGTTTTCTTTTGATCTTAACAATATCAGCAGCACGTAAGCAAAAAAGGTTATCAGTTTCCGAAAAATGCAAGATTTTAAAAAAATTAGATGAAGGCGTTTTTGGCTAATCGATTGACCATGGATTTTCATGATTCTGAATCTTCAATTCTAAAATTAAAAGAAATAGAGCAAACATTTATGCTGCAGTGTCAGGTACATGTGACGAAATTAAGAGAAAGACTATACATAAGGCAGAATTCGTGAATTTGGAGAAGCAGCTGTACAAATGGTTCTTACATATATCAACGTGAAAGAAACTGTCCACTAAGTGATCCTATTTTAAAAGCTAAAAATTAATACATTTGCATACATACATATATACATGTGTATTAAATACACATTAATAATATATACAATGTATAAATACGCGTATAAACATATGCATTTTTCATATCACGGAAAAGTTAAGAATTCGGAAAAGTTAAGCACCCCTATAACAAACTACTTAACTTTTTCGAGCCTCTAATGTATTACGTGTTATACTACTCATATGTGTTGTGCAATAAAAATGAATTCAAAGCAATCTTTAAAAAAATTTACATGCAAAATATTGCGGTATATATGTATATAAGCTTTCTTCGTTTAATTCAAATTAGTTTTTTAATTTCATATGAAATTAGTTCCATTTACATACATACATACATATGTACATATTTACGCGGCTTGGAAAAATTTTGCTTGAATGTTGCCACTTCATTTAATTTGTTTTTAACAAGATTAACTGAGAAAATATTATCTTGTATCCACTTTATACTTATATTTTACATGGATTTTGTTAACATTTCAAATGAAATACTCCTATTGAACAGAATATCATATTTAAAAAGGATAATATTAGAATTTGATATCGAGCAGCATAGAAAAAACAAACAATTATTCTGTAATTATTTTACAATAAAGTAGTAAAAATATCGCATCTATGCGAAACATATCTCTCAGATGATCACTTTCTTAAATGAGAAAATTTCTGTAAAAAAAAAATTATATCTATAATTTTTATAATCAAGCGTTAGGTCTTTTTTTTTAAAATAAAAATTATATATATTAAAACAAAAAGGTCGAAAAATAGTGTTAATTAAAAAATTATATCTTTTACATATATGTAGATTTCTCATCGAAATTAATTGAATTATATATTTTATAAAAGCAATATATTTTTCGCTATAAAAAAATGGACTAAAATTCTTTGAAAAAAATTTACATTTTATACAATATGGTTTAATGCAAATACATAAAATAAAGTAAATAGTATTTTTCGCTATAAAAAATTTAAAGTTTTTAAATTGAGGCCTATTTTCAAAAATAGATTTTCCATCAGATTTGGAGCTTAAGAACGTTATTTTTAAATTAAGTGCTTTGATGTTCCCAACACTATATATGTATTTCTTTGTATGTGTGTGTATATATACATATGTAAGACTCCGATAACTCTCGTATGGCTGATCCAACGCACAAGGCAGTCGAAACAAATTATGCAGTACATATTTTATATTTTTTAACACTTGAATGTTGTGTAAATATAAATCGATTCGTCTTATTACCTTTTAAAACCTCTAGAAAATACTGTTTTCGAAAATTGTAGTGTTCAATTAAGCCTAAATCCTCATTAGCTCTTAACTTCAAAGAAACGTCAATTTCTGTCAACTAGATATATCACTGGTCAAATCGTTTTTTAAGATTTGGTCATTTTTCGAAACTTAAAAAACTACTTTGGGTATTGCAAATTCGATGAAAATCGGTTATTCGTTCCAAACATATATTTAATGAAAATTTAGCCTTAGATAATGTAGGAAATTCTATACAAACAGATTCTCTAAGTTCAGCTACTCACTTTTTACACTTACGTCAAATGCGGTGAACTTTAGGAAGGCTTTTGTGCGCTCCCTTTAATTATCAGACACAAACTGCCATAGTTCTGTGGCCTTCGCACTACGAGTCAAGTACACTACCTACTAGTCTACTCTCAATTTATTTTTTTTTTTTTTAATGAACTTGATATTTGAGGTCAGTTTCAGGGATGCCTTTGAACGTCAATTCTACAATAAAGGATTTTTTCATATAAAAATCAACCTTTTAAATTTTAAGCTCTATTTCCTTTTTGTAAAGAAATTATACAATATTTCATAATAAAAAAATTAAATGAGCATAAAATCGAACTTAAAATTGTAAACAAGATTTTATTCTTTATTTTCTATATATAATGCTCTCAACAAAATATTCCTAAAATTTTTTACAAAAACACAATAAAATTCCTTTTTAAGGAAAAAATAAAAGTTGGCTCAATTTGCCTTGAAAACGTGAAAAATACCCATGCGAATGTCTAGGCAAATCAGTATTTCTTGGGTTAAAAATTTCCTACCTGTGCGGTAATGCATGTGTTAGTGAACAATAGTGAGAGTTAAAATCATAAAAATGAGCCGTAGGCTCCTGGAAGTAGCTGCACCAACCGTTGCAAGCTTTAATTTTAACTGACACCTACACACATGTCAGTCTGAACGCTAGCACAGTATTCAAAATAAAAAATAAAATAACAAGGATTTCAGATCCTGTAAAACACATATACCTACACTTTAAATACAAAAAAGATGGCGATGCAGACATTTTTATAGGAAAAAAATAGTGTTGTAGTTTGTAATAAAAAGAAATATGGCCAAAAACAGTCGTTATGTGTTAAAGGATGCAAAAGGATGGACTGATGGCGTCTATAATGCTCTGTTTGTATTGCTTTCATTAGTGTGAAAAGGAAATTATGACATTTGTATAGACAATTTTACAATGGATTCACTGATTTCTTTTATTTTATTCTACTTTCTTCTCCCTTTTTTCACCATCGAATAGAACCTGCAGCCAGACTTGCTTGATATTTTTGCCCAATCCATATACATATAATCATCGTTACCTTTTATTCATGCCTTATTCAAACAGGCCATACGCTGTATGATGCTGTGCTGCTAGAACTTGAGGCTATAAAAGGATTTGCCCGTGTCTATAGAATTATTGTTAAAGAGAAACTATCAATCATGATCTCACAGGGCAAATGCTTGGGTAAATAAATGCTGTTAAATATTCCCAAATTTCTGCATGTGAGGGTTAGAGTATTTGGTGAGACATCTAAAAGGAAAAAATGTATTTATCCTTTTTTTATAATATAAAATCGATTCGAAGGAGTTAAACAACATAACAAAATTTGAAAAATAAAGAAGTAGGGATTTTTAAGGCTAAAAGCGAATTATTCCCTCAATGATTATAAAGAATGTAGAAAATTAATATTTATCATTTTAAGAAAGAATATAGGGGAGTAGCAGGATATGCAATATAAATATTTTTTTAATAAAGACAGGTCTATATTGCTCTAGCTTTAGGTATATTCTAAATATAAGTCACATATAAGCCTTTTTCGTACATGAAAAAGTTCTATTTTATCAAAAATCACATTTTTACTAAAAACTTCTTTTTTTATATTAATACCATATGTAAGTACCTTGTCATGAAAAAGTTCCTTTTTGTAAAAAAATACCTTTTTGTAAAATGTATATTTTATTAAAAGTACCTTTATTATTAAAAAGTAACTTTTTATCAAGAAGCACCATTTCAATAAAAGTACTTTTTTATTGTAAAGCATGTACCCTTTTATTAAAAAGTATCTTTTTATTAAGAAGTATCTTTTTATTAAAAAGTAATTTTTTATTAAAAAGTATCTTTTTATTAAAAAGTATTTCATTATTAAAAAGTATCTCATTATCAAAAAGTATCTTTTTTATTAAAAAGTATCGTTTTATTAAGAAGTATATTTTTATTAAAAAGTATCTCATTATTAAAAAGTATCTTTTTTATTAAAAAGTATCTTTTTATTAAGAAGTATATTTTTATTAAAAAGTATCTCATTATTAAAAAGTATCTTTTTTATTAAAAAGTATCTTTTTACTAAGAAGTATCTTTTTATTAAAAAGTATCTTTTTATGAAAAAGTATGTTTTTATTAAAAAGTATCTCATTATTAAAAAGTATCTTTTTTATTAAAAAGTATCTTTTTATTAAAAAGTATCTCATTACTAAAAGTATCTTTTTTATTAAAAAGTATCTTTTCATTAAAAAGTACATATCTCATTATTAAAAAGTATCTTTTTTATTAAAAAGTATCTTTTTATTAAGAAGTATCTTTTTATTAAAAAGGATCTCATTATTAAAAAGTATCTTTTTATTAAAAAGTATCTCATTATTAAAAAGTATCTTTTTTATTAAAAAGTATCTTTTTATTAAGAAGTATCTTTTTATTAAAAAGTATCTCATTATTAAAAAGGATCTTTTTTATTAAAAAGTATCTTTTTATTAAGAAGTATCTTTTTATTAAAAAGTAATGTTTTATTAAAAAGTATCTTTTTAATAATAAAAAGTATCTTTTTATTAGAAAGTATCTTTTTATTCAAAAGTATATTTTTATTAAAAAGTGTTTTATATTAAAAAGTATCTTTTTATTTCAAGGCGTCTTTTTTTGTTTAAAAAGTATTTTTTTATTAAAAAGTATCTTTTTATTAAAAACTATCTTTTAATTGAACAAATATCTCTTTAATAAAAAGTGTCAATTTATTAAAAAGCATATTTTTTCAGAAGTATCTTCTTTATTAAGAAGTCTCTTTTTTATTAAAAAAGTATCTTATTATTAAAGTGTTTTTTATTAAAAATTAGATTTTTGTTCAAAAATATCTTCTTGTTAACAAGTATCTCTTTATTAAAAAGTATCTTTTTTATTAAAAAGTATCTTTTTATTAAAAAGTATTTTTTATTAAAAAGTATCTTTTTTATTAAAAAAAAATAAATTTTTATTAAAAAATATTTTTTCATTAAAAAGAATCTATTAAAAAAATATCTTTTTATTAAAAATATATTTTTATTATTAAAAAATATTTTTTAATTAAAAAGTATCTTTTTATTAAAAAAACATCTTTTTATTAAAAAGTATCTTTTTATTGAAAAGTAGCTTTTTATTAAAAAAGTATATTTTTATTAAAAAGTATCTCTTTATCAAAAATACAACACGAAACTACGTATTGAAAAATTATCTTTTCAGAAACTGCCATTTTAATGAAGAAGCCAACTTATGAAATAGGAAGTATATTTTTAATAAAAACCTAATTTGTTTTATCTAAAATTAGTCGCAATCAAGAAGAGTTAATTAAATTGGTATTGGATGGCTTGTTATCGTTAAATTCTTATATCAAGTAAAATGTTTTTGTTGCAGGTAAAATTATCGCAGAATTTTTGCTTTCTTCGTTTGTCCCACGAATATTTATTGAAATTAACTTTCCATTATTTATGCTTGAGCCTTTCAATGCGGGCTTGGACTGTAATAATTTAACATATTTTATCTTTTTTCGCATTCAACCTTTTTTTTTTGGTGTGTTATACTTTAAATTATAAAAAAGGACATTAAAAAAATATTAAAATGACACTTTTGCCCTCTCTTGGCCGTTGTGTACAGCATCCTGGGAATTTCTAACATCTGTGCAGCTTTCACTCACGTAGACACACATGCACTCACTGGAATTTGCATTGCACTAAACTAAAATATAAAAATAAAGTTGATCTTTTTAAAATGATTAAAAAAATTGTGAGATTTTTTTCATAATTTTTTTCCTGTGGACTTTTGGTATATCGTAGTTGGGAAGAGCAGACAAATGTATTTGAAAAACATAAATATGAAAAATGCATTAAAATGCAAATGCTATTGAGGATAGAGATGATGATGAGAAGTATTATGGCGTTGTTGATGAAGCTGAAGCTGGTGCTGGCGCTTGGGCTTGGGGTTTTTGTTCCTAAATTATTTAATATACAGGACATAAAAGTTTTGACTTTTGGTCAACATGTGTGCTGGAAAGTTGCACAGTTTTGCTAAATAAAAACTCATTTGTGAGGTTGTACTTTAAGTTATGAAAATAAAATTTTAGAAATTATAATTCTTTGTGTGTTGGGGTTAAAAAAAATATGAGAATTGAAAAATTTAAGAAATATTTTGTTTGGAAACAAAATTTAAACTTTTGGTGTTTAGAATTCAGCGCTTAATTCTTGCAAAAATAACAATATATAAATTGCAATGCGTTTGAGATATTACAAATACTTAGATAATCTTAAACTAATGTTGCTCTGTAGTAGACTATTATAGATAAAAAATTTTATGCACCAATTGCCAATAGTTATTAATCAATTTTCAGTTTCTTTAACAAATTTTCATTCCGCTCAAATTTCCTTTTTTTATTTATTGAATTTCCATTTTCCGCCAAAAAAAGGAGAACTGCCGGAAAATTGAAAAAAGTGGAAATCTATATGAATAAAATACTCCTGCTGTTAGAAAATTGTTAACAACACATCATTATCAAAACAAACAAATGTTCAAGTCACTCAGCAACCAGCCAGCCAACCAGCCAGTCATTCAAACAGCCAAGCCAGCAGTCTTTCAGTTTTATTTTACTATATAAAATCATTGGTATGCATTTCTTTAGTTTCCAGTAATTGTGTTTGAATATGTCTGGTTGCTTTAATGGAAGATATAAATTTATAGTTGTTACAGTTTATTGCCTTCTTTTAGGAGGAAAGTGAGTATTCCCCTCACCCAAACAGTTTTGGTTCAAAAATGCTGCTGCAGTCAAGCTTTAAAACATTTTCTCTATTTTCTTTGCATTTTATTGTATTTCTACTCAAACAATTACCAGTATTGGCATATTGTCAGTTTTATTTGTTTGTCTTTTTATTACTCCTTATAGCACATTTTTTTTGCTAAATTTGTTTGTTTATGGAAGACATTTTTATAGTTTAAATAAATTGAATTGAATTTTATGCAAATTAGTTTAAAAATCATTACTATTTGTTTTACTTGGACTTTTAAAAAAAAAATAAAGATTACTAGACACATATAAAAAGGCTTACAAATTGTATTTGTGCAAAAACTAAAGCATTCTTTAAGGATGTTAAACCTGCGATCAATAAGTAATAATGTATTTATGACATTAATGTATATAATATTGAATAAAGAGCATTAATAATGTCATAGTCTCAATGGCTTGATTAATTTAATTTTTTTTCTTTATGGCGAAGTACTTAAGGTATTGCCTCTTTTGTGACAGGGATAGTGTGGAGAGGACAAGTGACGAAAATGAGAAAAAAAGAGAGTTTTAATTCTTTTTAACACTCTACTATTCCCCGTTTTTATAATTTTTATAGCATAGTTTGCAGCGAGTCTGGTGTTAAGTAAACACATTAGGTTTTTAAAGAATGAGGGCGCTATGTTGCAGTACATTACCGTTGCAGAGTAACAATTGCTGCCGGTGCTGTTCAGTGATCAGTGCTATACCTTCTTCACTTAAACAGTCCAACAACAATTAATGCAACGTCACACTAGCGCAGAAAAACTCATGATGTTGATGACTTGTCTTGAACAGGGATCGAAATACGAACAACTGACAAAAAGTTTTACAGAAATCGGCCCAGCCGTTATCATTTTATAAATTATTGGATTTTGCCATGCCCCTCCGCCCACAGACCGAAAATCAAAAATCACACTTCACAATGTCACCCGCCCGAGTATTCTGAAGGTTTCCTGAAAATTTTGTCAAAATCGGCCCAGCCGTTTTGGAGCCATTACGTTACACACATACATACATACATACACACATCCTATTTTATATATATAGATTATCTTCTTAAAATACAGGTCTTAGACGATTATGGGGTAATTTGAGATTTTGTAATAAGGGGATATTTTTCAGACCTTCATTAAGAAGATTTTTAAGAAAAAATTTCTTTCGCATGTTTAGTATTTGAATGCTTTGAAATTAGGTGTTCATGCGTACAAAGTAAAATATAATGATTTTTGTCGCCCAGTGGCAACAGAGCATGATTGTGTTGAACCCTTAAATTCTAGTTGTCCTAAAAGACAAATTCGTCATATACACGTAAGAGTCTAAAATTTGACCTAAAGCAGACATTTATAAGTCCTAGGGCCAAACTGGAAGTGGCCTTGCTTATTACATGATTAAATGTTATTAAATAATAACAAAAATACAGGAAAATAATTTATTTTTTTCAATTAGAGCAGTAATCAAGGGATGGCCCCTAACACATGCAATGCACTGTGCTGGTACTAAGAAAACCGGTTATAGTAGGGAGGAAAGAGTGACTAGTATATGTAGACATTCGATGTGAACTTCTCGACGCTTGTAGTGACAGGAAAGTCATCTACTGTGAGGTCGGTTTATATACGAGCTGTTCGATTAAGGAATGAATATTCTCTGTAATGTCTAGAGTGAATCACGGTTATATCGATTACAAATGGAAGTGTTCCTAATGAAGAACGCACTGTTTGCAAATAAGAGCGGGTCTTGGGAACAGTTTCCTTGATTTCATCAGAACACATTCCACTATAGTAATGATTAAATAATGAAACACAACCCACGTTGCGTCTTTGCACCTCTCCTGTACTCGGTCTAGTAGCTTCAAAATAGACTTTGAACACCGGCCTATACATGAAAGTTGTATTCCATTTTCGAGGCGGGCATACATAGGTGGTGTAAATAGCAAGGAGTTCAGAAGGAAAGAAGTATCTTTTACACCCTCTCAAAGAATCGAGGCACTTGAATGCTCAGCTCATCGTACATAACGCTGAGTTTCCACGCCAAGAACATCAAGAGCTTCTGAATCCTTGAAATTTATATCACCTACAGTTACGAATGGAGCGTCATGTTCGGCCATACGTTTATGCGCAAGCATACAACATTGTTTCTCACGAGTATTAAAATCGACCCGAAGATTGTTATAAGATCATGATCATCGCCCCAATATCCAAGAGACTTGGTCTATGGTCGAATGAATAAGAATGGCTAATGCTGCTGGCATCTGCAGAAGTTTAGACAGGTTTGGAAGGTTATTAAGAAAAATAATAGGATAAGAACTTCAATTATAATGAATTATTACACAAAAACTATTTTCGATTTTTAAAACCCTTATTACATGATTTTCTTGTCATAAATTTTTCGTAAACCATAAAATTTAATATGGCAGTAAATTTTCAAATTGATTTTATGAAACCGTGTTGTCATTTCATACCGAAATTAAATACAAAAAAGACTTCATTCATTGTTCATAAGCAAAATAAAGTCTTCATTGTCATTATCATTCCCAGGCTTTTAAAATAATTACCAAGTAGAATAAATGGAATTAGAACCAATGTGAGCTTGTATTAAAAAATATAATTTTATGGTTATTCTGAAAATTATAACTTGTGAAGCTCAAGGGAACTTTACTCCCTATATTAAGTATTATGTTTTATGTTTCAAAGTTTTTGAAAAAAAACAAATTGCCTTAAAAGAAACTTTTACCCCAAAACGTTTTGTTAAACAATAACTTCACATGTTTTATTAGAGAAATAAAACTCATGGACTCACTTCTGCAAGAAAAAAATAATCGTATATTTGTTTTGTTTTATTTTCAAGTATGCGAACACTTGAAAATAAAAAAAAAATATTAAAGTATACTTGTGGCATAAACGAAGTTCATTTTAGCTTAAAAAGAAATATATTTGCAAGTTTTTTATTTTTATTTTTCAAATATAATAAAAATCATTAACATTCTGGTGGATGCTTTCAGAAGTGGCTTCTTGTTGGTGGCAAATAAAAAGTGTAAAAAATGGTTAAATGATTAGGTATTTCTTGTTGTTTTAAAGGTGGCAGGTAGAGTAGAATGTTATTGAATAAAACACTAGAAACATAATTAAACAATATTTATTTATTTAAGTATTTAAATGAAATAAAATTCGAAGAGTTAGGATTTAAAGGACTTAAACTTGCTTTTAAGAAACAAAATATTTGTTTGTGGTTTCTGCTTAATATAAGACCATTTTAAGGCTTAATATTTTTCATTAATTTCCTTTTTAGTTTTTTATTTTATTTTAAAGCATTTTCTTCCTCATCTTTTGTATTTTCTGCTGATGCTGATACATATTTTTTATTACTCAAGTCCTACCGATTTTATTATAATCCTTCGTTATGAAAATTGATATTTTTTCGTATCAGGATATTATTATTATTTCCACCTGTCTGCATATCTTCACTTATTTGCAGTCATGTAGATGAAACAATTTAAGAAAAAAAAGGAATGAACATAAAAACTTTTTTATGAAGAATTTTATGAGAACTGATTCTGGCATAGGGAACAAAAAAAAAAACGCCCTATACGTGCATCAAAGTTTAATTTTATTCTCGCTTGCTTATTTTTATGATAGAATCGTTAAGAGAAACCTTGTGACCCTTTAATTTTAGACATATAACATGTTTAAAATATTCGGGTAAAACATTTCAAAAAACATTTCTGTGGAACATTTTGAACCTCTGGTTCTTCGATATATTGGTCGCCTTTATCACCCTTCGAAGAAGAAAGCAAAAATACTCTCAAAATAGACTTGTAGTGGGTTAAAATGCCATGCAGAAATATTTGCCATAAAACTCTGCTACATATATTGCAATATATTAGAGTTATAACTCTAACTTAAATAACAGAAATCATGCAAAATTTATCACGTTTTCTTTTCTGAAAAAAGTGTAACATTTTGTTGATTTAATAAATTTTAATACTCGTAGGATTACATGTTCCTTCCTAATAAGTCTGCGCTTGTTAAATAATACTTAATTCCTTTTTGCTCTCTGAAGCAACAAATAATGTAACACTTTTTTTGGGCAAGAAAATGCCTTTAACATTTTGTTGATTTAATAAATTTAAAATCCTTATAGGATTGCGTGCTTCTTCACAATAAATTCGCGCTTATTTAAGAATGCTAGACTCCTCTTCTTTTCTCTCTGAAAGGACAAATAATGTAACTATTTTTAAGAAAAGAAAATGCCATTATAATGTGTTTGTTGATTAATTTTGTACACATTTCGAGTCGGTATTAAAGCGGCCCACAAATCAGGATTTTAGGGGAATAATTTGTATGGAAAAATGTATTTCGTAAAATTTGACTACAAGGTACCGCAAACAAGACGGCTCTAACTTCACTTTCTGCTAAAAAAAAAAATCAAGAGCGAATTTGGTAAATAAGGAAGGAATTAATTTAGCTCAGGATTTGTTTCAGCCCTGAGACACTTTATGTTATTAAATTGTTGGTGTACAATAAAATTAAGCTGTAAGAGAATAGCTCCTGTTACTTTAAAAGCGTCTTTTAGAAGGAGCATCATATGCCTTGCGTATTTGTTTGTATAGCAGATATTCTGATAGCAGCATCATCCAATTCATACATCTGTCTTACTGCCTGTTTCACGATGTCGAACGACATCGTTCGTTCGCATAAATACGTTTGAAACAGCAACAAATTTTAAAATGTTGTTTTTGGTTTTAATGTATTTATGCGAACGAACGATGTCGTTCGACATCCTGAAACAGGCCGTTAAAGTACAGTTCAGTATAGTGCGGAAAGGAAATGAGACGAAAGTTCAAATATTATTATTAAGTGAGCTGTTTCTTAATAAATCTTGAATTCATTTAAAAAAGTGTGATTTTGATTTTTCAGAATCCTGATTTTTATGTAAGAGATCCGCATTTGATTTTTAAAATCATAAATTTGACATTAAAATTGCTGAAAGTGATTTTTAAAATCTTGAATTAGATATGAAAAAATGCGGAATTGAAGTAATAAACCTACTAGTATATCGTACAAAATTTCAATATTCTCTTTCTATTTCTCTCATATATTGTGAAGCAGTTAAGTGCAATATTTTATGTGAATAATATCTTTAAATGATTTAAAAAAGCATTCTGTCTATCCGCCTATTTTAGGCCAGCGAAAGGCACTCAAACATAAAGTTTTTTGTATAAAATTATAAAGATATAATCTTTGTGCAGTTAAGTGCAAAAGGTAGATAACCGACATGCAGCTAGGCCAAAAGTACTATAATTAAAAATAAAACGTACAAACAATTTTGCAATTATTAAGTACAAAGAATTTAAACTAGTGAAGAGCAGGGGACACGAAATTCGTCTTGGCCCTATATGTTTTATTTTAATTTATTTTGTTTTGTTTCTTTTCTTTTTAAAAATTTTTTATGCGAAATATGTCACATGCGTTAAGGTTCGTCTGACACCTTGAAAGAGGAAAAATAAAAGTACGAAACAGGCATTATGTATTTAAAATGGAAAATAAAATAAATGAAAAATAATTAAAATGTAGATGCAATGAAAGGACGTGTAAAATACACAACGATTCCTTTTTAAAATCTTGATAAACTTACAACTAAAATATTTTAAAAATTTATTTGTGGTAGAAAAAGAGATAATCATAAAATACATATGTATTATTAATAGTCATTTAAGAGTCTTAATAAAGAAAATATATTCATAAGAAATTAAGGAAAATTTAAAAGAGATCGAAAGTAGACAAATAGTCATTTGGTTTAGGCAGACGTGTATTTAATAATAATTAATTTAATTTCTAAATTCTTTAATAGAAAAATTAAAATTTATAACATTTGTTAAGCATATTTTGGATTCAATGAAAAAACTGCCAGAAGCTGGAAAGAAACCCTTAAACCCTCTAAACCCTTCTAATAGTTTAGTATTTAACCTACTAGTATTTAAATAAACCGCATCATTATCAATTATTATTTTTTTTGTTTCTTTTGTTCTTCATTATGCCTTTTCATTACAAAATTTATTTATTTTCAATTGAAATATTTTCTTGCCAATTCAACTTGTTTCTTTCATTTTAACTTTATTTTCTTTATTGAGAGTCAATTTTATCACTTTATTATAAATTGTTGCCAAATATTATAAATAGCTCGAACTTTTCTAATATAAAAAAATCCAACGAAAGTTAAATAGTTCAATACGCACCACAAATTACTCCCTAAAGCCCAAAAGCATTTTATTTCCGTCTATCCTAGAATATCCGCCTTTTTCCCTTCTGAAGAATATATTGAATATATTCGGCTAAATAATTCATTATTTGCTTAAAGAGCCTGAAAAATATATGCTTAATAACAAAATTAATGTTAAATTCTTAACAAAATGGATAAGGAGGTTGCACCACATTCTTCATGTGTCTGGTGTATTTGTTTCCTTTTCTGCAAAAAAAAAAGAAATATTGGGGAAAAACTATTTCTGGATATTTTCCAAAAAACAAATGAAAATTTTGGGTGTCATTTCTCCATTTTATTTACGTTTCGTTAGATAATTTTTTTTTTCAAAATCATTTTGTGTGTCGTTTTGCTCTATAAATCCTTTTTTGTGTGTTTTGCTTACTCATCATAAAATGTCCTTGTCCTATATAATAGATGTGCACAAAATGATCAATGCTTTTTCAATGCTTTTTTTACTCTATCTCTCTAACATGCATATAAATAAATAGAAGTAGGAAAAAAGCAAAGTATTATTAATGTTTTATCATTTATATCACAGAAAAATAATGTTGGGAATGTGAATTTTTTTTGGCGAAAATATTTTATATTTCCTATAAAATGTTTTTTCGTTTTATATCTGTCATTATTTTGATTGATTAGTGAAATTGTGTTGTTGCTAGAACAAAATCTCTACTGATGATAAGAACAATGGGATCTTTTTAAGCCAATAAAACAAAAATATGTAAAGAAATGAAATTGCAAAAAAGGACAATAACAGTGAGAAAAACCTTTCACGGATAAAATTTAACATTTCATTCTTATGATATTATAATTTCATTGCTATTTTATTATTATTTTATTGCAATTTTACTATTATTTTTATTAGCACTTTATAATATGACGCTTTCGACCCTTCACTTCCTTTTCGCCACATTTAGATTTTCAACTTTATAATAAATCTTCATCCCCCCCTCCTTCTCAAAGACCGTTACATGATAAATAAATATCCACTAAGGCCTTATACACTTTGTATTCATTAAATTACTTTTTTTTAAGTATATAAAGTAAAACTGGAAAATCATTGTTATTTTTTGGGGCCTGAGCTTTTTATACGCCTACATTTCTTTGGCACTAACCATTCCATCAGTACACTTCAGCCATCATGTTTGAAAAGAAAAAAATATATTCTTTCAAAACAAAAATATTTGCAATTTTATTTAAACTTGAATATTCTTTCTCTATTAAAAGGAAAAATATAAATATTTTTTAATTAATATCACTCATACGTCATACCATCCGGCACTCATACGTAAAGGACAATTCTGAAGAAAAAGGAAAGAAAGAAAAAAAAACGAAACTGTTCCACAACTTTCTCTCGTTTGTATATGACTTTTCTTATTATTTGCCAACCATTACAATTTATTTTATGAAAAATTAAAGAAAAATATTTATTTTAAAAAGTTGGTTCGTTTACTACTTCTTTTTTTTTGTGCCAGTAGTTTCTTCCACTTTTCATTGTGGTTTTGTATACACAACCATCTACAATTTTAATGTCATCTTGAGAGCCATTAACTAAGTCAATAAAAGGAAAAATATATACCACATCTACAAAGAAATAAGGAACATTAAATGTGAAAGGAAGCAATGGTAAAGCTGTCGAATAAAATATGAAATTCTAGAATAATCAATGTCAATGCGAATAAGATGTTTGAAAAAAAAATATTAAAAAACTCTTCATATTTTTTTTTAATGATTGTTAGTGCAAATAAGTAAATAGTACAGGCCAAGAACTAACAATTTGTGTAATCTTAAAGTCCTATTTGGATGTCAAATCGAAACTATTGAAAATATCTCAATAAGAGGGCGGGCAGTTTGATAATTCCGTTATTTTTGGATACCAAATATTTTTTTATGTATGTAAAAGAAACATATTATGTTCCAACGTAGTCTCCTTTAAGCTCAATACATTCAGTTCACCGTCTCTCTAGCATCTAATAGGATTCTCAAGGCTTCCAAAATATGCATTTGCTTCAATAAAGACCTCTTCGTTTGACACAAATCACATAGCACCCAACTGGTTCTTAAAATTTTGAAACCGGAATCAGTTGCAACGGCTAATAATGGAGAGCTTACTGGATGTGGCAGCTGTTCATAGATCAATTCATGGAATTTAGCCATACTGACTACGAAAATGTGCACCCAAGAATTGTCTTCATGGAACGCCATTTTTTTCTTCACTAGATAAGGCCAGTTTTGCTATACATTAATACTGAATCCGTCCAAAAGCTCTTGGGTAATATTTATTGATAACTATGGCCATGATATTGTTGGCTTACAACCCTACCTTAGCAGTCTTGGATGTACGTTCACCCGAAGACATCCACTCTTTTGATTGTTCTTTGGTCTCTGGTATGTTTTGACGGATCCATGTTTCGTCTCCAAAATGTGAGTAATCCGAAACCGCTCCAAAATGCTAACAACCTTACCCACCTGAGGCACTTTCGTTCTCCAATAGTCCAATATCAACTCCTTCTTAAATGATAACCTTTCTTGGGCGGCCTGTGCAATTGGCGTCATTTGTGCTAGTACAACTAAAATGGAACTCAGTAATCGACCTCAAAAACATCCCAAAAATGGTCGCCATGACAAACCCAACGTGGCCTATACTGGCACCGATTTACACCTATAAGACCACAGTTTTGACAGTTTGTTGTAGTGGTGGATCCACGTTGCGGTTGAACAACGTCAAACAGTCCTATGAATTTTTCACGCGATTGCATTTGTGGTCGATTGTGAGCAAACGAGGCATTCATCTTGCAGATAGCTTTCTCAGACCCAAATGATAATTTGAAATTGAAACCACTGAGCCATGTGGTATGCCTATGACTTCCATAACCTCTCACACTATCAATGTCCGATCGGCCAAGACCATATCGTGAATTCTTTCAATTGTTTTAATTGAAGAAATCTCAACTCGGTTTCCAGAACGTTCGGCATCTTTGGTACTTGTAGGGCCACAACGAAATTCAGTGAAACACTTTTTTATCATTAAAATTGTTTGTGAGAAATTCCCAAGCTTAGCGTTAGTTTTTGTGACTATTTTCCCCAAAAAATAATTCTTAATGAGTACACGAAATTCACTTTTTTCCATTTTCTCCTCCAAATCAGTAGTCTGCGTCAATGTCTGTCAAGCACAAACTAAACAATGTATCTGGTACAAATTTTGACAGTAATCAAAAGTAATCAAAGAGTCCTTATCTTATTGACCCAACCTCGTATGTAGCTGTGGAATCTAAAATTTTAAAAGCTTTAAACTTGTTTTGCCAAATTCTTTGTTTTTTGTGATGCATTTATGTTGCATTAAAGGAACGACTTGTTTCTTGCTTAGCAGTAGTAAAGTTTTTACTTTTTTATTGACTAAGAGAAAAAAATCTCGAACCAGCCATACATCATAAAGTGTTCAAGTTGCTTTTTTCACCATCGGTGTGCTCATCTCATTTGCAGGCTACCTGCTAGAATATGAACTTTTTACATATGAGGATCCGACTCCTTTCTTCCAAGTTTTATTTTTACAAAATTTATTTTAACTTAAAGCGTAGATTCGGTTAGGGTCATGTAACATGATATGATAATGACTTTGTTAGGTGAAAGCCATTGCTTAAAGAATTATCTGATTAATTACGTATTTTCGAGCGCCCTTTTTGAGAGGTAGGGAGAATAAGCCACCCATAGGGGTCCATATGACTGATCAACATCGCCAGAGTGAGGGAAATTGGCTTGTCACACTACTGCGTCCATAGCTAAAACTGGAATTTTGATTCCGTATAAATATACACACTGTGTGAATAGGCTGGAACTTGGCCCTGTAGTACTCTATCATGTGACTAAATAATATCTAAAAATTACATTAAACAAAAATGTATTAAAACTATTCGGATTATTTTCTTCATTAATTTTTCAACAAATTTATTTATTTATTTATTTTTTTTTTTTTTTGCCAAGCCAGTTTATATGCCTTCATTTTGCTGGGACTAAGTACAACACAGATTTCCAAGCATATGAGCATTTTTTTATAACTTGTAGAAATGAAAAAACAAAAAATAATTTCCACTGCTGCCATCTTTTGATTTATTTCTATTTATTATTTAATACAAAAAACGAATGTTTTTATTTGATTAATGATTTGTAATGTGTAAAATGTCACAAACAACAAATTAACAACCATTACATTTTGCTGCCAATTGCAGAATGTGTCGAGAAAAAAATGTAGAGCAAGAGCACATTTATTTTATGAACGGAAAAAGGAGGAAAAACAATAAAAAAATTTCCCATGTGTTTCATGCTGTGAACAGAACCACTAATCAAGTTTTTTGTACATCGGTGGATTTTTTGTTTTGAAGGATTTTAAATAATGAAGTTTAAACAAAAGATTAAAAAACTTGTTAAAATTATAAAAAAAATAATGAGTTAACGTGAATTTGTTTTAGGGTCACACCACTTTTCATCTTCTAATAAAATCAGACTTGCTTCCGTTAGACGACTATTACTTTATCGTTATTAAGATAACCTATTTACCACAAAATTGTCGGCTGTGGCGGCTGAAAAAAAGTACCATACATGGCTAAAAGTCGGCTGCAGCCGATTTTTCCCTAAAGTGCTAACTGTAGTTCCTCAAGTTTTTATTGGCACAAAATTTCAATAGTTGAAAAAATTAGAAGCTCGAAATATTTTCTGAAAGTGCTTTGTGGGCCTGTACTTTTTTGGTTAAACTTCACTGACGATATGGTTTTAGCAACCAATGAAATGTCGGTATATGAAGAGCTAAAACCACAACAAACAATGCATTTTACAAAAGCTCTAATTGTTTTTAACGATAAGTTGGGGAGAATATCCCAAATAATAAATTTCAATACTAAGTATGTGAAATTTTTCTTCAACAAATTTCCTCAATGTTTCTATTTGCGAATTTTTTTACTACTGAATATCCGCTGGACTTCATATAGTTAGGTTCGTTTATAGCGGACACCGATTATAACGAAGTATTGCGTATACCGAACAACTTCTGCGTTCCTTACAGATTATTACACATTTTTTATAGAAATCATTACGGCTATGACGAACTATGGTTATAATGATTTTTCGCTGACAATAAACTTTTTTCAACCGATATTCAAATTTCTTTTTTGAGAGGGTTTATTTGCAAGTTAGTCCCATAATTTGTTTTTCGAATATCGGATGGGCAATTTCACATAACTGAAATTGAAAATAATTTTTATGGGGTTTGCTTCTAGTTTGGTTCCATAACTTTTTTTTAGAAAATCGGACGGATCATTTGCCCACCCGAAATATTGATCATTGCATAACTTGTGGAGCGATTTTGGAAAAAAAATTTATATTTGAAAATGTCAGAAATTTAATTAAATATCAGACGGGCAAATTAACCGCCTGATATAATTTTTATAACATAATTTTGACATTTATTTATTTGAAAAGATATTTCAATCTTTGCTGAGAGTAAAATATAAACAAGAAGTGAATTGTATCGGGTTTTGAACTGACCCAAAATTGCTTCGGTTTTGCAAACTTTGCAATTTGATCTTTATATTGAAGTCGATTTTTTTTGCAAGAGCTATTTCTATTAAGGCATGCAATACAAATTTTAACACTTATAATTAAAAAAAACCCAAAAATTTGGACCAGTATTTGAAAGTGATACAAAATGAATAAAATTTTTGAATATCGAGAGCTTATATTCAAAAGCCTCTATCTTAAAAAACGTAGTTTTTCAGGGGAGCAAAAAAACCGTTTATTTTCGTTATTTCGAAGAAAATGAAAATTGTATATTCTAAGATATTTATTTAAACTGACTAATTTAATTAGAGGACTTTCTTATTTGAAAATACTTAACGTGTATAAAAAGATAGCGGGTTTTGCATAGTAAAATAAAATATTTATTAATGAATTCAAAGTTCTTATTGATATACATATTTATATATTAGTAAAATAACCACCAAATCCAAAAATCTTAATAATATAAGCAAGTAGTTGTACATATTTGTACATTAAGGATATAACTTTTTTTTTTAGAATATCAAAACAAAAAATAGCTCAAATATGAAATTTCATTATTATTTAGAGATGGTAAGAGATTTTTACGCAATATATTATAATGGAATAAAAATTAAAGTGAAAAAAAGTTCGAATATTGTGGAATAATTTATGTTCTAAGTTTTTCAATCAATTTTCAATTTATTATAGAAATAATGTTATTCTTGTGGAATCAGAGTTTTCAAGTCTTGTAAATTTTTCCATTTGTTTGAAGATATTGCAAGTGGAGCAGAATATAAAGGTTTTGGTTCTATATGGAAAGAGTATGGTTTAATGCGACTAGGTAGATTAACATGGTTTTGATCAAAGTTTACTTTATATTTAACACTGCCATTTGAAATATATAACAAGGATCTTAAGATACTGTATGATCATTTCTAACACGACCTGGTCTTATAGATGAAAAACGTAGAATCTTATCATCTTTATAGTTTTTAAAAAAATCATAATTTAAATATACAGCATCAAATGGCTTTTTAATAACTTTATTTTTGACTTTAACAGTTTTTTTGGCCTCTTTAATAACTCGAATGTAATCATGTGGCAAGTAAATTGATTGATTTTTCAATCTGATCTCAATCTGACCTTTTTCCAAAAAATTTTTGTTCAACGACTTTTTGATATTTAACTGCGAAATTTGATAAGGCGTTTGACAAATAATGGTTTTTTTGTCTACTATTTATTTAAATTAATAGAATTAAAATTGCAAGTAGTTTCCTGAAAAAATAGTAAATTCATTGGAGAGATAGAGGGTTTTGTTTGCAAAAAAAACTACGTGTGTAAGATAGAGAAAAGAACAAATGACAATAAAATATCAAATTTAATTTTTTTTAATTCCTGATTGGTACCATAGATGAGTCTGGTTTTACAGAATATTTTACCATCAAAAAGCCATTTTCATAAAAATTGAAGATAGAGGGTTTTGAATATAAGCTCTCGATATGTCTTTTAAAAAAATCGAAAAATAATAAAAATAATCTATTTCAATGTAGAAAATGCAAATATTTACTCTGGGTGTAATAACTGCATCTAAAACGATATATAACGATCCAAATTGCCCGGTTCCTTTTAGGACTATTATTATAAATTAGCGTTAGTTAAAGGTACGATTTTATGAGGCGGATAAACTTTGCTTCAATCTAAAACCAAGTGATGAGTTGAAGGCAAATTCATTATCGTAAGCTTTTGTTATTTGACAGTTGCCACATTTTGATAAGTTTCCATAGTTTAATAATTAAAGTCGTATAATTTTTGGACCGCTTTCTCGCCGATTGAGTTACAATTTCGTTGATGACATTTTATATTATGGTTTATTTTTCATGTATCAGAAATAAATTAACTCAAAAATATTTTTAAAAAAACTAAAAAAGTACAGATGTTCGATGTTGACACTGCATTTTCAAAGAATGTATTCAACCATTCAAAAGTAGTAGATATATGCTATAACTTAGCCGTACTTTGAAAAAAAGTTTATCGCTAAATTTACCATTAACTAACGTCAACTTTACTGCCAAGTTGTAATAATGACCCTTAGTTCGCTATAACCGAACTCTACTGTATAAGCCAGCATTTAACGTTTCAACATATTTTAACACTATTGATTGGCCTCCCTATACTAAATCATCTCATGACAATCACCATAGATGAGGAAACCATGGAATGGATAGACCGTTACTAGCCATTTAGAACACACACATAATTTGCTCTGGCGAAGAGTATACATACGAGTATTAAAAGGAGAAACTCCCTCTGGTAGTTATTTTAGCATGAAATGATAAACTACGTAACGCTCATAATAAACCAAAACAATTGGAATATACTGAACGCAAAGTGAAACTAAAACACATACTTGGAGGCAAACGCACTAAAAATCCCACATTTAGACACCCACATAATACAAATTCCAAAACAGACCAATATATTTTCAACCATGGAGCACATACTCATGCAATTTTATCACTGTTTTGGAAATGTTTGTTTAACATGCATGTGCATGAAATTTAGTTTTAAAGCGGGAGGCATGAAAAATAGACAAAATTATAAGCAGAAACTTTTACAAAAAATTTATTCAACACACACATGCGTGAACACACATACACTGACATATACACAGGTACATACATACATATATAAATACGTTTGCATATCATTAAAGCTTCCTTTTACACTCACACACTATCGCAGTCATGATGTACGCAAAAATGAGATGTGCTAGTGATGGCTGTGTGGCAAGAGTGGTATTAGTGGCATAGAAAATGTGGCGACGTAAAAGGCTGGCCTGCGAAAAAAAATATGCCAGACTATAAGCGGAAATACAACATAAAGCATGTATATAAGATAAATTACCCAAAAATAGCAATTCCTATGGGCCAGTCAGTTTAGGAAAAGAGGGAAGGGTAAAAAACAACATCAAGTATAAAAAAGGAACAAATAACTTTTTTAAATGTTGTTGTTGAGATCTCAACAACATGATGGTTAAAGCTGTCGCTTTTTAAAATCAAAAGAGAAATAAACTATATTTATTCAAAAGTCAAAAGAAATAAGAAACATGTAAATAGTTTTTAGTTCTATAAAATCATAAAAAATCAATATTATTTTTGAAAAAATGTGTATTTGTGTATTGCACGAGTATTCTCCCAACAAATAAATATACATTTAAATTTTTTAGTGTCCTCGCAGATTCGATTCCTGCTGTGAACTCCGTAGGTAGGCCAAATAGCTTTGCAGTTTGCTTTTGTAATTAAAAAAAATAGTTACGGCAAATCAAATTTATTTATTTGTAAGCTTTAATTTAATCTTTTTGTCTTCTACTTATGACAACTCGTAAGAAGACCTTTAAAACATTAGAAAACTAATGTTTATGCAAATATTTCTTAAAAGTAAACGAGAGTTTTTATAAGAACATAGACCACAAAACTGCTTTATTACTTTAAGCTATTGCAATTAGTCAAAAATAGTTTCAAAAATATATTCATAAAGCAAAACAACAAAAAAATTACACACAAGAATTTAAATAAATTACTATGTGTATCAAATATGAAAAAAGCGATTGGCGGAATTACTGGGAATAAATATAGTCGCCAGATAGTTTACAAAAAATCACCAAAACTTTAAAATATATTGCTTAAATTTTTAAGAAATCGTCATCAAATATAAATTTTTTTTAGTAAAATATGCGATTAACAAAATAATTAGTTAATGAAGAATTTAAATAGCTAAATCCTAGATCAGATATAAACAAGAAGCATTAAAAATGTTAAAATTTTTTTTTTAATTTGTCGCCATTTTAAGGTGCATCGGAGTATATTGCATATATTTTTTTGTTAATAGTTTGGATTCAGCTTCACCAATAATTGAACGTCAAGTTCTAACATACGACTTTTGATATGTCGGATCCTTCCCCCCTTACTACCCATTTTTTCATGCTAAAAGAGAGCTCACTTAAACTGTGTAATTTCAGCAAAGTTTCATGCTTGCAGAGGGTTGCAAAGCTGAAGGGAAGAGCAAAAATTTCTGGAGAAGATTATTGACCATTTCATTTCAATTCAATTTCACTAAAATATGACTTTTTTCAAAATTAATTTTCTAAATTTCCAAAATTATTTCATAACAAATAGGATCGTATGCAGGACTACCACTCCTTTACAGTGTAATACGTGTGCAATTGCATATTTGTCCACAACGAGCGCTAATCTTGTAACGTGCGTTAAAAAACTCCTATACCATGTGATGAAAAACATACGTCATGTTTGATTGAAAAGCATTACAATCTCATTATGTTTGAAAAGTTTTCAAACTCATATACTTATACCAACATTAAAAAAAAGCTTTCTAAAACTTTATACTTTTAAGTTTTTTAAATTACAAATAGAAATATATGATTGAATTCTATAGAATTCTCATATTGTATTTATTGATTTTTTTATAAGTATATGAGTTTGAATGCTTTTCAAATATGATTTGCCTAAAAGGGTACTAGTGATTTGGTTAGTGCCAATGAAATGCATACATATACTCAGCTAAGCCAACAACAAGCAATAAAATGTTAAATATTTATTTTGGAGAAATTCTTATACATATAACAAATTAGTTAAATATTTTTTAAACTCATTATTAATTTTTAAGCCATTATATTTTTAAAAATGGACTGAATAACATATTTTTTAAAGAAAAAAAAATACACCTATTTTCAGACAAAAAAAAAAACACCAATTGGAGGAGCTTAGAATTGTTTTTTTTTTATTTTTTTTATTTCTGAAAATTTTCTTTTTATGGTGAATTCTTTTTTTAATTTGGGGAATCGCATCATGAAAATTCTTATTACATGTTTATGTTAGACGGCTTTAAAAAATGCATACAGACGTTTCTTCTGCATTTTTGTGCTATAACTTTCGCCCTAAAATTTATACCTAAAAGTTTTAAGCAAACAATTATTATTTTTTGTCAGAGTGCCGTAAATAGTCAACCTTATCGTAGTTGGCGTAGTCGCATTTAGACGACTGTCTTTGTAGTCGTACTCAAAATTCGATAGCATCGTGAAAGATTTTTGCGTACGCACATTAGCTTTTGTTAATGACACATATTATAACAAATTATTTAATATTATTTTTTCCTGAAAAGATCTGTTATGAAAACTGCAAAAAATTAGAGCTGTTAAAAAAAAAGAAATAATTATTTACGCACTATAAAAGATAAATTATTTTAATATTTATATTTTTATTATGTTGAGTGTGAGGTTTTATTCATCTTCAGAAGACGAAGAAGATTAAAAAAAACATTTGAGGCAGCAATCTGATATATTTTCTCTTCCTAACAAGAAGTAAGTATACATAAAATGTATATATGAAAATTTAAATAAACTTTCTTTTAGATTTATTACTTTTTTTAGGTTAAACATAGAGGCACTCAAATTTGTCCTGAGAAAATTTTCTCCAAAACTTACAAACTCTTAAAAGAATTTTGTTGTATCCAAGCTGGCCGCAACCGTAAGAATACTTCCGGAAGTCAGTTATCAAAAAAAGCCGGGAATAAAGTTAAATGTTAACCTTTGCTGTAAGCGATGCATTTCAGGAATGCATAGAATCAATGTATACGGAACTTTGTTCCCGTTGGATTTCATCTTCGATGGATGAAGTGGAAAAACACAATATTAAGAAAATATTTCTATAAAAAAATAGGACTTCCTGCGAAGATAGGCTGCATTTGACGAGACTCATGTCCACTTTTAGGTTCAACAAAGAGGCACAAGTTTGTCCTGAGAAAATTTTTTCCAAAACTTACAAACTCTTAAAAGAATTTTGTTGTATCGAAACTGGCCGGAGCCGTAAGAATACTTCCGGAAGGCAATTATCAATAAAAAAAGCCGGGAATAAAGTTAAATGTTAACCTTTGCCAATCCTCTGCAAGCGATGCATTTCAGGAATGCAAAGAATCGATGTATACGGATGAAGAGGAAAAACACAATAATAAGAAAATATTTCAATAAAAAAAAATAGGATTTCCTGCGAAGATAGGCTGTATTTAACGAGACTCATGTCCATCAGCTGATGAACGCCTTAATTGTGGTACGTTTAAAAAGCTGTAATCGTATTTTAAAAATATTTTAATTCAAAAATTAACAATCCCATAATAATTATTTCATTTAAAACGGTGTCTGACCGCAAGCTGTAAATGAGGTTTATAATCAATGACATTCTCTGGGATCTCGCCGTGATTCACTAATCTGGAATTTAGGCAGCCTAAAACACTATTTAAAAGAAAAATATCGGAAGGGAGATAGAAATATATGGTTGTTAGGTAAGTATTTATATAAGAATACTGTATTTGCGTTTTAAATTAAATAAGTTTTGTCTCTCCACTCATAGGTAATGCTGGTTATCCTTTGGATACTTACTTGATAACAAATTTTCGGTCAACAGTCAAAGGTAATCCGGAAAGTATTTTAAAACATATACAGTGAAAACACGAAATATTATTCTAAGAGCCATATTTAATGTTATTCTAAGAATCATATTTAATCCTTTTTTTTTCTATGAATTTTGCCAACCTCTTTTGAACTTACGATGTGTTTTCCTGCATTTTAAACAGATTTTATGTTCAAGTATATATTTTATATATAATGTTCTGATCATAAAACTTAACGGCAGTTTTTCATTTTGAAAAAAGCTTTTCAAAAGTTTGTTTTCAATATATAATTTTTTTTTTTTTTATATAAAAAAGAAATTACTAGTTTTATAATTTAACATAATAACCCTTAAGGGACTCGTAACCCTTGTTAAAGTGAACAAAACATTCATGAAACGTCGGGAAATATGAAATAAATAACTTTGCGTTTTTATTGTCATAAAAATAAAAAAATAACTAACTGAACTTTTTCAGTTTTTGACAGCTAAATGAGCCAACTACGATAAGTTTTTTTTTAATAGATTTGAAGAAGGTCGTACTTATTGGCGTTTCTGCTAACCACGATATCATTAAAAAAGGGCCACTGTCACCTCAATAATGCCAACCATGATAAGGGTGAATATGTTGATATTAATTTGAAATTTTGATTGTTTTCCAAACGGTTTAAAGTTACCGGAAGATTTGCTGTTCATGTGTCGACCAATGAAATGCCGACACAGAAACAGCTAAAGCCACAGCAAGCAAATTTGAAAAGTTAAAATGTCAAAATGTCTTCTGAAAAGCCAAAACTTTTCGGTCTTAAAGAAAAATCGGCTATTGTTAAATATTTTTATATTCGGTATAAAACCTATAACTGTATTAAAGACGAAGCAGAAATTCGAAAAAAAAACCAAAAGAAGCGAATTATGATTCTGTTTTAATAAGATTCTCTCTGGTATGGGTTGTAAATGATAAAATTCATCAAACAAAATTAAGGGATTTGAGAAATCTTAAGGAAAATAATATACTGAAGAGTTTTTTCTATAAAAATTTACTTATTTGCTAAAAAAAAAGAAACGTTTTTGGAGAAAGTGAATATTTTATACCTTTTAGACTTTTTTGTTTGATTTTACATTAGTTATTAGAATTTAATTTTCACTTGATATAAGACTCCTTACAGATTTGAAAAAATAAGCAAATTTGAAAACGCAAATATAATATGCAAAATTTTTTCCTAGACATATTCGAAATTTGATGGCATCAAAATGACAGCACCAAACAAATTTTAGCACCAATCAATTTATTTTTTACTACCGTCGTACAGCTTTTTGTTTAGCCGTTTAAACCTTTTGTCGAAAATCAATTTAGTGTTGAAATGTTGCCAAAAAAAAAAAAATATGAATGCAAAAAACAAAAACTGCACAAAAAATCCCATTTCTTTTTTTTTTCTATTTTTGTTGTTAGTGGCTCAAACATACTTTAAAAGCCACCGAAAAAGTAAAACGGATTTGAAATGAAACCTTGTTAGATGCTCTTAAAGCTGGTGCGAGTTGCTGGAATTAAAGAACGGAAATGAAAATAACAGCAGCAGCAATAACACCAACAGCAAATGATTCTAAACATACCAACACATATGTACGCTTGTGTATGTATGTTTAGTGTCTAGAAGAGGCATGTATGTAGTTAAACTCTAAAGCTATCATAATAAACATAGAGTGACACACGCCGAAACATTATGAAGCAGCCATGAGTATGAAAATATATGAAATTATATCAGTTTGTGTTTCAAATTGTTCACTTTTTTCCCTCTATTCTTTTGTGAAATCCTGCTGTTAACACATAATTCTATATTCCGGTGCCGGTGCCGGAAAATCCACTGTATTTTCAAATGTACTTGGGTGAATGCATGTTGTGCCACACAATTTTAAGCGTAAATGAGTGTCTATTAAAGTAGATTTTCCTAAAAACTTATTAAATGTTGTAGTTTATGGTTTACGCCAGACATGCACAAAAGCGCAAAAATTATGCAGCATTATAAAGCGTATAAAAATTTTATTGTAAAATATGGGTTAAACACTTATAATAACGACAATTCTTTTATTATTGTTTTTAATATAGATATTTTTTTTGGGTACCAACAAGAAAATATTTTCTATGAAATTTTTAAACCGTCTTGATATATAGAAAAGAAAATTGAAATTAAAGTATTGGAACAAGTTGCATGTAAGGAATATTGGGATAATTTGATTGTTGTGGTAATTTCTTTTCTGAAAAAAATGTTTTACTTTAAATGGTTTGCGTGGTTTTTCCCAATAAGTTTGTGCCTATCAAGGAATACTAAATTCCCTTTTTTCTTACAAAGGAAAACACTATTAATATGTAATGAAGTGCCCAAGTATATCGAGTCATTGTGGAAACTCAGCCCAAACTACACAGCAGTCATTGAAATTTAGTCATATAAACTCATTAATACTTCCGTCTTAATGGAATACCAATATTTTTTAACATTGATCAAGAATAATATTATAGATATTCAATAATAACTCTTTAATTTTCAACCTTTATTTTTTATTAATTCTAATTTGTTTAATATTGAAGCACGATCTCTTTTTTAATAGTTAAAAAGTTTACTTTCTATTTGTAATTCTGGATATTTCGATATTCTTTGAATATCATCTTCACGATATAGTTTTTGAAGATGATACTCAATTAGTATCGAAATATCGATAATTATAAATAAAACTTAAACTTTTCAAATTTGATTTAAGAAAACCTTGTACTCAAATCAAAAATATTATATATATATATATATATATATATATATATATATATATTAGTTATATTTACTTAATATTGAAACTTATTATTTCCGATATTTTCTCCAAATAATCGTTTAAACAATTAGAGTCTCAAAAAATTATTGTTTAAACTTTTAATTGGTTAGAATATCCCAAATTATAAATTTCAATATTAAGTTTTTAAATAAAAATAAAAATTTTGTTTTTAGACTTGTCTGATAAATAACATAACATTGTTAACATCCAAAGGACATCTATTGTATACATGTTGCAAGTGAAATTAAATAGAATTCCTGTTGAGTAGAATTGTTTTTGTTGCGCTGTTTGTAGAAAAGCATTTCAAACCTGCTATGATTATGTATTTTGTAATAGTCTAATACGATAGAGAACTCTCATATTGTATTTGATTTGTTTGGCATAAACATACGAGCCTGACTGTTTTCAAACTGCTTAAACTTCACTGATGATTTCGGCATATGAACAGCTAAAACCACAATAAACAATAAATTATTTATATTTTTTAACATTTGACAAATATAACATTATAGATATTTGTTAGCAAAGGCATTTCATGATTATAATTTTGAAAGTTCTGAGTTGAATAATCTTTTAAGAGCCCTTTTTATCTAGAAAAATTATTTTCAGCAGCATAAAAAGTTTTGACGTTAACATACTTTTTTTATAGCAGAGTAGTAGCGCCTCTGGTGTTAAGGAGATGCATTAAGTTCCTTAATCTGTATGTGTAGCCATTTTATTAATTGTTTCACTTCGCTTTCGATTCTGCTAACACTTCCGACGAAGATGGGTTCCGTGCTGTAGTGTACATTAGCGTAGAGAGTATCAAACGCTGCCGATACTGTTCAGTGACCAGTGCTATGCCTTCATCACATAAACAGTCCAACAATAATTAACATGAATGACTTTTGTTTTGAGCAGGGATCGAACCCAGGTTGTCACTTATAATTTGCTTTGTGGTCAACGCGCTAACTATTTCAGCCAACAGCATCTTTCACATCATAAACCAGATAGTAGTCAATATAGCTTTCTTGCAATGTTTAATTTTGCGATTAATTTTAGGGGGACTTAAGTTCCCCCCTTTTGCACATAGTTATAATGAGTCGGCATAGGATATCTTGAAAGGGATACGTTATAGGTAAAAAATGTTTTCAGCTTTTGTATGTAAAACAGCACGAGAAACATTTTTGTGAAATATTTTAACCCTCCAACTCGTCGCGATGCGGATCTTTTTGACCTTTTTTTAAGGGTAGCTAAAACTGCCCTTCGGCGGCTCTGTACATGATTGATGTTTCTTACAAAAAATTATATTAAATTATAAATTTTATTATAGGTTGCAGAACGCACTAATGCTTTAAGTTTAACTTTAGCACTAAAAGTATTATCAAATAATTTCGCACGTATGCATAATAAATACTAAAATATAATATATTACTGAATTTTAAGAGACTAATTTATTGACTTATATTAAAAACATATCTTACATAAAATTTCAATATATGTTGCTATAAAAAAAATCAAAAAAGAGCAATATTTAGTAATATATATACGAAACACGTTTTTTTTTGGGCCGTTTACCAGAATCAGTTGTTATTTTTTTGGTCTTTAGCAGTGTTAAACCCTGTACACGATGATGATTTATTAATAATACAAATGTAAACTCGTGTGCAATAGATCTTTTTTTGGAAAATCTGATTTATTAATTAAGCTATAAATTTTAACTTCATTCACATTCATAAAAAATAGTTTGTATTAATAAATGTATAATTCTGTTCTTTTTTGTAATTTTTCAAAAGGTTTTATTAAAAAATTTATTATATACATATATAGCATTATAAAATTTGAAAAAATATCTAAAAATAACTTTAGTTTAAGCAAAAAGCTCAATTTTATGCTTTCCCCAAATGGGTATTTCGCATTTAAACCGGTTGAACTTATTATTGGGAATTTTGGTAACTGCACGTTATGTGCATATGTGCACCTTGTTGTTTCACTTTTTCATATTGTTGCTGTTCCTTATTAACTTTATTGAATGCATTTTGAATATATAGTATAAAGTTCTTCTAATCGAAGTAGCCATATTCACTCTTTCGTCCATACACAAATCTATCAATGTAATGTAATGGCCCAGGGTGGCCATTTGCACTGCGACCATTGTTGATCTATTGTGCTTCCCCTGTCCCTAACAGTCCAATAAGTTCGCAAATAGGATCAGCTACTTCAATTGGAGCATTAGCAGATCCTCTTTACTCAGCGTATATGCATGTAGAGTCCTGTTTCTTCTGTGGCACAATGCCCCACAATTTGTTATCTAGTGTTCCATCGACTCCTCATCTTCACCGCAAAATCTACAGATCCGCCCACCCAGCGTCAAAGCGTAGGAATTTCTTGGAGTGACCTAACCCATTGATGTCATTCCAATGTTGTGCAATCCTGGACGATGTCCATTTCGAAATCTCCTCCTTAAGGAGATTTTTTTTGAACCCAAAGGATGGGGTGGGTCCAATGAAGTTCCCCTCAACTTCTCTCCTCGCACACATGGCCGCCATCTCATTCCCGGCATGCCCCTGATGTCCTGGTACCCATATCAGAGTAATCTGATTATAAGTCGCCAGGTCCTTGAGCGTGCTGTGGCATTCCAGTAATAATCCCCAGTGTCCTCTCTCGGATTGGATCCCCACAGCAGATGTATCAAACGCTTGAGGAATTCTTTTATATACATACACTTAACAAAATTTCGTAGATAATATCGAAGAACATTTTTAGTAAAGTCCTTTTTTATTACAATTTTATATTGCAGCAGCTGTAGAATATTTGCATAAATTTTTATTAGAGTGGGTTTCGCTGATACGTTATTACTTACATTTCATGGGCGTGGCAGATGATCTGATATTTCAACAAAAATATAAGCAGGAACGTCCCTATGAACGTACGAAATTTCATCACCATGAAGTGGCTGAAAATAACAATTACTGTTATGGGCATGGCACTGCCCTTTTCTTAAATTTGAAATCTATTTTACTGCACGAATGAAATGAATTTGCAAAATTTCATAAATATATTAAGATTTCATTGAAGTATAGAAAAATAATGGGCATGACACCGCCCACATTAAGAGTTATAATTCCTTATTTTTGTAGGCTTTCAATGTTTGAGCAAAGAAAGGTTATTACAAAGCAGCATTTCTAAAACAATATATATAAGGGTCTATATGATCACGTCTAACTATAGGAGATATTAAAACTTATTTACCTTTGGAAAATTTATCACAGTTAATGAAAAAAATTATAAATTAATTAAAATACAAAAATAAAATATAATTATTCATTATTTATTTGAAGCAAAATCCCTCACAAAGCAATATTAAACATATTTCTTTATGAAAGATTTTTGTTGTTGTTTTAATTTTTCATTTTCATAAAATAATTTATTTTTTGCTACTTATCAAATACTTCAAAAATCTTGTTTGTGAACTTGTGTAAATTTGTATGCATTTATGTGCGAATATATGTTCAGTTATTATAAATGAAATTTCCTTTACTAATTAATTAAATTCATTAGCTTTAGATTTCTATGTATTTGTTTGAAAGGAGTGATTGTGTGAGTGATAGAGTGTGTGTAGCGTATGGCAGCCGGAAATGTTCTTTGCAGCAAAATGGCTGCCAAAAAGTGTAGGCTTTTGTTTTGGTCTTGCTTTGATGACGATGGCACTAAGAAGAAAAAATATATATATATTTTTAATTTTAGCAAAGTAAAGTTTATTTTTCTTTTGCTTTTTTCATTTTAAATGACTTCTCTACCACCAATTTTTATGTTGGTTTCTTTGTTGTTGTTGTTGTTGTTAGCAAGTGTTTTATTTTTTGTTCTATTCATTTGCGCTATTTTGCTGTTATAATTGTTGTTGTTGCTGTTGTTGTTTTTGTTAATTTCTACTATTGCTCTACATTTCCATTTTGTGTTTTGCCACAAATTGTTTGAATTAAATTTAGGTTTGGCTCTCCGCTTGTACGTTTAGAAGGACCTTTTTTCCCTCCAATACACTAATACATTCATAGCAATCTTATATACATACATACACTTGTAACGATATAGTTGTGAATTTAATTTTTATATCTACTTTATATGCATTTGATGATGTCGTTGCTCGTTTCTTGGCTAAGTTCTATGAATATCATTTTGTTCTTGCCCATTTTTGCCCTCTATTATTTTTATGTTCGCTTTGATTTTTATCGAAAAACACTTTCATTAAAATTGCTTTAATTTTCGTTGGCTATAATATTTTTTCTATTTCTATTTTTTACTGCCTTTTCTAAATACATTTTGTTTGCTTTTTTTAAGTAAAGGCAAACGTTTTAAGGGCAACTTTTCATTTTTTTTTTGCTTTTTATTATTTTTTAGTATTTAAGGACACGAAGGATGTTTGTGAACAAGTAAAATTGGTTTTCAAGTAGTCTTTTTTTATTATTATTTTTTTTCTTTATCTAATTTAAGGCATCTTGCTAGTAGTTCACTGTACTTGAGGGTAAAATAAAATCAGCAGCAGGCAAAATATTAGCAAGAAAGGAAAGAAAAATTAAATGAATTTCTGTCTCTAGTTGATCTGATTGTAATGGCATCAACACATTATTTATGTGAAATTTAGTTAAAAGATGATTTTCTTTCTTCTTATTTGGAATTTTAGGCTTAAGGTCATATTGGGGTTATTGGAAGGTGTTAGTGTGATTTTTAAAGGAAAAAAAGATTTATTTCCGTTCATTATATATAAAGCCCAGGGCGCAAAATGTTTATGTAAAGTTTTTTATATGTATTGGAGTCATTCTGTTCATTGATTTGAGAGATAAAAAAATAATTTTGTGTTGGATTGAAAAATTAAATTTTTAAAAATGTTTTGGAATTCGAGTGTAGAGAAAATCACACTTGATATTATAATTCCAAGTCAAGGATAAATGCTATAGATTGTTGTAGGAAGCATGAATGTCTTTATTTTTTATTTTTTCACACTTAAAAATTTATGAAAAGAATATTTTTTGTAAATTAAAAAATAAATTAGACAAAAAATTGCATGAAAACACACCCACTAAAAGTGTAACCTAATAGAATGATATGTTTTTTAAATAAAAGATGGAGGTTATCAATTTGTATGTACTTTTCTAACTTTTTTAATGTTTGTACATGAATAACTTTATCATTTATGAAACGATTTTTTAATTTTCTGGTTGTTTGAAAGAGTTTGCTTGCAGGTTGGTCCCATAATTTTTATTTCGAAAATTGGACGGCCGATTTGCCTGTCCGAAATATACGACTCTCGCTAACTTTTCCATTTATAGAACAATTTTCCAAATAATTTTTTTGTTTGAAAAGGTTTGCTTGCAGTTTAGTTTTACAGATATTTAAGTGGAAATCGGACGCTCCAAATAATTATTATAACATAAATTCGCCATTTATTATATTTTTTTATTTTTGAAGGGGTTTCAATCTTTCTAGTACTAAAATATAAAATAAAAATGGATTATATATCGAGTTTTTTACTAACCCATAGTTTTTTGAGTTTTGTAATCTGTTCGACTGGCACTTTTTATTGAAGTTAACTTTTTTCCAAAAATTATTATTTTCATTATCGAATAATTAAAACAAATTTCTATTGCGTCGTGAACAAAAAAAAAATCCCATATATCATGAAAGGTCGAACAGTTTAACGGGCGAAAAATGTATAATTCCTTTTCACTATGTTCGACGGTTGAAGGCATGTTTACTATCGTATTGAATACACTTAAAAATTTATATTCAGATGTGTTATTCCCCCTTATTATGATTGTCAACGTCGACGTCACATCAAGTCGACAGTAAAAAAAGACAGTAGTTCTGCACTCGTTGTAGGCAATAATTAACTAATATTGATGGCCAATTGTAGTTTTATAAGCCATAGTAGTAGTAATATCCTATCAATAATATTTAATAGTTCTCGCGAACGATCCCAGAATTGCCAATATATTGATGTCGACTTGGTGTGAAGTCGACGTCGACAATCATAATAAGGGGGATTATTCCATATTTTTCTATATATATAAAATAGTATGTGTGTATGTATGTCTGTATGTATGTATGTATGTATGTATGTATTTATGTAACGTAATGGCTCCAAAACGGCTGGGCCGATTTTGACGAAATTTTCAGGGAATCTTCAGAATACTCGGGCGGGTGACACTGTGAAGTCTAATTTTTTATTTTCGATCTGTGGGCGGAGAGGCGTGGCAAAATCCAATAATTCATAAAATGAGAACGGCTGGGCCGATTTCTGTAAAACTTTTTGTCAGTTGTTCGTATTTTCGAGGAGAAGGTTTTTATGGAAGATCCCTCCGAAAAAGTCGGAAAATTGAAAAAATCGAAAATCGAGTTTTTGTATGAAATTTTGTTGGAAATTACTACATAATGGCTTTTCAAATGAAAAAATAGAAAGTTTGTCTGAAGACTTAAAATTGGGGCGAGGCGAAGTTCGCCTGGTCCGCTAGTAGTTTATAAAATTAAAATTACTAAAAATTATTCGATTAATCGAGAAATGATTGATCGAGTGGATACTCTAATAAACACAAAATTATTTCTTACTTTTCAAAATACATAAGACTGTCCTAAAGTCCGCAAAAAATTAATGAATAGAAAATCTCAATTAAATATAAATTAATTCCCTCCTTAAGCTTCACCTGGTGAATGATGTTGGAAGCAATCATAAGTAAAATTTCCTTTACAAAAACACTGCCTTTTAATATATTAATTAAATTAGTTCTAATACAAAACCTCAATTTCTTAGAGAGTTTCATAACGTTTGCCATACGGGCTTTTTTAATTAGTTTTTTACTTTTATTTTCATAACCAATATTTGTCTATCATCTCCCAAAGAAATGCATTAGAAAAAAATTAAAAGTAATTAAAAAATTTGTATTATGGAATGAAACCACTACACAAAGTTAAAAGAAAATAATAACAACATTTTGCTTTTATGGTAAAAATGAGGAAAACTCATCAGGAACATGTGAATTACTTAAGGAAAACTACAACAACCACAAAAATATATAGCAACAATGAAAAATATAAGATAAATATCTAATATGTGTAAACGAATATGAGTGAATATTAGCAACGACATTAAAAAACTTTGTTGAATTGTAGTTGTTGGGGGAAAAACCGCAAAGTAAACGAAAATAGCATTTAATTTAACCAATATCTGGTAACCACATAAATACACACACACACACTCACACTATCTCATATGCTGCAAAATATTAACACACTCTCTCACACACACACAGATATACTCTGGATTTATCAACCGCACACGCACTCCCACTTACAGACATACACTTACATGAAGGCGAACAATGTGTAAGTAAATGAATAGAAAAATACGAGTATCCTTAACTTGTATTAAAAACATTAACATTTAAAACATAGACTAGTATCTGTTTTATTTTTATGTTGTAGTTGTTGTTTTTGGGAAAACCTTGGTCAATAACGAATGCATAAATAAATAATGTAGTAAATACATGTTTTCTTTTTTATACAATATTAACTCTAGTATTGAGAGGATTTCATATGGAAGTCTCTAAAAAAAAAACTTGCCTACAAATGAAGCAGCAGAATAATAGAGAAATGGACAGACGGATGCACGGACGGACGTGCGGACAGACAGTTAGTTAGTCAGTCATTTAGTTAGTCACTGAGTCAGTAATATTAAGACAGCTTGATGAGGATTAAGGATGAGTGAACGGTGAGAATAATGTTTTAGTTGTTAGAAAATGTAACAATAACAACAACAATGTGTGTTATCCTGTGATAAAATATCTCTTAGTTTAATATAAACATTGGAATACTTATCATAAGCTTGCAGAACAAATATGAATTAATAGTTCTTGCTGTTATGGCTGTATTAATTTGCGAATTTGTATTATTTTGCGAATGCAAAAAAAAAATACAAAAAAATAAAAAAGTCGTATTAGGTACTGATTCGTAATTCTACTGATTTTGTGAATTTTTCACTAATAATATTTCATATATTCTGAAACAACAAAAACAAACAAAAAAACAGCCGCAAACAAAGTGACTGAGGAATACTTTGCATGATTACCTCAAAAACAAACAATTGTGAAGTGAGTTTAAATGGCAGAAATGCTTATTTTACTCTGAGTTCTGAAGCTCTTAATGCACACAATAAAAATAAAAAATCGGATGATTGTCTTTTTCTAACGGCAAAGTCAATTTTTCGCGAGCAATCAACTTCGATTACTCCGATGCCAAGTAGTGATTCGGTAATATTACCATTGCCTAGTTCATCGTTATTTAAGTCAGCGCCATTATCCGCTCTGGGCTCGTGTTCATCACTTAACCCAGTTATCACAATGGACGATAATATTCAAAAACCTAAAGTGCCTGTCGGAATGGACAGATATGTAACGGTAGTAAAGCGCGGGCGAAGCCCAAATTCATCCAAAATCTCATCTGTTCCGAAAATATCCAGAGACAACGACGCCGCCTCAGCTAATCGTCAAAACCGGTTTAAAATATTACAAGATGACAGCGATAAACCCGAAGAATCTTCGAAAAAAACTTCAAAACCACCACCAATCTATCTGAGACAAAAAAACTCGAACACACTTATTAAAAAACTAATCTCGGCCATTGGTGAAAAGTCATTTCACATTGTTCCAATAAAACGTGGTAACATTGATGAAACAAAAGTTCAAATATATGATGAAAAAGACTTCCGCAAAATGGTTAACGAATTCGAAAAAAATAAAACAAGTTTCTACACATTCCAGCTTAAGAGTGCTAAAGGCCTACAGATCGTATTGAAAGGCATAGATTCTTATGTAGTTCCTGAGGAAATTAAAGATGCTCTCACCCTCCAGGGATTTAAGGTAAAGAATGTCTCTAACATAATAAACAGGGAGAAGATCCCCCAACCCTTATTTCGCGTTGAATTGGAGCCAAATGATATAAAATTGAAGAAAAATGAGACCCATCCAATTTATAATTTAAAATATCTGTTATACCGGAAAATTACAGTCGAAGAACCACACAAGCGCTCAGGACCCGTACAGTGCCATAATTGTCAAGAATATGGCCATACGAAAACTTATTGCAAATTACCGTCTGTTTGTGTTGTGTGCGGTGAATTACACAACACTGCTATTTGCAATAAGTCGAAGGACCAGAAGGAAAAAAAGTGCAGTAATTGTGGAGGTAATCACACTGCTAACTACAGAGGATGTCCTGTATTCTCTTTTGTGAAACAAGCTATGACCCAAAAGCCTAAAGTAACTCCAGCTCAAGCAGGAAATACGTACTCCGCTACTCATCCCCTAATGGCCCAACCAATCACTTCACATGTATCGTATGCTGACGCTGTGAAGATCAACTCTATTCCCGTTCAAAAAGTGTCACCACCAAACAATACAACAAACGCAAATGCAAGCTTTAATTTCAATCGCCTTGAAGCTACTATTGATAATCTGGTGCAAACTATAAGCAACTTTACGACAAATATGACTAGCATGATGCAAGAAATGCTGCGAATGCAGAACACTCTGCTTCTAGCATTAGTTAACAAGCCATGAACACGTTAAAGTTATGTTTCTGGAACGCTAACGGCATTCGCCAACATAGAAACGAACTAGAGCACTTCCTCACGGTGAAGAATATTGATGTAATGTTGGTATCTGAGACTCATTTGACTTCGAGAAGCCTTTTTAAAATTAGTGGCTACACCTTATATGATACAAAGGACCCGAGAGGAAGATCATGTGGAGGATCAGCAATTCTAATAAAGTCAAGACTCAAGCACTATATTCTTGAGAACACTTGTGAAGACCATCTACAAGCAACAAATATTTGCATCGAAAATTTTTGTTCAAATCTTGTGCTTTCATCAGTTTACTCCCCTCCCAGATTTTCAATCAGTGAAGATCAATACGAGGATTTTTACAAAACTCTTGGCCCTTGTTTCGTAGCAGCTGGAGACTACAATGCAAAGCATACGTTCTGGGGGTCGCGTCTTATTACTCCTAGAGGTCGAGCATTGTTCAACACAATTTCAAAAATGGATTTGGATGTCATTTCTAGTGGGGAGCCCACTTACTGGCCTACTGACATACAAAAAATTCCGGATGTTATAGATTTTGGGGTCATGAAAAATATCCCTAGGGATTTAATTCATGTTGAAGCTTCACATGATCTCTCCTCCGATCACTCTCCCACGATCGTTACAATTTGTAGCCCACTAAGAAGTGACTTACCTGACCCATATGTGAAGATGATACATCGTGTTAACTGGCTGGGGTTCAAAAAATATCTCAGTAGTCATTGTACGGAAAACATCAGGCTTAGAACTCCCGATGATATTGAACTTAACATTGCCAATCTTACCGAGAATATTAAACAGGCTGCTAAACATGCCACTACCTCCCATCCGCAGACTGGGTTTAATAGAATTTATTCTGCGGACATTGAACGTCTCGTATGTGAAAAAAGAAGAGCTAGAAGGGAATGGCAACAGCACAGATCGCCCCAACATAAAATCAGACTTAGAGAATGCACTAAACGACTCCAAGAGTTGCTTTCAGCTGAAAAATCTGCTTCTCTTAAGAACTACCTGGAAGGTCTCGATGTCACTGCAGCATCTAATTACTCCTTGTGGCGCGCTGCTAAAAAGCTTAAAACACCCGTTGAGTCTAAACCACCCCTGCGCACTTCTACCGGAGGTTGGGCAAGAACTAATACTGAAAAAGGTAACATATTAGCTGGTCATTTAAAAGACGTATTTACCCCAAACACATGTACTGGTGCTGTTGATTTGCCGAGCGTAGTTGCTCTACCCCCTCGACCTATAAAGTTTAAGATGCTTGATGTACAAAAACTAATTGCTGAAACCAATCCAAAGAAGGCCCCGGGTATTGATGGAATTAGTAACAAGATGCTGATGCAGTTGCCTCGTATTGCTATTAGAATCCTGTTATTTATTTTTAATGGCATTTTACGACTGGAGTATTACCCACACAGCTGGAAACTTGCCATGGTCAAAATGATTCCAAAGGCGGGTAAAGATCTTACCAAGGCTGAGTCATATAGGCCAATAAGTTTGCTGTCAACAATTTCGAAGCTCTTTGAAAAACTTCTCATGACAAAATTGTCCCCAATTCTAGCTGATAATGGATGCATACCGGACCATCAATTTGGTTTTAGAAGTCAGCACAGCACCATTGAACAATGTCATAGATTGGTTCATTTCATAAGAAGAACATTTGAAGAAAGAAAGTATTGTTCTTCCCTATTTATTGATGTCCCTCAGGCATTTGATAAAGTGTGGCATGAAGGCCTAATTCTAAAATTGAAGACATATCTACCAATAAACATTGTAAATCTTTTGGAAAGTTACATTATTGCCCGGAAGTTCACTGTCGTGGAAGGAGACTTCATGAGTGTGCCCGAAACCATTTCATCTGGGGTGCCTCAGGGGAGTATACTGGGGCCAGTTTTGTATTTGATTTATACCTGTGATATGCCTTTGAGCAGTAATATCCTCACCTCTACATTTGCCGATGATACAGCCTGCCTTAGTATGCATGAAAACCCTCACGAGGCATCCCGTTATCTTCAGCAACATATTAACCTGTTGGAATTGTGGTTGAACTTATGGAGAATAAAAGTAAATGAACAAAAGTGTGTTCATGTTACATTTACCCTACGAAGAGATACTTGTTCCCCCATTCAAATCAACAATCAAGTTGTTCCTCAACATTCACATGTGAAATATCTTGGTATTCACCTCGACCGACGGCTTACATGGAAACACCACATTGACTCTAAGCTGACACAAATGAAGCTTAAATTAACCCAGATACATTGGCTGATTGGTAGAAATTCTACCCTCAGTCTAGATTGTAAACTTTTAATATACAAGTCGCTTTTGAAGCCGATATGGTGTTGCGGAATTCAGCTATGGGGCACTGCTTCAGCTTCCAATGTAGAGAGAATCCAACGAATGCAAAACAAAATATTAAGGTTAATAACTACGGCTCCATGGTACTTGAAAAATTCTATTTTACATCGTGATTTAAATATGCCACTTGTGACCGCTGAAATTGCAAAATATGCTGGAAAATATTTAACAAAACTCGAGTTCCATCCTAATCCCCTTGCTCGTAACATCTTGAACTTTCCTGGACACATCCGCTTAAAAAAGAGGGACACTACGGCATTAATACGCAACTCTCCAGATGAAATTCTTTGAAAATATTTTTTGTGCGTAACATGAATTTTATGTATTATTAATTATTATCACTAAGTTTATGTCCGACACTGGTTGGGCCTAATAATTATTTATATATTTAAGATTTGAACACTTATTGTTAGTTCAATTATTTGAAGATACAATAAACATATATTAGCGTGAAAAAAAAAAAAAAAAAAAAAAGTTGGAATATTTGAATACATATGAACATTTTTGATTAGCTTACCTTCCCTCATGTTCTAACGACGTATTGAATAGCTAACAATAGTATTTATTACAATTATTTGTATGAAGTTTTTTTTTTGTTTTGTTTAAAAGATAAGCTTTTGTTGTTAGTTTGGTAATACTTTTAAAACTTATTGTCTATGTATCTTATATTTTAATATATTTGCTTATACATTTATCTCAGGTTACAAAATTTAAAGAAAAATAATATTAAACTATTTTATTTATAATACAAAATAATAACAACAACCATAACAGCTCTGTAAAAAACAAATAATGGTAAAAACATCAATACATAAAAAGCGATAATTTCAAAAACACACACTCAAACATAAATGCTATGGCAAATGGGCTAAAACACACACACACACACACACACACAAACACCCAATACAAACCGGGCAAAACACATAAACTTTTTATATAAGGAGGAATTACTCACATGTAAGTAAACTACGATTTCTGAGTGTGAGTATTTATTTACCTTTTGCAAATAGTAGATTTAACCACAGAAATATAATAAAAATCCAGGACAGAAAAAATCAACATTTTATACATTCTTTTCTCAAAACCAAACTAACAAAAAACTCACTTTTATTTGTTTTGTCAGTTCAAAATTAAATAATGGAAAAAACTAGAGGTTTATGATATTCCTTTAACCTCTATTTGAATTACAAATATCTTTTTTGCTTTATTGAAGTTCTTTTTTGTTCGAGATTATAAAATACAATTTGTGGTTTTTCCTACAAATGAAAAGTATTTATTTAAAACAACACGCTACAAATATATAAAATTTATGAAAGCTAAAAAGAAAATAAATTAAAGGTTAAGAAAAGTTTCTCTTTCATATCGAAAAAAATTAGATAGAGGCAAAGCTAGAGACGGATAGAGATAGATAACATAGACACTAACGAGAAATTCAGAAGATCTTTAAAAGGATAAGGAGAGTTAGAAATATATAGAAAGACATTAAATGGGATTGAATGGAGCATCGGACAGGGTCTTTTTTCTTCGTCTCCAAATTCGAAAACATTACGCCAAAAATCCCTTGTTAAAAGAATAACCCACAGAAAATCCTCTTTACGGAAAATAAGCATTTTTAAATAAAAATTGTTTTTTTTTTTTATAAAATTAATAATTTTTCTCCATTAATTTATATAAATAAGCAAGATGGATATAGAGAGTAGCATAGAGGAAAAGATAGAGTCGGATACAGAACGATAACACATATACTAACGAAAAATAAGTACATGTATCAGGAGAGTCAGAAGTAGATAGGAATACATCAAAAGGGATTGAATGGAGCATAGAACAGTATTATCACTATGTTACTTTTTTTCGTAATGCTTGGTACTGAATTGAAAATAAGCAGCATCATCATTATACTGTAATTGTTTTTGAGCCGAAAAAAATTAACTTTGTTGAATCCTTTTCAAACTCCTGAGTGCGAAAGTACATTTGAAAGTGTCAGATTGGCTCCAGTTTTTGAGAAATCGCTATATATCCATTTTTCATGGATCAAAAGTAACGATTTTTGGCATCATAGAAAATTTGTACTAAACTTTAAACTCAAACTGATTATCAATATTACTTTTTTTTTGTTATTGCTATTATTATTTATTTTTATTATTAATTCAAAACTTCATATAAAATCTTATTAGAAATATTAAAATTTAATGAAATGATACGAGTATAATAACTCAAAAATAGTAAAACTGAATTCAGTAAGGAAAAAAAAACTACTACAAGTTATTTTCTTTAAGAAAGACAGGCATTTCAAAATCACAGTCACGTAATTTAGTTCCTTGAACAGCGTCTACTATTCCCTTAAAAGAAAACAAACGCTCTACCAGAGCAGAAGGCGGCCAAAGCGTGTTGAATTAAAAAAAAAATATCATTAAGTCAGTTACATAAAATCGCCATTTGACTTTTCTGCTTGGAACCTCAATCTTTAAGATTGTAGGATAGTTTTTGTGGTGATTTCTCAATCTACATTTGTTACCAGTAAATACCGTCTAAGCGAACAAATACCCATGATGGTTTTATTGGTGTGCTTATTTGACATCACCTGTGTTTTCGTTTACAGTGGCTTGGGGTGTCTTGACAGCAGCAGCACCAGAAGTAGTTTGTGTATTCGTCATAGTTTAATGAAACTTGACAAATGACTAAATGGTGTATATACTAGAGAGCTGCACAAAATATTCTAAAAGTTCTGTGTTCTATTGTACACTACTTCCAAACACAGTATTTCAGTGTAAACATAAATAACAACACAAAAATAACAAAACATGAATTTGACCAAAACAAACCAAACAGCATTAATTCTTCAAGACTTGGACTTCTGTAAGTAATATAAATAATTTATCGTTATTTAATATGAAATTATTTTCTTTGCAAATAAAGAAGTTAAAAACCATAAATCTATTTTTAATTTTCTGATTATAGATTATAATTCAGTTCAATGTCATTTGGAAAAATTTGAAATTCGCATTTTTTTTTTGTATTTATGACATTTTTGGACATTTTTTTAATGAGTCTCTCCCGAAAACATTTATCCTCTGTAAACAATAACTTTGTGCCGTTGCTATTTTATATGCTTATGTGGCTGAGGTGACAAACACATTATGATTAAATAATATTCCCAAGTTCAAGTGCATAAAAATATTAATTTAAAAAATAAAATCACCTGGATAAACATTTAATGTAATAGGATAATTTGATATACATTATAATGTATAATTTAATGTGGGACAAAGAATATTTTAAGGTACTTAGGAAAAATTCATAACATTTTAAACATGTCTTCAAAACATGACTTCATCATGACTTCAAATTCAAAAAAGAGTACTTACTATAATGGTAAGCCTACATTAAGGTCATTGAAAAAGATCTTATTGACTTCTTTGGAAGTTCTCCTTTATTGGGTAGAAAAGATACGCACAATAAATATAAGCACATGCTATTTTAAAATTATCACTTTTCAAAATCTTTTAACATCGATTTTTTTACCTTCTTTAATATAAATGCATAAATTATTCCAGCAAACATTTATTTCTTATAATATTTTTGAAATAACCCTATTGAAGATTATAGTAGTAATAATAATATTATGATATAAAGTCATAATATGTTTAAGGTAAAAATTAAATGTTTTTTCTTCGCTTGCACTGGGAAATGTGTCTACTCATAAAAATATTAACACAATTTAAAGAAATTTAGGCTCTTGCCATAGTCCATTAATATAAGATGGGCTATGACCAAAATAAAAAAAAAATACCTACGACCACCAAAAGCCTCTTTTTAATTTCACCGCCTATCCCCTCTATCCTATCCCTTTCACCAAAGGAGTGTAACACCTTACATTAATTACCGGCGATTTGCAATAGTGGGCCTTTGCTTTCACGTTCCATTCAAAAATAACTTTCAAAAAATTCTCAAAATAGTGTTTCCTATATTTTCTTCCCCGATTTCCAAACTGTCTTTAATGTGCTGAGAAAATTATTATTTTTTCCAGAAAGAAGATAATTTTATATTAAAGGTTTGGCTACTTACCGCGGAGAATATATTTTATGTCTGGAAATGGTTTCAAATCAGTTTAGTTCAGTTAAGTTTTTTATACACATGAACATCATTTGTGAGCCGATTTTTTATTATTTTTTGTTTGTGTCAAAACCTTTTTGTTTGGTTTCGTGATTTTTTTTCAAAAGTCGGACGGGCAATCAGTTATCGTATAACTCCATTTATGGACCGATTAGATAAACACCTTTATCTGGAAGTGTATGTAGCCGTTTGGTTGCACAGAAATCGGATGGACAAGGATGCCGCCAAAATAATAATTATAACATCAATTTTTTACTTTATTAATTTTTTATTTGTGCACCGATTTTCAAACATTTTTATTTAAGAAGGTATATCAATCTTCCCTGGAAGTAAAATATAAACTAGAATTAGATTATATCGGGTTTTAAAGGAAGCCATAATTGCTGCTGTTCGATTGGTTATTTAAGTAGGTTTTTTTTTGCAGAACTAAGAGTATTTTACATTTTTTTTAATTCTTTAAAAGAAAACTATTTAATGTCCTTTTTCACATTTTAGTTTTGTTTTTTACTCGAAACATATTCTTATATGGTTGTTCATTCATACCCTATGACACTAAGGTTTCATGTCAAAGGATATGACATATGTTTGTTTAAATGTCAAATAAAATTTACGTTATTGTGAAATGACAGATGTTGATAATGTGTTATTGTTCGATATATATATATATATATATATATATATATATATATATATATATATATATATATATATATATATATATATATACAATTCACATGTCTATATACATGAACATTATATAAAATATAAAACCATATATTCAAACATTAACTTGTGTTATTGTATTGGAAATGGAAAATTCATTTAAATGCATTTAAAAGTCTTTAAATAAATTCACCTTAAGGGTTATACATTAGTTTCTAGCTTTGTGTGTGTGTGTGCAAGAAAATCTAATATTTTTTGTAATACTGATTTAATAAAAGCTAATTTGCAAATCATTTTGAAATGTAAATTGTGCTTTATTTGAGTAAAGATAATGATGGGTAATATTAGTATTGTGCAGATTATATGTAGCATACATTTAGGATTATGTGTGAAATTTAAGCATACCTAAATTTTTATACTTTGCATGCAAATTCAATGAAACTAGAATTTCAAATCAGAAAAATAATGCAACAAGTAAAACTTTTCAAATATTAGAATTCTCAATAAAAAATTATTAGGGATTATATCAATTGTACCAAAATGAACTTTGCTAATTCGTACAAAAGTTCTCTTAAATTAAGAGAATTTTATTCTCTTCAATATTTCGCCATAACATCGTGCGATATTATCATCGGTAAATTTCTTTAATTAATTTGTTACTCCTTACTCGATGTTGTGTCAAAATATTGAAAATAATTAAATAAAAATAAATAACTCTTTTAATTCAAAAGATCTTGTGCTTGAATAAAAGTTTAATTAATTAATTGAGAAACGGTCAAAGTAAATAGCAATACATCAGCAAAATAAATTTATCTAAATACTATTTAAAAATGAACTGATTATCGAAAATACCCTGACTTCATATTAAAAGCTGTATAGGCTTTAGAATCTAGATATTTCAAAACTTTGAAATCTAACTTTCTCAAATTGAAATCACCTCAAATTGAGCTAATTAACACAACAATAAAACATCTAATAAAATTTTTATATAAAAAATTATTTTTTAATTAGTTGCCATACATAAGTCAAGGCTATATAAAAATATTATTTACTTTTAGTTATATTTGTTAAATTTGATTTAAAAAATCATAAAGATTAATGCGCTCTCTAGGTGTGGAAAAAGTCTTTAGAAATGATTCGACCTTAGCCGTACATCGTACACTGAGGGTATAAGGTAGAGATTGGACACATCCTCACCTATTAATCGCTTTTCGGGGGGAGGGAGGGCATTGTGAAAGAGCTCGTATCTTCATAATTTTGACAAGGTACAAAGGATGGCACATCTTGCATTACTGTATTAAGGAAGGCATCTGATTAGTCCTGGAGAAACTCCTGTATTTAACTCTGAAAAACTATTCATTGTTTTTATGCTTAGTAGGAACGACTGTAGTTGGTTAACATTATAAATCGATGTTGAATTCTTTGTGCATGGTACCTGGTACCTCTTCGCGGACATTGTCTGATATGGGCCTTGCTTTCTTACTCAGGCTACCTACCGCAATATCAACTTTAACAAACTTAAAAGATACTTCTATCAAAGATCAGTTCATTCGACATTTTTGTAGTTAGCATGAACACCATTAGGGGCTTAATTCAAAGGTTGGATGACTTCAGGAGAGGATTGTGTGTGTTGCGGTTTATAAAGACATCCAAAGTAACGCAACTATCAACCATTTCGCTGTTACTTTTGGCGGCAGTTTCAGCCTTATACTTAGTGTATTCAAAGGAATGTCGCTACTTTCCGGTGGAGCTGTCAAATGGATCTAAGTAGCGGGTACTGGGAAAATTTCATTTTGAGAAAAGGGTCCTAACCCTTGACAGAAAAGTAAGGAGCTTGCACTCTTAGATAGTTGTGGGACACTGATTAATCGGAATGTGTACGATTCCCTTAATAAATGTGGCTGTTAGAGGAGCAACTGGAAGCAAGTGGAGTCGGTCTAACATTTCCTGTATAATTGCCCAGCTCTAAAGGGATCGTGAATATCTAAACAATTATTTTCTTTCGGATCTGGACTGTCTTAAAGAGGTAAATAGCACTGGCTAACTTTTTAGGCTTTGTAAAAAATTGTGTTCTTTCAGAATCATTTCAAGTTCCAGAAATTTGTAGGAGTATGTAGGGTATAATCGGTCCTCTGTGTAACACAATAGGCCAGTTTTTCTATAAGTGTACATGACGGCTGAAAGCCGTCCAAATAATCCGATCTATACAAACAACTCACAATAAAAAGTTGATGCACAAGTTTAAGTAAAACACAATAAAAAATTTGTTGGGAATTGAACCCACAACGTTAAATAATATAAAAATTTTTTTTAAGTAATTTTTTTCCTACTAAATTATGAGATTTTTCTAATTATTTGTAGTATTAATTTTCCTCTTGACGACTCCAATAAAAGAAATGAGGATAAAGTTCAAATAATAAATGGAATAAGTAAAAACCAAGTATTGAACTAAAACTAAAATACAACTCAAAATCAAAAGACCGAAACAATTGAAATGTTTTTGTTTCTTCTTTTTAATGTTAAACAGTTTTGAATTGAAGAATTTTATTACAACTAAAAATTTTTTAGTTTCTGCTAGATTTATCTTAAGACTACTCATCCTTTAATAAACTTTTGCAAAACTAATTAAAATTATAATTGTTATATCCATTTAAGCCAAAAGAGTATCCAATCATTGTTTTACTTTGAACTTAAATAAAACAATTTCGTAACTATTTTTGCAATTTATGGCAAATTTAATTATTAAAACTATTAATATATCATATATTGAACTTTAATTAAACTTGTAGCATAATGAAGATATCGTAGAAAAAGCCCCAAAAGCAAAATATTTAAACTATAGAAAGTAACATTTTCTAATTTATATCCGAAATGCAATCAGCAAACATTTGCTAACAAAACTATTTTCGAGTTGTAAGACACTTAATAAACAAATAGAGGCAGAAGAGGAAAATTACACGGACAGGAGTAAAATTATAAAAAGTAGCAAGGACAAAGTTAAACTTATTTGAAAGGGAAGATTATTGCAAATAAGTAAATGAAATTAAAGTTGTACAAATCGATTTTTCGTAATAAATAAAATACAGAAGTTAACAAAAAATTACTTTTATTGTAACCTTTAACAATTATTTCTAAAGATTTTCTTATATATATTTTTTTTCCATTACACCTCTTGGGAATATTTGACTTCTACAAAGCATCTCCATCTTACGCGAGTTGTTGCAGTTGTATTCGCATTGTTATTTTTGCCTTGTGTTAGTTTCGTTAATAGGTTATTGTTTCAGCTAAAGAGATGATTGGTCTGCTGCAGCAGGTCTAGGATAATGGCGCTGCCATCTGTCGTTGCTTAGAAATAACGCCCTCGGTGTATTTGGTGTAGTGGTGAGAAACCTTGCTATCTTTGATTCCTACCATTTTTTCCCAAAAAATGGCAGCTGCCTGACCCTTGTCGTGATGTTATCCCCTTTTCTAAGGAGAGGGAAGGTCAGTTGGCTTCTTATATGGATTTTTTGGAGGGGTGTTGAAGCCAATTAATTTTAAAACTCGAAAAATGTTGTGTCCTCTGTCTGGGAGCGAAAACCTGGGGTATTTAGTTTTGTAGGCAAGTTCATTAACCACTACACCACAGGTTAAACGACGATCAAGGTGAATACCGAGGAACTTATCCTGTTTGTGCTGCGGCATACGTTTATTTGTCGTCCATTATGCTATAAATGCAGCAGAGTAGCCGTTTTCTAATTTGTTCGAATCTGGTTACCTTAGTTTCTATTGTGGTCCCTTATGTGGCGTTTTCTATTATGTGCCCGTTTTCCAAGTTCAACATTGTTTTTGGTAATTTAGTTTATTAGGTATACAGTTATAGCTTGGCGCAGCTTTGTAATTAATTATGGGTCTCATTGGCGTCTTCAGTTTTGTGTAACTTTATTATTTCCCTAATAAATACATAACATCTTTTCTTTTTGACATTTCTGAGGCGTACTTCATGTATAAAGTAGGATTCAAAATGCGGCCTTGCAACTTCTGCTTCTATTCGCTGCGAAGTGCTTAGAAGATTTACGGACAGCTAATAAAAAATTTTCAATTTGTTAATTAATCTTTGGTGCCTTTAAAATGACAATGGCGAGAGTAGAACAATACTTAACTCTTTCAAAAGAAGTTCTAACCACATACACAAGTCTATGTGTTTGTTCGATAGTACCATGTCTCAGCTTGCTTATAAGCATCAGTTGTTCCAATAGGGACTTTGAAACTTTGACATGCCATCAGTCCTAATTTATCCTAATTTATGCGCCAGGTTCGCGAAAAATTGGACATTCAGCGAAGCCGCGACATATAATAATAGAAATATTAAATAACAAACTTATAGGAATGTGTTACTCCATTGTCGTATAGTCATTCCGGTCCTAGAGATCATAGTAATCATCGAAATCTTCCATTCTGCCAAATCGAGTTTGAGTCGTGAAGTAGTATTAAAAATTAGGAAAAAATTTGTTTTTGCTATACTAGGTCAAATGCCAAATGATGGCAAAATTTACCAGGTCATCTAGTATACTCGTACATATAATTAAAGATTTTTTTCCATAATTGGATAGTAGTTTGAATGAAATAAAAAAGAATACTTTTTAATAATTATTATAAATACGAATTGAAAATATTTTAATAACTACTATAAAAAAATGGTCAATGCCATCCCCATACAAAGTGAACATTATTTTCAAATGCTGAATTTTATGAAACCTTTCAATATGATGATTATTAAAAGCGACAGTGCCACGCCCTTGAAAAGTGAGCTTTTTTATTTTCTTAACTACTTCTATTTAATATTATTATATTTATAAAGATTTTTACAAAAATTGAATTTTTGTGGCATCGAAATATTTCAGTTCGATAAATGGACAATACCCGTACGAAAAATTAGTTTTTACTTAACCAATTCCACTAGACGTATTCATGTGAAAGAACAATTACACGTTGCTGGCACCCGCGATAACATATTATTTCTAATAGAAAAATAGACAGTGGCACGCCCTTATGAAAAATTATTTTTTAACTACTTCTACGAGTGCTGCAGAGAATCCAATGCAAAAGCACGTACAAGGATCTTTAACACCACTGATAGGTAATACAATATCATGATTGTAACAAAGGGCCATCAAACGCCCTTATAACAACATAGAGTAGCTTTTTTATAGCTATTTAATTTTTTTTATTTATTATATTATTTTTTAAGAGTAACACAAAATATAGTAAAATAAGATCTTTATTCGCAAAGTCTTTGAAAATTCAAAGATTTCACTTACAAAATTATTTGCAGATATTGGATAGTATATTGCAACAATATATTTCTTGCAAACGCTTATAATCCTCTTAAGTTTCCAAACAATTTTCCCATATATCCAAGCCTATTCATAGTAAATATTAAAATACATTTTCATATAAGCAGCTAAAAATACTTTAATCCATCCATCTACAGTTTTGTGGTCTTAGAAATTAATTAATAAAATTTTCTATATATATAATATATTTCCATGTATAAAGTCCTTGTACAACTTTATGCCAATATCTCCTCTATTAAATGCATGTTTAATGTTTTAATTCACTAATGCTGTTCTAAAGTTAATTGTGTTTGCTTATGCTGGACATTAGATTTTGCTTCGCAAGCTAAAACTAAATGGCCACTTCTTAACATTTCAACCTCAATGGATGCTAAAACATGGCAGGAATATAAAGAGAAAATGAAACAACACAGAAAACAATTAATTTTGGCTAGAGCCTTAAATGGCACACACAGAACCAAATTACAATTTCTGCTTATTATTTCTATCAGATGGTTAAGATCTGTGATTATATTAACAATAGTATAATAGTAATAATAATAAAATAAATTGCTATTAAATGTGTTTGTTGTATCAGTAAGAATTTAATTTTATTTGGTAGTTGTATGACAAAAAAATCCATCTTCTTTAATGTGTTTAATTTTTGAACATGAAAAACGTTTTTAGTTAATTAGTATTTTTTTAACGTAGATTAATTTGTAAGCATTTAATAGTACATGATTGATAATGATAAATGTGAGCCAAGTAATTTGTTGGTTTTATTAAATCGTTATTAAAATCGTAATAAAGAAAACAGGCATACGAGCTCATATATAAAAAGGGAAATAGAAACTATAGAAAAAAAAAGATAACAATAATAAAAATAATCGAGTATGAGTTCGGCGAACTTTATCAGGGATATTTCTTAGGATTTGAGACTTAAAATCATAGAAAAAATTTTTTTGATTCAGCTTTACAGTAGCGAAATTCTTTCCGAATATTTCAAAAAATTCTATTCCCGAAGATACTAAACACCTTCTGACTTTAAACGATAAATTCTAGACAAAATTTTCACTTTTTTTCATTCCATCTAAAAACCATTTCACACGTTTGAGATCCACTGGAAAACCTTCTTCTTTTATTTTTTTTTAAGGTTCTACTGTACCAATTTTCATGGTAATAATTGAGTACTTACAATAAATTATTTATATTTTAAAAGCATTTCAAAATTTTCTTCTACAATTTATTTTTGATCATAATATTGAAATTTATTATTCGGGATATTCTCCCTAATTAATCGTTAGAACAATTAGACCTTTTGCATAAACATGTAAATAATGTAAAAAAATAATCATAGGCAATGAGGAATAAATAATTCTTTTTAAAAATGCGAAGCTCTAGGTTTCCCATTATTATTAGTATTGACGTCGATATATAAAATCACAAAAAGGAAGATTTCGATATATATAGGCATATATTAAAAAAATTAATATAAAACTTTAATTTTTTTTGTAAGTTCTTATGTAAAGAGCACTTTGTTTACATGTTAATAGTTTCCATTAAACCAGCCCTGTCTCGACTTGAGTAGAATATATTTATTTACTCCTTTTTTAACGTTTGAAAGCTTGGCTTAATAACTAGTAGATATTTTACTTACATCATGTAAAAAATTAATGAAAATATTTCGTTTGTAATTTTTTGGAATTTCAATAAATTTTAGAAAATAAAAATTACGCGTTTGTAAATTTTTCTTGTCTTATTTTACATTAAATATATAATGGATTGTAATGTGTTTGTTTTTATGGTTGACAGAATTTCCATAGAAAACAAGACATTTCTCTTAATTTTACACTTTAATTATTATTCTTTTCTATTGTTTACATCATGCAAATAATTTTATAAATCATATCAGTGCAGTCTTACATCTCTCCGTTAATTTTCTTGTAATTCTTATACATTAAGAAAAAAATAATTTTTAGATCATTTAAAAAATCAAACATTTCGTGATTATGAGTTTAGATTTTATACAAAAATAATTATGTATATATTTATTAATTTGATCGACCTTATGTATTTTTATTCAGTCTCTAGGTCATATATTATTTTAAATAAAACTAAATGTTTTATTAAATGCTATAATTTAATTTTTATTTAATATTTCGATCACCGTCGGTTTTCTTCATCAGGAACTATAATTTTAAAATATTTAAAAAAATTTTAAAAATTAAAAACACCGATGGTGATCGGTGAATAAAAATTAAATTATAACATTTAATAAAACAATTAGTTTTATTTAAAATAATATATGACCCAGAGCCTGAATAAAAATACATAAATCAAAAATAAATATTTTAAGATATTAATTAATATGTTAATAATTGAACAAATTTTCTCACCATATCCTTGCCTGCCTCTCTTATTTCATATTGGAAAAATTTGGCCAGTAACATATAAAAATGTGAAAAAGTTTAGAAATACTAGTACAATAACATTTCTTAGTAAATGAATAGATCTCTTAAAATATTTTGTTGTTATTTGTTTTCAAAACCATATTTGCAGCGAATGTATAGAGAGATAATATCAGTCGATTATATATGGTCAGTCATAATCTTGTAGTCAGCCCAAAAGTGCCCGCATTTATTTTATATTCGTCTTCGAGTTTGTCTCTAGATTAAACGAACTTCCGAGATCCTCAAATTTTTTTTTTCAAACATCCTTGTTTCATGCATTAGACTGTATATAATATCAAATGAAGCTCAGGCTTGTACTCCAGTGAAGGTGTAGAATTGCAAATTTAAAAAAAAAATGTTCTAGTCACTCTTCTATCATTGTATGCTTACGCATAAACTTGTGACCGTACATAGTGTTACTCCTATAATTATAGGTGATATACTCGTAAATATTAGCAGAAGTTCTTGGTGTTTGGGCTTTTAAATATCTCGGTGGATTGAGCACGTTTTTCATGTCGCTAAAGAAGCATTGAACTCCTTTGTTTTTAAAAACGCTGTATGATGTACTTCTTTCCCTTTGATTTCTTAGTATTTATACCACATACAACCGTCCATAAAGTAAATACAATTCTGCTGTATGGGTTGGTGCTCTGAAATCTATTTCGAAACTGCTCGACCGTGTACAGGAGAGGGCGAAGAAGCTTATCGATTTTAGTAGCCAACTCTATTGACTAACATTCTCTGTTCTATCGTTACTGCAATGGAATGTGCTGTAATGTAATCAGAGAATTTGTTCCCGAGACCCGCTCTTATTTGCGAACAATACATTCTTCATTCAAAGCACATCCATTTGTGGTCGATGTAGCAATAAATCCCACTGCACATTACAAAGAGAATTCATTTAGTTGAACGGATCGTAAGTGGAAACGAGCTCCTGTTATCGCAAGCGTAGAGAAATCTAACTCGAAATGTCCACAAAGCCTACTAACACTGCCCTTCCATCCATAATCTATTTTCCTAGTGCCTAGTTATTGAAGTCATATGGGGTATTATAAAGTACATATTAGATGAAGATAAGTATGAAATAAATACGATTAAGCGTAGTCTAAAAAGGCTTATTTCTTTCCAGAGTACGTTCAAGCGTCGGCTATTTAACAAATAATTTTTATAAATAATCTATACTACGATAAACTTTTTCTTGATGTTAAAATACGCTTTCCATCCGCCATAGTCCTTCAGCTTGAAGTTTCATAAGTCGCTCCCATCATAAACCTTAAAGGGTTTAACACAACCTTAGCCGAGAAGCATTAGAAAGCTATTTAAAAGTAATTTTCTTTTCATTCAGTCATCAATGAAGACACAAGCAAAATATTTGAAATAATTTTGAAATTCCTGCAAGGTCCTACATAATGAATCTTCCACAAGTTGTTTCTAAAAATTCCCCCGATTGATGTTCACTAGTGAAGCGATTTCATTACTTTAACATTCCTTTAGCTCATTACAAAACCAAACTACATCGCATATCATCAACTCCTTGTATTTTCTCACGTCTCTACATCCCCGTTTCCGTAACATCACATGACTGACTGGTGATTATTATTGTGATTGCAACAATTGTTATTGAGTGGAGGCTTGTTTTAAAACTGATGTTGCCTTTTCAGCTGCCACTGAAGCAGGCTGCTGTTCTTGTAGCAATTGCTGTTATTGTTTGTTTTTTGTTTTTTTTTTTTTTTGCTATTTACAAGTACATACCAATAATTTTTTGTTGCTTTTGCCTGTGGTAAAACACTCGTTATTATTGCATTCAATATCATTCAACAATATTTTATAAAATCACAAGAATGAAAAAAGAAAAAGAAAACGTGTAATTGAAAATAAAACTCTCACAACATTGTGTTGTAATGGTGCATGTTTTTTATTATGTTCAACATGTTTTCAGTGGTGGCATGATTGTGGTAGTTTGGCCAAAACAACTGCTTATTTGTGGGTAGTGGTAGTTGTATTTATTATGAGAAAATTTATAACTATAATTTTTTTTATTGCTAATATGTTTGTATGAATTTTTCTCCTGATTACGTGTAGTTCTAAATATATTTGCGATTAAGGCGTATGAGTGAGTCTGTGTAAAATCGTTTATCCAGGAATTATATGTTGTATACTTGTAGGGTGTTTTAAGTAGATTCTTATTATAATTTGCAGTACCTATAAGATTTATAATAAATTTGTAACAAAAACGAATGAGTTTCTGTTGAATATGCAATAAGTGTTGGTCTTTTCTGGAAGTAAGCGAAAAGAAGGCGTGTTTTGAATGTAAGAAATTTTACTTATTTAATATTTTAGAAAGTGGGGAGCGTCCTTATTCTTCCTGTGGCGAATTTTCACTTCCAAAATTGGAAACATTTTAAACTCTTAAATATAATAAACTATTTCTAACGCTAAGGTGTGGTTTTCGAAGTATCGTATAGATTTCAGATACTAAATTTTTTTTTCGTTAAGACGAAGTTTTTCACTTTAACAAAAATTTTATAGTATATACATATCAACTGGAAAAAAATACACATAAAATCCAATATAACATTTAAGGCCTCCTAGATACTAGAGCATTAACCGTCTGTTATATCAATGCTTCAACCCATTATAGGCGATCCACTAAATATTTTCTTTCTGTAGCAGTTCACCGTACCATAGAGTCGTAGTTCCAGATTGGACATATGTGAGCGTTATACACCCACCTTACAATTTTCGGCAACTGTTGTTCTACTGACCTTGTATTGTATGTTATCGTTCCTTCTCATAAGGATTTGGTGAATAGTATCAGTTCCGTTTTTCGTAGTCTGTTGGACAACTACTGAGGAAAGTCAGAGCATTGGTAATGATATCATTTATCGCTTTCATAAACCGATACGTCACCATTATAACAGCATCAGCTGCGTTTGCCACGGCCATAAATCTCACGTTCACAAGGCTAAGAAGGATGGTGTTAATAATTAGAAGCCACAATAAATTGAAAATCACCCCACGTTGGAGTTTACCATGTCCTGCTTAGTTAGACTTCTTGTTATTGCAGCTGGAGTGTACTGCTTATGTGCAAGGGCACTCTACCTAAAGTAGGGTTGTCTCCGTAGAGCTTCCTTATAAAACATATAGTTGCCTAATGTGTGAGTCTGTGAGCATTTCTATTGCTTGCACTAGGAAAGGTGATAGGACGACCATGACTTCTCTTTTCGATCTATGGAACAAAAATTATTTTAACCTTTCAGTTAATAGCTTAAGAAACGTATGGTTTGTATATAATAAAGCACCAAAGGATGTGATAGAAATTTTCGCGCCCTGTAGCATCTGGAGATTTATATAAAGAGATGCTATCAATTGCCCAAAAGATTCTCACCCAAGAAATTTTACACTCCCTAACGAAATTGTGATATAATCCACAAAAATCATTCAGCCTACCTTAGTCTATACAGCCAGGGAAATGAAGATCGGGAAGTATATCTAATATCTCCTCTGAAGTCCCTGACAGTGAGTCGTAAGATCTCTTGCAGAGTCCTTGGTGTTGTCCATGTAGTCACAGAATTTTTTCCTTTATTTTAGTGACCTTTATAACCTTCTTTAACGTCCTGTCGCCATAAGACTGTCACACCTTCCAGCGCAGCGTAGAGATTTCCGAACTCGGCCAGGGAGGTTAACTCTTTTAGGCCTTAGTTAAAGTACAAGCAACACCAAAAGCCCCAGTAATAGTCTCACCAAGAGCTTTAACAGTATTGTGTCCCCAATCTCAGTAGTGCTCTCCCAATCTCTGCTTAGGGCTTATCGTATATGATCTATATAATAAATAAAGCCCTTTTAGTAAAAATAAAATAATCATTGGTAGTTTGGAAACAATCAACCTTATATGTTTATGCCAACACAATAAAGTACAATATGAGAATTCTATATCGTATATGAATATTACAAAATACATAATCATTATAGGGTTTTATACAAACCGCTCAACAAAAAATTTTTACTCAACTTGAGTCTATTTTATTTTTCTTGCAAGAAACCATAAATCCGGGCAAATCGACTAGTAATTTTGAGTGCGCTTCTAGGCTAGTAGCTAGTATGCTAGACTAATTGTCGTAGGTTTGCATGTTCACTTCCTAATACTAATTTGCGTTGCTTGTAATCCCCCTTATTATAAATGCCGCCATCGTATTCACATTAATACGACATAAAAGAATTGCAGTTTTGTGCTGAGTATTATTGACGGCAAGTTGTCATTTTATAAGCTTTAGTTATAGCAATAGATTATAAATAATACATGTACATATATATGCGTTATCGATAACGACCGTACAGTCACCAACATGTTAATGTCAACTTCGTTTGATATTTTTCAAGTCTTATTAAGTAGGTCTATGTAAGAACCCAACCTATCTGATGGTGCCGCCAAATGTTAAATATTTTTAAAGATAATTAGCGATTGGAGTCGGAATCGCCTTTATATATTCTTTTTAGTAACCCTTGTTGCTAAATAATCTGAAGCATGCCATACAGAGCAAAATTTTAATATTTCCTTGAATTTAAATCCACAAGGTGTTAGAATATCATTTATTATTTAATACATTTAATATTAATAATATTTGTAATATAATGGGTGTTTTTTATAGAGGTATAGAACTTTAAGTTGCAATAAAACAACGATGGATTATTGGATTGACATGAATTTTATTTATCCGAAAGATAATCTTTTGGCATTACATTTTAAATATGGTTTCTGGCATATGACCGCCACGGCTGGCGCGGATGTAGTCCAATCTGGATGTACAATTTTCGATGACTTTTTCTAACATTTGTGGCCGTATATAGGCAATAACACGGCGAATGTTGTCTTCCAAATGGTCAAGCGTTTGTGGCTTATCCGCATAGACCAATGACTTTACATAGCCCCACAGAAAGTAGTCTAGCGGTGTTAAATCACAAGATCTTGGAGGCCAATTCACAGGTCCAAAACGTGAAATTAGCCGGTCACCAAACGTGTCTTTCAATAAATCTATTGTGGCACGAGCTGTGTGCAAGCGTTGTTTAGGCGTGAGTCTATTCATGATGAATTGCCAAACCACTGAGAATAAATCACTTGACAGCTGTTAAATCGGTCGCCATCTTGAAAAGTAATGTCAACTTAAAGTTCTATACCTCTATAAAAAACACCCTTTATTTATGTACATTAAAAGTTGAAAAAAATCATTGAATGCCTTATGAAATTCTTTAAGCCAAGTTAATGAAGAACACCTTGAAACTTTCGCAAAAGGAGGGATGTAACAATTAAACAAATGAAATACAACCAGCAATACAAACACTACTAAATGCGAAAGGAAACTTGATGGCGAAATGCGTTACAATATAATTTTTTTTTATACAACAAACGTTATGTAAAGTTTTGCAAATCTGCATACAAGTAAAGGCACAAGTAAAGAAAAACTGCGAGTGTACAACTGGTAAACGTTTGTATTTACAACAACTACAACTCGTACTTGAAAGTTGGTTGTTATTGTTTTTATTGTTTTGTTATAATGCTCGGTTGCACTAATGTTTTCTCATGTTAAAACAAACATAACAACAACAAAAATAACAATAATAAAATTTGTTGCTGTTGTAGTTAAACAAGCAAGGTTAACTTTTTAGTTGTTGTACAATTATACCTTTTAATGTTAACAAAAATGGCAAATACACTCATACGTGTATGAACAATTACTACAAGAAACACTGGTACGAAACGTTTGAAGGCACCACAATTTCGGCTGCCTTTTGCAATCATCATTATTAGAATAACAATAACATCGTCATGGTTCAACATTCAACGTTCAACGTCATTTAAAGTCGACATCTTCAATATTTTTGCTACTAGACTGTGTGGTCATGGCTGCTAGATATTTTTTTTTTTTTACAAAAAATCGTCAAACTTTGGCAGAAAAATCGAAGGAATTCCTTTGAAAAATGTCACTAAGAAATCAGCTCTGAATAACACAAAAAAGTCAAGAAAATGCTGAGATTGTGATTTGTATCATTTCCAATGATTCTAACTTGGGCTTGTCATAGTAGGATGTTTTCTTTTTTAATACTTATTTAGCGATTTGGAAGCTGTTTTTAATATGTTGAAAAAGGTAAATGCAAAAAAAAAATTATAATAATAATTTTGCAATAAATTAAACTTGTAATTATTAATGTAAAAAACAGAGTTCCTGCAGAGATTCAGGGAAATGATCATTTTATTTTCAACATCGAGTAAATGTTTTCTCAAATTTTTTTAGAGGTAATTTAGATTTTTAATAAAAAATTTGTCAACTGAATGTCCTGGGATGCTTAGAAGATGCACTTATGGCTTTTTGGAAGCAATAAAAATTCGAGTGTAAATTAGTTGAATTTCATATATTCATATTGTTAAACAAATAAGTATATTTTTTTATAGGCCCGAGTTTAAGTTTTATTAGTGGAGTCTAATAAGTATGTAATTCTTGAAACACATTAAAAATTAATTAACATCGTTCTCTAATACAATCTGATGAGATTCGAACTCAAGCCTACAAGGAAAATTTATGGATTAAATTTTACATCACAGCAATGTGAAGTGCGTGTTTTTAATGCAATTGTTTTTGGTTTTTGTTGAAAAAAATTGCATTGAAATAACGCAACGTCTCACCTAGGCGAAATACGTTGAGAATGACTTCTTGACACTATTATCCATTGGAATATTTTATAGTTCCATAAAAAAATGTACACGCAACTCAAAACATTTTTAGTTTGGAAGTCGTAAAAAACAATTGAATTCAGAGAAACTTCATGGGGAAAATCCAACACGCAATTTCCATCTAATTTGGCTACGTTAGAAATCTAAGCTGTTTGATTTCACGGTTTTTCTAAAGAGGGGTTTTCGTTCTTTCGCCAATATAAAAAGGAATTTCTCGCAACCTTACAAACGATTCGAATGTTTGAACAATAATACTATTTTTACTTCTATTTATTTTATTATAAAAAAATCAAACTGCAAACTCATTTGGCCTTTGTTGAGGAAGGAATTGAACCCGGGATCCTTATATACCTAGTCGAGTACACTAGTATTACCCTACGAGAGCACCCAAAATGCATGCAAACGACAACTTCGGTAAAAATAGATTACAATTCCTTCACTATTCCTATCTTCTTCCTGCTGCTAGTATTTGGGAATATCACACAATCAACAGAAGAAAATATGAAAAAAGAAAACAAGAAGCATAATTTTCCTTAATTTTTAGCCGTCTAGAGAAAATGAGAAAATTATTAATACTTGTGTATTTCTTAATTTTTCTTTTTTAATGTTTACACACACATAATTTTTTCATTCGTAAACTGATTTTCAAATTTCATTCTTGTCCGTTTGGTGCCACTATTTTATAAAAAAAACGGACGGCCGAAATAATGATTAAAACATAACTCCGCCATTAGCTGACGTAATTTAAAAATTTTTGCATAAGAAGGTATTTTAATATATCCTGGGAGTAAAATATAAACTAGAAACGGATTATATCAGGCTTGAAACTAACGCACGGATATTCCGATCTTGTAATCTGCTCGATTGGTTCTTTTTATTGAAGTCGGTTTATTTTGTCAACAATAGCAAATTGTCTTAGATTTCTCATGTACGAGTATTTGTTAGTCACCTTGGAAAGAAATAATTTTTTTTGGCATATTTGCCTGTTTCAGGAATTGTTATATCTACTTAAAAAAATTACAATGTTTTGATATATTGGCTCTAAAAAATCGTTGAAATTGATGCTGAATTATGACTTCTGGCACCCCTGTCTGTCATATCCATCTCTTTTTGTTGTCCTTTCTCACAAACAGAAGGATAAATATACATTTGCCAACTCAACTACTAAAATATTTTGTTTTATGAACATTTTTTGTTGTTGTAGCAACTGCAACTACAAGCTGATAATAATGGACATTCAAGAAATTTTACCCTTTAGCTTTGATATGTTAAAAAAATATGGTTTTAACTTAATGTTTTGCTTTTTGAAGCTACCAAATCAGGTCTTTCAAGTCAATCAGTTCATTTGTAACTTTAGGAATTTATTGCAATGACAGCAATAAAAATTAAAGTAATGATTGTTTGTAAATTTCTGATTGTATTCTTTTAATTTCTCATAACTTTATAAAGGGCTCTCCAAAGGCTCTACATGCTTTTTGAAATTAATCTATTAAAAATGCTTCCCAGAAAAATTGAATCATATTTACTTCGAAATTATTCCATCTCTCTTCACCAGATTCGACATCTTTATTTTATCGGTAATGAAAATTTATCAAAGATAAAATTGGCAGCAAAACGATGCGAAATCTGTTGCATTATTTTGTTATAAAACTCCGTTTCAAAGAAATATCAAACTTATCGTTTTCCAATAAAAAAGATCTCATGAAAGTGCTGAAAATCGGATTTTGTATTATAAAAATTCTGATAACTTCTAAGGATTTCAACATATACTTGTATTCGCAGGATGTTCTCTTCTTTCATTGTTATTCACAGTCGTGTAATTTTGGTTTCAGATTTCGGGTGTCATAAATGAAGTTAATTTTTACTAATGGATGCGACATACATTTTTTCCGCAAAATTAAAAATCATATAAATATTACTTCTTGTAATAGTGACTGGCTAGTTTTTTTTTTTTGCCTGGTCCAATTTGCTATTATTTACTATGGTTCAGTTCCTACCAAACAAGTTGAATATCGTAGCCGCATTATAGAGTCTTGTTTGTATTCCTTTTAGCAACTTTGTGTATTATATCGTCTGCAATAAACAGTAATAGTAGCAACATTAACAAAATGGTTGTAAGTCCTCACCTGGATGTTATTTGTGACACACCCACCTTTTGCATTGTCTACTGTCTGAAAGCTTTGCTACATGCCTCATGCATCTAGAGGCACTAGTACTAGTACATACATTTTGTGACCTGAGTTGTAATGATTTTTGGTTGTTTTAAAACATATTTACAATTATATACATATGTATGTACTTATATGCAACATATACCATATACAAAACTGAGAGTAAATATTTTCGAGAGGATATTTTGCTGAAAGTAATACAGTGATTAAACAAATAAGGAGAGTTTACATTTATACAATAGAATTAAGAGGGCACCAAGTTAATTTTTTTTTTGCATAAAGCTTATGTGTTGCAGGAACGTAATAAGTCCATTAATCAAAAAGCTAAAAATATTGAATTCATCTTAGTATGAGAGTGGCTCAATAATTCCTTAACTTTTTGAATTTCCCGCCTCTTAAGTGAAAAGGCAACAGTGATCCTATGCAAAAACATTTGCCAGTTGACTACTTTCAAAATTTGAACAAGCTGCATCATTTATTTTGTACTAGACAGCCATTGATAGCATATTCCCGCGTGATTTGAGGAGAAAGTTAAACAAATTTAATTTCGTATGCTCATTTCACATTATTTTTCACAAACAAAAAACCATCATTCAAACCTACGCTATGCTTGATAAATACTATCGGAACTATGAACCATCATTTTCAATGGTAAACAAGTGGTTTATTGAATTTCGTTGTGGCCGTACAAGCACCGAAGATGCCGTATGTTCTGGACGCTCTGGATGCACGAAATGATCGATCGGTGAGTGAGAGATTGGCTCAGTGGTTTCAATTTATAATTATCACTTGGGCATGAGAAAGCATTCCCCAAGATGGGTGTCACATTGGCTCACAATCGACCACAAACGCAATCGTGTGCCAACTACGGAGGATCGTTTGTCGTTGTTCAAGCGCAATATGGACGAGTTTTTGTTTGCGGATAAAACAGTGAATTTCTCCGGGTAAGACGGCGCAAAATGCCTAGGCAGGCTTTTCAGCCAATAAAGTCATGGCATGGGTAAAACAATCAATGATAAATATTATGCGAACTTATAATAGGGATTTGAATAAAAACCTACCGCCCACATTTGGCCAAAAAAAGTTCTTTTCTACCAGGATAATGCAAGGGACACCACATGTGTAGTTTCCATGGCGAAATTCCATGAATTACTACGAATTGCTTCCTCATCTGTCTTGTTTCTTTATTTAAAGAAATGCCTCTACGGAAAGAGATTTGACTTCAGCGATGAAATCATTCCACAAATAAATACCAATTTTGATGACAAATCTTATTTTTTGGAAAGAATAAAAATAAATAGAGCTCAAGTTGATTTCTTATCCATAAACTTATTTTTATTCAAAAAGTCGTGAACTTGTTGAGTCACTCTCGTTTCGTTCTTCATATTATATGTAAATAATTACTACAAAATATTTCTGAAATTAAAATATCTCGCTGTATCCTTGATCTTTGCAGTGCAACATCATTTCGGATATATTAGAATTACTGTATTGAATCCTTCCCTGGAGCGAAAATATCCTCGACAATAATTAAGTTCTGAAATTCGAAGTTAGTCCAGTGAGAGATGGGTGGTACATTTAGGTTTCAAAGTACCTTTTACTACAGATCATACAAGGAATGCTGACAGCATAAGAGCAGACATAGAAAATCATTCTGTGAATTTTGCTTTCAATTTATATATCATGAATATTTTTCTTATCCACTGTCATTTTCCTTGTAACTTGATCCCACATTGTTATTAAAGTTGTATATTGCAAATTTTCGGTTTTTGTTATTTTATGTTGTAAAACAAAAACAAAATTAATACACACACACTCACATAAAATACCTTATGCAGTCCAAAAATGTGTTTCTGCTTCGTCCTGTGTTAAAGTTTAAAGTGTAAATGCTGACTGATTACAGGACATTTTTAACCATAATTGTGTTTAAGTGCTGGTTTATTATTTGAAAGTTGTATGTATGAACCAACCTGAAAGAAGAATAAAGTAAAATGTTTAGTAAATTAGAAGGTTCACTTAGACGAAAAGCAAAATATGCTATTAAATAATTTAAGTGGGAGTTTAAATCCATTATTTTTGTTTACAAAATGTCTAAAGTAACATAATTAAGGGGCTGATGGACTTATTTTAAGAAACGTATTATTAAATGTTTTTAATTTTAATTTATTAATGCAAAGTTCAGTACGCTTAAAGTCCAAGCAAATAATTAAGAAATGTATGTTGAGGCTTATTTGCTGCAATGAATTGTGCATTGAAAGTATTATTGCACGATTTTAGCTTCAAAAAGGGAGCATGTTATTATCTTGTGTACGCATAAAATTTTATTTGTAACATATTTTTCCAAAAAGGGTTCATTCTGACTCTTATCAATAGGTGATAAGACCAAAAGGAATGGTACCTTCCATACAAAGCAATAACTAATTGTTGTATACTCGTATTTGCATGAATAGAATATGGAGAGTCCTTTCAACTATGGTTATTCCAAAACTTTTACATTCACAGCTGCTCCCTATATACATATGTATATGCACTTAGTGCGGTAATTGTTTTTTTCTTGCTCATGTGGCTGACCCCTAGACATGTCATGAGGATGTACCATTCACAAGTTCGAGCAAAATTTCAGTCCAAAAAAATACAAGTAAAACATAGAATTTTGCGAACAAAAGTTATATATGTATTTAGAAAGGGTAATTTTGATATACAATGCAATTTAAAATTAACGAATGGCATTTGAATTACTTCCAAAAAATTGTTTTTGCATAATTTACTGAATAGGAATACGATTCCGAAAAGAGAACTTCTTGTAATGATAAGATTAAGTTAAAATCAGTGGAAAAGATTAGAATTTTAACAAACTTCCTACTCCCAAGTTGTGGATCTTATTGACACCAATGTCAGTTCTTTCTTTAATTGAGTTTCTGAGATACATATATATTAAAAATATTAGATTTTTTTGGCAAGTTGTCACTCTATGGAAAATGTACTGCATTTCATACTGGCCTGGTCTGATTAGCGGCGATAACACATCCAATTTACTGTTTTAATCTTATTTTTATCTTTAAAGTAAGCTTTTTATAATTTGTATACAAAGCTTAAACGATACTGACGACAAGTTTTTAGCTGCCTTGAATGACTAAGAATGCGCATGAGGCCTATAGTTGCAGCCTTATCCTGCTATAAAATCTATTGCACTTTTTCAGGAAGATTCTGTATACAAACATATATATTATTAGGCACTTTTGACGCTATTTTCACTAAGATCGATATATAAGGGCGGTTTAATAAGTCAGTGCCTTTTGAATTTCTCGCCCCTTAATTGAAAGAACAGACCTGCCCCTGTTTACAGGCATCTGTAGGTAAATTCCTGTAAAAATTTGAATCAACAACGTGATTTCGTGTGCTCATTAGTCAAACCAATGCTAAGCTTTATAAATACTATGTTATCTCTGCATCATCAATTTCAATGGTAATAAAGTGGTTTACATCGAATTTCGTTGTGACCATACAGGAACGTGAGATACCGAAACTTCTGGATGCCCAGATGAGATCTCTACGATATGGTGTTGGCCGATCGGAAATAGAAGGTGGGAAAAGCCACGGGCGTATCGCATGTCTCAGTGGTTTCAATATCAAATGATCAATTGGGTATAAGAAAGCTTTCAGCAAAATGGTTGCAGCGTTTGTTTACAATATATCATGACGCAATCGTGCGCGAACTTTGCAATATTGTTTGGCGTTATTCAAATGCAATGTAAACGTATTTGTGCGCCATTTTTCCACCGTAAATTCAGCATAATACACCAGAGAGCAAATAGCATGGGTTTATAGGGGCGAATTGGCACAAGAAGTCCTAGGTGGGGTTTTCAACCAATAAAGCCATGGCATCTGTTTTATAGGATGCGCTCGGTATAATCAATGTTAAATACCTTCAAAAGGGGAAAAATAATCAATCGATGGAAAATATTATGCAAATTTACTGGGTTGATTTAATGAGGATTTGAAAAAAAATCACCAAGACAATGCAAAGATGCACACATGTGCAGTTTTCATTCTAGTATTCTATAGAATAAGCTGCGAATTGCTCCCTCATCCTCCCCGAATGACTATTTCTTGTTCCCAAGCCTGAGCAAATGGTTTGGCGGAAAGAGATTTGACTCTCAACGATGAAATCATCTCGAAGCCAAATACCTATTTTGATGATCCAGACAAATCATATTTTTTGGAAGTGAGAAAAAATCGGAGAAACGTTGGACACAGAATATAGAACTCAAAGGGGTGTATGTTGATGAAAAAGAGAAATTCACGGAATAATTGACTTGCAATCGTAATTAATATATCAAAAAATTTAGGAACTAACATATATGTTTGCTGGGTAGCTATCAAGCTAAATGTGTATACAAATGCAATCATATTGTTACTTGTATTTAACATATTTATGATTTATCTTTACATTTGGCTACATTATCAATTTAATTTATTTTGCTTAACATGACTATTACATTATGATTTTGATTACAGATCTACATACATAGATACATTTTTATTATTCATTTAATTTAAAATATTGTAATTTGGTTTGTATATAGATGTATCAGCTTATTAGAAAACAAGCGTAAACCATGATGTATTCTTTACTTACTTACACATACATACAGCTACAGATATTAAAATTCATATTAATAACAAATATTTATTACACACTTTCCCTGTACAAACAAATTATTTTGCAAATAATTCAATTTTATTTGTAATTGTTTAAGTTTATACACGCATTACAATCATGTTATTTTATTATGATTATGATTATTTTTTGGCTTTGGTTTTGCTGCCAAAAAAAAAATAAAATAAAAAGGAAACAACGAAGAAAAAAAGTTGAACGAAATATGTTTTGAAATTTTGCATTTATTATCATTGTTGAACGGCTTCAAGGTATTATAAATAATTAATGGCTGTTTACAAAATTTTGTTTCAATTAAAAAATAAAAATATATGAATATGTTCAATAAACAAATAACGAAATGACATGCAAATTGTTGTACTTTCAAGTGCAAATTAAAATAATTTTGTTGTGCACATATGAATATTAAATAAAATGTTGACAATAATTGATTTTAATTTGTTCTAAACAAAAAATATTAAAATGTAGCATAATTTTAATAAACAAGGACTTTGGCGTGTTTAAGTACTTAAAATACCGAAACTTAGTAAGGAAAATAATGGGCTTTCTAGTTCCACTTACATCTTTTATACTCCTGTGTTAACTCAGTAAAAAAATGGAAGTTCTTCTTCAGGAATAGGATTTTCATTGCTTTTAAAATATACGCCAGACTTAAAAAAAAAGTTGGGAACATTTTGCTTAAATTTAAAATAAATACCCAGTTCCTCAAAAAAATTTTTATTAGAAAATATGTATTACATTTACTTGAGAGAAAAAAAGTACGACCGACTTCTAGCAAGTTTATAAACTTTGCAAACTTCGATTTTCACTAATACCTTATAGTTATTTAATATAAATTTTTTTGCAAAAAAATTTAATAAAAAATGAAAATGTACTCTTTTTAATAAAACTAATATGCTAGTACCTTATAATTCAGTTAAAGACATCAAAAATAAAGAAAAAAAAGGCATTTGAACTGTAATTAAGCATCAAAATCTCTAAATTTTCATGACTTCTTTAGAAGCTGTTTTTACTGAGTCTTTCTCAGCACTACCTTTATTCTCAAATACACCCTCTATATATTTTAGTCCAGTTCCGCTGCTTTTTCAAGTATTGATGTGGCTAAGGTGGCAAACGAGTTGACCGTTAAATATGTTATGATGAAATAATACTACCAAGTTCGACTTCTTTTCTCACTGTGACTATGTCAATAAATAAAATTTCCGTATTTTGGGATGGGAAAACTCGCACGTCGTTATCGAGGAACATTTCTTCTACTAATACATTCACAGAGAGTGCCAGTTTCGTGCAGATTTTGAAGTTTTGACATCATTGCTGTCACTCTTTTTTTTCAAACTGCTGCTAAGGTCATTTCAATTAATTGCGGGCGCTACAGAGCCCCCTCATGAAAGATATGAAAGTTTGTAATCTTTGGTTTTAGCAGGATGGGGCACCTTGTTACACAACTCATTTAATTAAAAAAATTTTATATATAATGTATATTGTTTTTGTATACATAAAGCGATTTATGTTCGCTCCAACAATATTCATTGCGAAAGTTTTTTTTTTACCACAAAATATGTATGTCATTGATAACGAAATTTAATATGTGTCGATTGATACAAATAAATCATTTGAATGATATACTTTGGATTTTTTTCGATCAGCTGTTTATTTATCGATATTCGATTGGTGCTAAACTTCAACCGACTTGTAAGCATTTCACATCGTTAAATTTTTACCAGAAGAATTCAATGTCATATGACAATACATAAATAATTAATTTCAATATTGAGTATTAAATTTTTTTATTGCTTGTTGTATTTTTTGCTGTTCATATGTATGTCGATATTTCTTTGATCGCTACACCAAATCATCAGTTAAATTTAAGCAGTTTGAAAATATTGAACCTCATGTATTTATGCCAAACAAATTGAATACAATATGAGAATTCTCTTTCGTATATGATTATTATGCAGTAAATAATATTAAATATTAAGTATTTAAAATAAAAATTTATTTTTCCTAACAAATATAATAGAACTGGCCTTCGTAGACTAATAGGTAGTGCATTAGACTCGTAGTGCGAAGGTAGTAGATTCGAATCCTGCCGCAGGACTCTGGCAGTTTGTGTTTGATAATTAAAGGGAGTGCACAACAAGCCTTCACTGGCTTAAGTGTATGTCGTATGACATGGGCTATCACACCCCTCCAATCAACCTAACCTAACCTAACCTAACCTAATATAATAATTGGTACACAAACATCGTCTAATAGAAGAAAAATAAAATGTATTAATATGTCTACAAAACAAATAAAGCGAGTATTATAGCGAGTATAGTAGTAAAGCTTTAATTCATAATAAAAAATTACTCTTGGTTTAATTCTATTTTGAATCCTTAAGGCTAAATTATTTTACATTAAAAATAACATTGGCATAATCTTGCAGTAAACATCATGTTGCCTTTCATATGTTGCAAAAAAATCTTGAATCGCTATCGTCTCAAATCAACAAATTGAATATTAAGTAAAACTAGATTAAATATAAAATTGATGAAAAAATTCAAAATGAGACATTATTTCAAATTTTCTCAGCTCAATAACTCGAATAGCAGATATTTACTAATCTTCATAAATAGTAGCATGTATTCCAAAATCCAAAAGAACAAAAAAAAAAAACACAGTAAAATGAATTTTACCATAGTCCTCTGTTCATTTAACTTAAGAACGTGCGTTGTAAAATTTTGCGTATTCATATGCAATCTTTTGCTGGAACCGAAAATCTGCCTTTTCGCAAAAACTATTTATATGTGTGTAATTGAATGTACGTGTATGCATGTTCACAACATATACCATAAACGGCAATAATAGTAAATGTTTCTATGTTGCATTGTTCTTGATGTTTTCTGCTGCCAGCGAACTCTTGCTGTGCTTTAAGTATTATGAGACAGCAATTTACTCTACCCAATTGTAAATAAGATTTATGACTTTATTTTTTTATTTGTACGCTGTTTCTCTCAAGTCTGTTCGGTTTTTGTGCATTTTTGTTTGTGCCAGTGTCTGTGTCTTTAAATGATAAATTAAATTTGTTGAACTGAGTGGCGTATGAGTAATATTAATTAATGAAATTCAAGGAAAAACCCCAAAAAGATGCTAAAGCTGTAAATATACATGAGAGTCGGCAGTGAGTAAGATGTGAGTAAAACCGATAAGTAAATTAAGTTAGCGCAAAAACATGGGGAGCAATATCAATGAGTTGGTATTATGTTAATGACAAGCAGACATTTTGGCAATCAAAATGAAGTTTTTAAATGTAATTAAGAGGAAATCTAGTAGGAAATAAATTAATTGCAGATTTCTTTTGTTACAAATCGAAGATAATTAATAAAAGTGAATTGGTAAAAAGGAGAATGAGAGAATCACTAGGAATATGCAATGTGTTTAATTGCTAGACTGGGAAGGCACGCTAAATTTCTAATGATTTTATTTAAGAAGCTTTAATTCTTCTACTTAACATTGCAAATTTATTAAGGGGCAATTTACTTCATTCGACCTCAATCGAAATTTCAATACATTTCAAAATGTTTGTTTTAATTTCGATCGACTTGCTTGGAAATATAATATTTTGTGTAATTGTGCTATGATTCACAACTACCATATTCATTAAAAATAACTTCATGTTAAAAAACGCATATAAAGCTTATTTCACATGTAATTTAATTTTATAAAATTAACTATTTCTTTGTATATACGGGAATAATTTTTTTTATATAATTTAACATATAATATTTTCAATTTCTTTTAACTTTTATTAAATCTGTCTACAAAACTTTTCAATTTCTTAGCAACACAAAATTTTATCAGACATTTGAATATCTTCTTCCCGCCTACATCTACATATACTTGACATTCACGTTCGCATTTCACAAAACTTTATCTCATGTGATATTTGAAACTTCTATAGATTTATCACCGCCTCAATGTTACATTGCATGCGCCAACAGGCATCAATTTACACGCAAACACTAACTTGCAAACATTTTTAATAACAGACAAAAACATCAAAAAGGTGTTTTTGCTTTTTGGGGCTTTTGCAAGGGAATGCAATCGAATGAGACGCCTAAAGAGATGCCACAAAAAATTCGTGGTTACCAAATTTTGCAATGAAATAGAAGTTGTATCAAGGCATTCGCCTAAGAAGATTTGTTTGCTAAAAACAGTGTAATAAAATATATTACATATAATTACAATTAAGAAAAAAATTTAAAGTAGCATATGTTAAGGCAGGTTGCTAAGAAGTTTAATAGGCATGTAATAACCTTGTTTATGGTTTTTAAACTAAGAAACAATAATTTATTAATAAATAGATTTATTACGTTAAATATTTGCTATAGATTAATTGCAATGTTCCTTAAATTTAAAATTCATTAACATTTTAGTCCAGATTAGTTAATTTTAATAGATTAATATTTATAACAGAGAAGCCCAATTTGTAATTTAAACCCACATGGCAGTGCATTTTTGCATTTTATATGCACTTATTTTAGATCATCAAGAAATTCTTTTCCATTATATAAAGAAACTAAAAAATATTCTTTTAAATTAGGAAAAGTGGTAATTCTGGGAGAAATAATAATAAAGCAAGTGTTGAGACAAGTTAAAAAATTGTCATTTTCAAAATGTATTGCATATGTTTAGGATCAAAAAGCCCATATATTTCCAATTGCCATAACACAAATTCAGTCACTAGTTCTTGCTATAATTAATATTAGTAACTGCAGTGAAGTATTTAATTTGTTAGCCATAAGCCAATGGCGCCTTAAACTTTATGGCTTTTTGGATGAGCTGTATTTATCCGCCCAATCAAATATATGGCCTAAGTATCTTCATTCTTGAAGGTTTAACCTTCACTATTAATATTTTAGCTAGTCTTGATTATCTAAAACTCACGGAATGCAAACTGGTAGGAAATTTCGACAAGGATATTATAAAACATAGGTCATGGCAAATTATGAATAAATTTTTTGCATTAATAAATATACAACTAAAGTTTTTAACCTTATACTACCTCGAACCGATTCCTGCTTATTTTGTTAATTTTTTTACGACCGTTTCTTATTGGATATCAAATTGATGCCGTGCAATTTCCTATTCAATTGCAATCTATCTTACATAACAGTATAAGACCTGAAATTTTATAAAACTAAAGCATACTTTGGTATAGACAATAACATATTGCCTATCTTAAGGCAATCAATTGGAATATTATTCTTAAACGGAGTTATTTTATCTTAATATATCTTGAGTTATTTAAGATTCAAAGTTAAAGAAGTTATAAAATCAATATATTTATTCACTAAATGAAAGCCTGAAATCAATTTAAAAACCACTTTCTAGTTTCTCGCATCGAAAAAATTTCAAGAATTAAATGTATCGCCATGTTTTTTTGTAAAATTGTTCCTAAAATCATTTCTATGAAAGTCTTAAAAAACTATGATTAGGATGGTAATAATTTTTTTTCAATTTGAAAAGTTTTGACGTCTTTTGACATTTAATTTATATTCTTTATTTACTTTTAATTTTTCAGAGATATAAAGTAACGACTCATGTTTTTTTCTTCTGATTTTACCATGAATAACAAAACCTTGAGTGCATTAAGGAAAACAATTTATGAAAAATTTAAACGAAATCATTATGAATCAAACTTATCAAGAAAATGAATTAAAGAAAATTTTATTGATATTGAAATTAATAAAAAAAATCGGAAATGAGTTCATGTTACTGAATTATATAAGTTGAATTGAAATTTGAATGATTTTATCGCGAATGAGTCCTTTCGATGCATTAATTTCACTAACAAAAACGCTCTCCTAATTTTTTAACAGTTGAAGTGGGTGGAAAATAATTTTAAGGGCTTCTTAAAGGTTTTGAGCGTATCGTATATTTTCAGCTGATTCGACTAAAAAATTGCTGTAAATTTCATGGAATTCTGACCGATTCGTTTGACGGATATACCAAAATGCTTGTCTAATTGCCTAAAGTTATTTTTTTGATACTTTGAAAACTGCCTCGAATGCCGTAAAATTTTAAATTTGAAAATTGGTCTCTTTTTGGCAGGGATATTGTTGTAAAAGACTTTCGGAAATAAGTTATATAAGATAACTCTGAAGTTTTCTAATCGGTTCTTGGACTTTTAAAATTGCCTCGATAACTTGTTTCAAAATATAATTTTGAAAAATTTCGAAAACCATGAATTCGAAAATTCTTTTCCAAATGTTCTTGACATTAGCGCTAAAATCAGGGACGGCTTGCAAAGTCAGCCATTTATAATATAATATAATGATAATTATTTATTTGTTTATTTTTGTTGATATATTTTAATTTCTGTCGACGCCTTTTATTTATTGAAGTGAGTATTTTTTTTCTAGAACTAAGACCTTATTATTAAGTAATGTTAATTTAATTCTCTTTAATTATTTTGCCCTAACAATGATGATGTTAGAAAAACCTTTGGCGACTACAATGAAGAATATTAATTTTAAATGTGTGTTTCTTTGAAAAATAGATATATCATGCTTGACGATTCGTTTAAATAATTAGAATTTCAAAACTTTATTATTTTTTGTGGCTTTAGTATTCTGAGCCTTCGATGATTATGTATTTTGTAGTTATCATATACGATAGATAATTCTCATATTGTATAGGGTATAGGAGATTGAATGTTTTCGAAATTCACTGATTATTTAGTTTATGTACCATATATACTATATATATGTCGACAAATACAAATAAATAATAGGCAAACTATATACATTTCAAAATTATATGCAAGGTCGTAAAGAAAAATTCACTTAATTTCCGAAATTAAGTTCAACTAATTTGTTATAAATTAAAAAAAAAAACCTCAAAAGCCGTCCAAATTTACGGTCTATTAAACCGAAACATAAACAAAATATAAAAGTGGTGGGTGTACGATACAAAAGTTACAAAAGTACCAACAGAAACAATAACAATGATGGTGATACTGAAATATAAGTAAAGCAACAAAAAATTATTTTTTAACAGTCAGACTACAGCCTTCTCATCGAAGGCAAGTAAAGTTATTGCGGCTGATAAGTTTTTTTTTTTTCATAGACTAGATGTAACAGCCAGCTTCACTAGTATTAATATCAAAGTATTTAAATGGGCGATTTTTTTAATTAAAAAAATAAATATGGTTTTTAAACGTTTCACATCTTTTATGCATATCGTGCGTGTAAAATAAAAATTTATATTTAAAAAAAATTAACGTTTGCACGCCAAATACTCAATATTTTTCATATCATACTCACAAACACTCGCATAAACAAACAGTTTTTTTAACTAAAAAAAAATAATACAACTTCATTTTCTTTTCAATAAAAACCTCTCTCTATAAAGCAATGTATATGTTGCATATGATGTTGTGCTGCTGTCTATGTTTGTAGCGAAACCAAATGAAAATTGCAATTGACCACTACAAACAAATAATTTTCAAGAGTCTGACTACGGACCTGGTAGTTATTCCAAAAAAGCAATGAAAAAGAAGCATATCAAAAAAAAAATGATTGTATATTTTCATATACACACACATTTATTTATAAACGAGTGGAAAAAGTTTTCAAGCCCACAAACAAAAACTTGGTAAAATGATGATACTTACTCCATTTTACAAATGAAATGATTTTTTCAATACGTTAAGTATAAGTAAATATTTAAAAAACGCAAATACAAATTAAAAAAGAAAACTCTCGTATAGAAATAAAAAAGGCTTGTTGTTACAAAAGAGTGTTAAGCCAAATGAATATGAAATGTTGTTAAAGTTCAATAACACGAACATTATCCTGGTAATGGTAGTTAAAGAAAGAGAAAAAATTGTCCAGAAATTGAAATAGCAGCATTGCAATGTTGTTGTTCTACCCTATAAATAAAAATAACAAGAAGATTTGTTTTTCAAATGTTAAATTGTTATTTTAGAGAACACCTCAAATAATGAATTTAATAAATATTGTCGAAACATTCTTTTTTATAATTGAACATTAAATTTTTTAATTTATTTGTTGTGACTTTAGTTGTTTATATGATTATTTTTTATTAGTCGTCAGTTGACTTTAAACAGTTTGAAAATATTGTTTATGCCAAAAAAATATTAAATACAATATGACAATTCTCTATCGTAAATGAACAATGCAAAAGAAATTAATCAAAGAAAGCTTAGAATGCTTTTATATAAACAGCACAATAAAAAATTTTACTATACATTATTCTATTTTATTTCTTAACCGACTTCAAAAAAAGAGGAGGTTATCAATTTGTCTATATTTTCTTAAACTTATTTTAATACATGTACATACGTTATCACTTGTGAACTGATTTTCAAACCCGCAAAAGGGTTTTGTAGGTTGGTTCAATAATATATTTCGAAAATAGAAAGTGCATTTTTCCTGTCTGAAATATTGATTTTCTCATAACACTTCTATTTGTGGACCGATTTTAAAATTCAAGTTTGCGCCCTTGATTCTTTTTCGAAAATCGAAAGTGCCATTTGCCCAACCCCAAATTTTGATTATCGCATAATAATTCCGATAAATTTAACATAAGCTATAAAATTCATATTTATAAATCAGTTGTATAGTATATTGTATAAATTGTATTACATTTTATAAATCAGTTGTACCGTGTATAGTTGTTTATTTAAATAAGGGGTGGTCAAAATACGAGCAACTTTTTTAAAAGTAGTTGAGCTGTAATGACACTGTGCAGTATTCTGTTGACACAAAAGATTATCTAGTTTCACACCTTCCATTTTAGGCAATTGAAAAAGAACGTATTCATTGTTCCGGAATGCTCGCGTTTACTGAAATGCCTTTTCTAGCATTTTCGACAAAAAGTGTCCAATGGTGCCAATACTCAAAAATCCCCACCAAACTCGGTAGAATTGATGATTTTTCTGCAAAATTTGGTGTCCGATTGTTTTGCAATACTTCCAATGTTGTTCAAGTAAAGAGCAACTAAATTTTGGTCAGCGAATACAAAACACTGACTGAGAGTCAATATTTCGGACATTAAAATAAGCTATGAATGTCAAAAAATCATTTGATTTAAAAAAATAATTGTATTTGGGCCACCAAGTGCACATCTTAAACACACCTTGTGCCTCTATGCAGGTGTTTTGCTTTGTATTAATAAACATCAAAAAATTCAAAATAAAAATTTAACAAAAAGCAAACTTCTCTAAGCTTTCATTCTAATAACTTCGTTGAAAAGATTTCAAATGAACTTACCCCAAGTATGGATTCAATATAACTTTTGGAAAACATATGAAATGGAATTGTATTGTTGCATCACATTTTTTCATTGGAAATTAGCAAAACAAGCTTACACTACTGTAATGAAATAAAATAATACAACCAATACTCGATGCAAGTGGCTTGTGATTTAAGCAATTATACGAGTGTGTATCGAATTTGCAGAATTCTTTCAAATTCAAAATAAAATACAGTGAACTTCCTTTAGTGAACTATCCAGTAATATGAACACAAATTTTTTTTTGTATGAACTCTCTGAATCGTGCTGTGTTTGTATAAAAGTTTTCTAAAACTGTTAAACCTAAACGTTTTGTAAATCACAAATAGATAAATAAGATTAAATTCTATAGAATTCTCATATAATATTTATTGATTTTTGTATAAATATATGCATTAGAATGCTTTTCAAACATGATTGGGCTATGGAATACTGATGATTTGGTTAGCGCCAATAAAGTTCAGACATACTCAGTATGGCCAACAACATACAATAATTTATTAATGCAAACAAAAGTTTTTATGTGCTAGACCAATTTTCAAAAATTTTATTTATATTTTATATGAAGAAAGATTAATCACTAGAAAGCTTAGAGGGAATATTAAAACAAATATCCAAATATTGCGGTTTTTTCATGAATTTATTGTTTTATATTTTTAAATACTTTATAGACACTTACATTCCCAACTATTAAGGATCTAAGTTTCTTGTAACTGATAACTGTAGCACATGTACATGAATGCCGATGATATTATTGTGTGGCTTCCATCGAAAATAGTGCTATAACGATATGCTGGTGCAACAACAGGCTTCTCCTTAATTCCTTCTTAATAAAAGTAATTCAGAAAAATTCTCAGTACACGAGTTTGAGCCAGATTAAATATTTTTTTCATTTTATATGAAATTCAGGATGCACAGGAGGCTGCTAGTTGGTACTGTGCTATTGTAGGTGACTGTATGTATGTATGTCTTCTCCCTGAATATCTGTTTAATACGTATTACTACCACGAGTGATCTGTAAATTAATTTTCAATATTATTTGCAATTGTATTGCAAATAATTGAAACTAATAGCTTGTCATAATCCTACCTGCATTTATTTCATTGAAATATGTTTTATAAATATGTTCTATAAAGAAACTAATTAATCCCAAGTATGAACACAATTTGTTTATAGTAAATAATGTTAAAACCAAGTAAATTTCCTGGAGAAAATCAGTTTTGCTTGCATTACTTTCATAGACGTATGACTAGTATTGAATTGTGTTAAAATTAATTAACAATCATACGCTTCCATATACATTTTACAATTAAAAGCAATTAGAAAACCACATTATTCGCAACAAAGTTGTAATTATTATTACAGAGCTTAGTTCAAATAAAACCACATTTACTTAAAACCCTTTGAGTTTGTAATCTTATAAACAGAATTGATTTTATAACACATTTAATACACCCTCATACACATGCATATACCTTAATCCTTCAAAATGTATTACTTCATGAAAATTTTACATCACATGTGGTTGAAATTCAATTTAAAACTTTCAACTTTAACATGTTAAATGTGCAACTTTTTCTTGCTTAAGTCTTTATTATTTAAACTTTTTCAATTGTCTTACATTTGAGTGACAGTTTATGGTTTGTGTGAAGGTGTTTTAAGAACTCGTTCCGTTTTAAACACATTTTGTGATAGCTTTTGTTTGATTGTTTTAGTAAATGTTTTGAAACTTGGTATCAGCAATAATTTAAATTAAGTTTTAGAGATTAAAATAGTTAAATGCTTCAATTGTTGTGGTTTTACAAGGCTATTCCGTAGCTTCTTGCGTAGCTCAACTCAGGGAATATGTGTAATATACCATCTTATTAACGTTTATCCGCAAGTATACCCACCTGCATTCAGATTATATCACAGAAAAAGTTTTAAAATCTAATCTATCTTCATAAAAAAATCAAGTTTTTAACAATGTTGTGTTTTAAAATAAGATTAAAATGTTCTAAAACAAAGTCCATTACATATGACATCGCTATGATTCACTGAAAGAGCGAAATATACAATAATACAAAAAATTTCTAGTGATTTAAATAGAAAAATAGCTTTTAATAAAAATTTATAATTTTTAAATATTTTTTTTAATTACTAATATTTATCGATTTAAATTTGGAAACAAAAAATTTCGAAATTTCCATAGGCTTTGGAAATCCTCAAAAAAGATATAATGACTTGCTAACAAAACTGTGCAAGACTGCTAAACCCATAAATTTACGAGTTGTAGCTTATTTTATTTCACATAGATTAAAAAGAAATAAATTTATAGAAATTTTGCATTAATTATGATATTTTTTTTTTGGAAAATATTTCGTTTAAATTTTCGAAAATTTATACCATAAATTGTTTTATAAAATAAGATATTAAAATTTTTACAAAAATTCGAAAACTTTTAAGTTGCAAAATTCAAAATTTGTTAAATTACAGCCCACAAAATTGGTTGTGTCTTTTTTTTTTTTTTTTTTTTTTTTGCTTAAATAAAAGTTTAATTTTTTTACCATCAATGATGACCTTAATGAACACTATGTATGCATACTCGTATGCGCCTACTAACGCTAACTACCCAAACACTCAAATATGCAATTAGTAAAAAAATATATATAGAACTAAACTGTTAATAGAGTATTGTGTGTCATTTTTTTTCTTTTGTAAATGTTGAATAAACATAAATATTTGTGGCTAAAATTTTAGTGTCCTATATATCCAATCCCACAATGCCTCTCAGTCTCTTTCTCTCTCATACTCTCTAAAACATGGAATGAATGCAATTTGTTTTTGTATTACGATTCATTAAAGGAATATTTATTTTTTTTTTTAATTTCGTTCTGCAATGACGAGCTCTTTTCTACACTTGTATTCACATTTGAGTATTTTCTATAAACATATGCGAGTATATTCATATGTATGTGTGTGTGTGTGTGTGTGTGTTTGGTATTTATGGGAATTCATTGCTAAATGATGTATTTTATTTTAGCACGTAACAATGAAATTACATATAAAAATTTTTTAACAAAAACTGCAAAAAGTTATATATGAGGGTCCTTTAAAAAGAGCTCACAAATTTATTTATTTGCAACTAAAAAAAATAACAACAAAAATAACATCAGTTTTGTTCAAGCAAAACTAGTAATTAAGAGTTAAGCAATTGTAATTCATTTGTATGTGTGTGTTATTGTGTGTATGTGTATGTGTATGCAATTTTTTTATGTTGCCTCTAAAATGCTACAACAAATAACTTAGTAATTAATTGTTGCATGTTAAATAAATTAAGAGGGCCTGTAATTAACTTGGAAATAAAAGCGCGGCAAAATTTTATAGAAAAAAATGATTATATGTCTAAAGAGCAGTTCAATTTAGAACTAAATGAGTGTAGGTTGTGAAATGATATTGAAAAAAGAAGGTTTTAAGTGTGTTAATAAAATTTTCTGTGTTGAAAATTTTTAAAGGAGTCTTCGTGTAATTGAAGAGCAAGTTATATATTCTTTTTATGAATATTTTGTCATGCATGTTTAAATGATGGTAATAGTGGTGTGCTAGTACAATTACTTGTAGATCCTTTGCAATCCAAGGTAATACAGATTTAAAATTTTTTAATCAACTTGGATTTTTTGAAAAATCGGCCATGGATTTTTCAATCACGTTTATAATATATATGGAAATAAGGAATAAGTGTTTAAGTCGACTTAAGCTCAAAGTGAATTGCACCATTATGGTTCGTCACTTCAAAAGTACCACTCAGCAAATATCCCTCATTTTGCAAAATTTTTCAGGAAGTCGGTCTTTTTTCACAATTTCATTTTGAAGAAGGATCATGAAATTGCACATGATAGTTTGTTAAATGTAGAATAATATACATTTAATATATGAGGCTACATAGCAGAACTTCGCGTGTAAAAATTAACTAGTTTGTAAAAATTAACTTCAAAATTTAAAAATGCTCTCCTATGAAATTACAAAGTTAGACATAAGCACTTTTTCTTTATTCGTACAGACATATTAAAGAGTCATAATTTTTAAATCGTTTAAATTTTTGTCGAACAATTAACAACAAAAAAATTAATAATAATTAACTGATATCTTATTTCAGATACTCTTCTCAAGTTCTTTGTTGGTAAGTGCTGCAAACCAAATTTAAAATTAAATTTTCATTTATATAATATTAATCATTAAATAATACCCAACTTTTGGTTTCGAGAAATAAATGTTTAAAATAAAATTTCTCCAAATTTTTACTATAGCACAAAACAAAAATTATTAATTGCTAATGAGTTTGAGATATATCTTTCTTTTTAAACCAAAATAGTAAAATCTTTAATGCTTTTTATAAGTTTACTTTTTCGCCACAAATCATCAAATTTGCTCATGCACTAGGCCTAATAAAACAATTTTTTTAAGCAACAAATTAATAAATGCTAAGAATTATTTTATTAATTTCGAATACTAGTACTACTTAGAATATGCAGTTTAGTTTTGAAATTTTGATTTCATTTGGATGTCAAGCATATTGGCGGCTTATATTCAAAACTTCTTACATTCCATTTTAAAATCACTTTTTGATAGTAAATGTTCCCTAAAATATTCAACATCTATGGTATAAACATTAAAATAAAAAAGAAATATTTTTTTGCAATTGCCATTTTGTTGAAACAAACAATTATCGAGACGCATTTTAGCAATTTGCGGCATTTACCGTCTGCCTATAACGCCCACCATTTCCGGTTACGGAGGCTCCATCGTCATCTTCGAAAAAAAAAATTAATAATATTTATCAAATTCGTTATTCGAGATATTCTCCAAAATAACCATTTTAATATTATATTGTTTGTTGTTGGCTTAGCTAGCCTTTAGCCAAATCAAGATTGAAAGCATTCAAAACTCGTATACTTAAGCCACAGACTACAAACACTATATGAGAATTCAAACAGAACTCAATCATATTTTTCTATTTGTAATCAACAAAAACACAAAAGTATAAATAGTTTTAGAATGCTTTTGTACAATCACAACACAACAAACAATTATAATTGACTTGCGATTAATTGTATAAAGGCGTAAAAAGAAAAAACAAAAAGACGCAAGTCAATTATAATTGTTTGTTGTGTTGTGATTGTACAAAAGCATTCTAAAGCTATTTATACTTTTGTGTTTTTGTTGATTACAAATAGAAAAATATGATTGAGTTCTGTTTGAATTCTCATATAGTGTTTGTAGTCTGTGGCTTAAGTATACGAGTTTTGAATGCTTTCAATCATGATTTGGCTAAAGGGTACTGAATATTTGGTTAGCGCCAATGAAATGGAGGCATATACCTAGCTAAGCCAACAACAAACAATACAATATTAAAAAATTAATTATTTTTTCACTGCAAATGCTACACCGGCAGGAGTTTGAGGGGAATTCAATGGCTCTTCATGCATTTCAAGTGTATTCTCTGTATCCCAGAATCTAAAATTCGGTATGTTAACATTATGATTTTGGATACGAAATCCAACGATCAGCGGGGCTCATCCGCAAGCTTAATTTTTCCATCACATGGCGGCAACGAAATGCAGGTTGTGTTAGGATAATATACATAAAATTTTTTAAAGAAACAGTAAGAAATAATTCCACATTTTTGAAGAGTGTATTGGTCAATGGCATGTTTTCAACGAAGTCTAAATATCTATAACGTAAATATCAAAGCGCCATCTTTAAAAATTGCAGCCAATTCAAATTGAGAGATTACTTTTCCGCCACCTTCTATTATCTTTTAAATATAATTTAAATTTGTAAAATTTAAAAAATTGAGGCCCTATGCTCCTTATAGAATCGATGGGAACTTATATATAAATTTGTAAAATCTGTGAATGATGTTTTTCAACTTCTAAAAAATCAATTTAAAAATGCGGACCTAGGTGCCACTTATTAAAAATTATTACTCATACATGTACGCTCGAATACGTATACGTAATTTTAATTTCGTATTATAAATATTACTCATACGCTCGTATCCTCTTCCCTGTAAACGTTTACTTGATATTTATTTCATATTGCAAATATTTCTCATACGTCTCGAATGTTGCTTTTACAACGATTTTTCATTTACTGATTTATCATTTGTTATTGCAAACTATTTCTTACATTTTATCTGATTTTATATAACCAAATTAACTTTATTCCATCTATCTAGAAATAAATATTATTTTTTGCCATAAATTCCCTTATAACCCAGCAATCTTTTATATGAATATGTTTTGGAGTATTTCATTTTCTAAATTTTATGCACTGTAAGAATAAATTTTTTTATTATTACATTTATAACACTAGAGCTGCTCTATCACGCCTAAATGCTGATTACATCTTAAAGATCTTCAAGTGATATGTACTTAAATAGAAATAGGAAATTTTCGTTCTCTGTATGTATGTATGTATGTATGTAGTTACATACCGAGCCACATTACTGTGGATTGACGAACCATGCATAGACCTACTTAAAATGCTATGAAGGAAAGAAAATGGTTAAGCATGTTAAAAGCAAAACCTCTCAGTGTCGTAGCGGGGGTGTTAAGTTTAAACGATTTTTGTATGAAGGTGACTGTGCATGTGTAAGTTTATATTAGGTGACGTTATAACGCCTAAAGTAGTTTCTGCTTTTTGGTATATTTCCTATTTCTCATTCATGCGATTTTTCAAGATAAACGTAAATAATTTCCTGCCTTCCTTAGGTTGGATCGGTGATGGGAAAAATGATGGGAGATAAAGGCAAACAACACGACCTAATATAATTTTATATATTGTGCTGTTTTTCTTCTTCTTCTTCGTTTTATGTTTTAGTAAAAAATAACAAAATTGCGATGATGAAAACAGAAATACTTTTTAACATATTTGCTGGAGGATATGAAAATCGATATGGATGCTTTCAATAATGTGAAAGAAATTAGAAAAAAAACACGAATGAGTTGGAAAAAATATAAATAAATATAAAATATAAATGGGAATAATATAAGCTAGATATACATATGAGTATGTGCATACATACTTATTTTGTATTCATTTAACTTGATGAATGTGTAAGTGTTTGTGTATATGAATGTGTATGCTTGGTATGTATAAATTATTATTAGATTTAAATAAGGTGGAAAATATTTAAGGCAATCCATATAAGATAAGTCTGATAGAAAATGTTATCAAAGCAATAAACTAAATTTGAATTTTTTTTAACAACGCTCAATAACGAGCTATTTAATAAATAAAAATCTAAAGAACATAACGTTCTATAAGAAAAAAATATATATTTACTTGAAATTATTTTCCTTAATCCTGTGATCATTTTATTGCCTTTGAAATTTAAATTCAATTTGAATTTCAAAAATATTAAATAAATAATAAAATAAAATGATATAGTATAAGAATCACTGCATTTCAATTCACGGAATTTTGAAGTCTCTTAACACGCAAAGCGTTATTTACATAATTCTTTTAGCTTAGATGCCTGCTATATATCCTTATTTTCTCAATCTAAACAACTTTTGTCAACGCAGTAATATGTAATGAATAATTTAAAAATATAGGGCCAATTTTTGTATTAGAGTTTAAACTTAGTTTTGCTATTTAGTTAACTAATCTGAAAATTTATTTAATCTCGTATAAACTGAGTTTGACTTTTTTCTGGTTGTACCTTACTGAACTACTAAATATAGAAACATTTCTGTCCTCTATCTATCAACTAGTCTTTTTTTAAAGAAAAAGAAGGGAAGGCTCGGATTTCATACTGTGTATGAAGTGATTTTTTTTTTTAATTTTTTAATTTAATTGAACTTTTTTATTATTTTTTTATAAAGAGCAGATACACTCAGGTAATCAATCACTACTAAGAGTGTTACTTCCTTAGGAGTGGTATATTGTACAGAGGATATGTGCGAAATGAGAGAGAGAGGAAGAGGAAGCTTAATTATTTTTTACAGCTATAATATTGTGAGGTTTTTATAGCAATGATGCAGCACCTCTGCTATTAGATAGACGTATTAAGTTTCCTAAGTTCCATAAGTAGCCATTTTATAAATTTTTTCACTTCGGTGACGATTGAGGGCTTAGAAGGGTATCAATCGCTATCGGTACTGTTCAATGCTCAGTGATATGCCTTCATTATTTAAATAGTCTAACAGCAATTAAGGCAATGCTACACACTAATTAATGTACATCGGAAAAATTCATTATGTCGGTGACCTGTCCTAGACATGGATTGAACTCAAGTCCTTAGTCATTAATTGCTCTTTAGTCAAAGCGCTAACTACTTCAGCCAACAGCATCATATTTAACAATGTAGAGCGAATCACTAAAATTTCCTTTATCAATAAAGGAATTAAAATTTATTTAATTTTCTTTAAATGGCTTTTAGTTTATGTTATTTCAATAGTGCATATGTGTATGTGACAGTATAGAATTAGGATTATATCAACAAGATCATGTCGGTTAAATTAGCAAATAATAGTAAATAAACGACAACCAAAAGTAAGTACATGATTTAAAGATAATTTAATCTCCCATCTCAAACCCAAAAATTGCCCGTAAAAATTTTAAAAATTATAAAAATTTATAATGGTTTACAAACCTTTAATAAGGAAAAATTGTCTAAAGCTGTGTTGATAAGCGTTTAACAAGGCAAAAAATCTTCATTAAACTACTTGCAAAATCAAAAATTTTATTTTAAGTTTTACACTTCCATAACCTAAAAATTTATTGAAAATTATTAGGGGGCAACTTATTTGTATATTCTTTTTAATTTTGTTTTTTTATAATTTATAAAATATATTTGCACTAAAATACGTACTTTTACGCATAAAATTGTTGTTAACATTTATTCTTAATTGACTATCCGGTTAATCGATTACAAGTTTTGAGCATCACTAACACAATTACTAAAACGCAAAACGATTAGAATTGTTATATATAAATATATGTCATTCAATAGCTGAAAATCTGCTAATGTACGTTTTTGAATACAAACTTATGACAAATATTTATTTATAAAATGAAAATTGCTAAATAACGATTATGTCCTTTAAACCTACAATAAGACTTTTTTTACGAATAAAACTGTTAATAATCAAGCTATGACGTACTTATATAAAAGGGAATTGAAAGATATTTACTAATGTATTTTAGTTTAGGAATCTTTTGAAATATTTTCCTTAAACATTTGATTGTATTCTTAACATTGAAATATATTCAAAATTTCAAATTCATTTTCTCTTTTAAGATTTCAAACTGAATTAATTTTTTTTATTTTAAACACCACTGCAGTACACCTCACAAAATGTTAAAATTTTTTTTGAGTTTATCCTTTTTTCAAAATCGAAATAAAATTTCAAATCAATAACTTGCAGTGAATAATTAAAAAAATATCGATCTAATAAACATAATTTTAAGCCTCAAACTGCTAGTAAAATACATTATTTTTAATCTTTGACCCTCTACCATTATTTTAATTTTTAAATCAAATAAATTAAGCGTCTGTATTTTCTCTCTTTTACCAAAAAAAAAAAAATATTTTCTTTACCAAATTTTTAAGGTTTCTTTGATGTTACACAGACTTTTATAATATTCCGAAGCTTTAAAGGCTCCTTTAATTTATAAGGACTATTAAATCAAATGAAACATGCAAAATTTTGCATGCAAAATCAAACGAGTCGACAAAATAAAACTTTGCTAAATCTTTTAACACTTTAAGTAGATTTTTAAGGTTACAATATGAAGAGAGCAATAGAAAGATTTTCTATTAGGCAAATGCCATTTTATATCTTTAGAAAACTTTTTTTTTTGCTTTTTAACATTTCAAAAAGTTTAAAGTTTTAGACTTTAATGCTTTAACCTCCATAGATTCTTTCATACAGAAAAAAAAAACAATCTAACAAATACAACTACAACTCTATTTGGGCTTTATATTTATATATGTGTGTTAATATTCATATAAATAAATTTATAGCAAGCAGTCGTGCAAACAAATATAATTTTATAACAAACTGCTCAATGATGATGTTTGTATGTGTGTACGAGCCTAAAAATTTATACAGAGGCAGGATAATCTAAGTGAGCGAAAAGGAAAGAGCTACAGGATACATGTGTGCATATATAAAATGGTAGTAGATGAATCACAACAAGAAAAGCTAAAAGATGAAATGTTACTTAGGAATTTCTAAAAAGGAAAACCAAACAATCTTGACTAGACTTGAGCAAGCATGCAACTACGTGAAGTCTATGGCTGGAAAAAAATACAAAAAAAGGAAAATAACATATCAACCTACAACAGAATAATTTCCTCATACACATACAAAGTGACATACACATGTTTTAATTTTCATTTTTAATTTTTTTTATCTCTGCTTCATGATAAAAAGCCAAAGCACGTGCGTTGTATAGAGGAGTAAGCCGTAAAACCTTAAAAGAATACCGATTAAGTTTTATGTAAAGGATATCTTAAAGGACATATATATATATATATATATATATATATATATATATATATATATATATATATATATATATATATATATATATATGTATATATATATGATCATATACAAATACATACATACACACCTGCTCCCTCGGTCTGGCAAATAAACAGCAACTTAAACAAAGTACGAGTATAACAACAACAGAATATGCTCTTGCAATAAATAAAATGAGCAGGTTTTTACAATAAAGGTCACTGCAAATAAGAAGCAGCAACTAAAAGCCTGTGGACATATAAGATAAAAGGTACAGCGAAAAAGAAAGAATTGCAGAACTTATAGAACAATGACCCAGAGTTTTCACACAAAAAATAACAAAGGGAACACAATTTAGCAACAGTAAAAGCTGAGAGAAATGAATAAACTGAAAAGGATAAAAGCAAATTTTTAACAATTCATTTACACCTCTGCCATATTTTTTTGGCCAAGGTAAATTGTGTAAGAAATCTATGACAAATTATCAACATGAGACGTGCTTGAGCAGATGCTGCTTTCTTTCACTGTCATACGAAATAAAATAAAAAATAATAAAAACGCGGTCATATATTTTTCGAAAATAACATTTCTACCTGTAAAATCTTCGAGGTTAAAAAAAGAAATAAATTTAAAAGGGTACATAAAAAGTTTGTCTTCAATGGAGATTAAACCAAGAATAATACCCAACCGAAATTCTCTATAAATAAAAACTTTATCTAGTTGCATTTGGAAGATATTCCGCCTGAAAATGTTTGTTATTAAGATGACCATAATGTCGGAATTGGAAGACCTATTGGATTATGAAATTAAAAGAATAAAATCTGATATTCGAGAATGGGGTACCGAACAATACAAGGATAAATGACATCAAAATCTCCATAACAGTGCAATACATAAGAACCAAACTGAACTGAAATACGAATAAGCGGGGTTATCAGTCATAGATGATGATTCTTTCAGAAACTCTTTTCAACACCAAAGATAATTTTGCGGCTACATTTTTCGGTTCTTGCTGCAAAATCCGGGAAAAAATAAACAATTTATGTATCAAATATTATTAAAAAATTTAACTATTTGCAATCTGACGAAGCTTGATAACTTACGTTTGGCATTTTACACCTGTTCTTCGCCGAACATACAGCATTTGACTTCTAAACACTGTAGCCCACCAATGTTCTATATATAAAAAACATCTTTGGCTGGAGTTTTATTTTTTTAATATGAAAAACTGCAAATGGCTGAATACCTGTTTTTTCCTGGATTTGTTTTTGTCCTTTCCAGCTTCAATGATGTAACGATCCGATGTGTATTTTTTATAAATCTTGTAGAAATATGGAATGAATGTCGCAATTTCTTTTATTAAAGTTGATATATTTCAAATGCCCTCGGCGCTTTTTTTTAATATCCGTATGTTCTAGCACAGATATCTTTTATTTAAAGAAATATTTCTGATGATTCCAGTCGTAGTTCTGGTAAAATATTGAAAAATTAAAAAACATTTCTTTAAATTAAAGGGACCCGTTGCTAGAATTAACAAACCAGTATTTTCATTTATTGTTAACTTAAAATTATCTATAACAATTTTAGCTTTTAATTTAAAATTTCAAAGTGGTTCTTCCCAAAATTTATGATGTGTAAATGTTTCATCTTTCAAGTATCACCTGAATATAAGCATTATATATTCAACTAAGAAAAGAACAGAAAATTCTATTTCACTTTTTTAAGATATAATAGTTGTTTCAGTTTTAGAGAAATACGAGTATAAGTTTTCTTGTATGTGTTAGATATTGATAATCAGGAAATTCTCAACGAAAATTATATCTATTGAAAATTTTTGTAAAGAAAACAAAAAAATTTAAAATTTCTCAATAGTTTTTTTTTAAATGCCCCTTTCTTTATGCAACCCATAATTTTTCAGCAGCTCCCTGTAGAGTATGCAACATTTATTTCGTTTTGGTTTAAATTTCAACATGCCACTAAATTAAACCCCAAACTAAATAACAATTATTCTTCTATTAAATTTATATCACATGTTGGCTCGCTCCCCTCGCTAAATAAAATCCTTTGAAAAGAGAAAAAGCAAATGGAGGAGCTAAAATAAAAACACTGAGCAGGGAAGAAAACATGTGTAAAAATTCCCATTTTGATATGTTTAAATGACTTTTTGTGGTAATAACACATACTAGCAAATGCTAGTTGAAGTTGTACCCACATAAAAACCAATGATAGACGGGACAGCAAGTTAATATAAAAAAAAGAAGCAGCAAAAATAGACACACGCAGAAAAAAGGCAAAGCAAAAAAACCAAAATAAAACAAACCCACAGACCTTTATTCATTTATTTAAACGAACAATAACCACTCAGCCATCAACATCATAATCGTGTCCAACGTCATCATCAGCGTGACACAAACCAATAGTTAAACATTATCACAAACCCAGCAAGTACAACAAATACAAGAACAAACGATATTCACCCTCAACAGGACACAATAAAATTAACATGAAAAATAAATTTAAAAAAAAACTGCACACAGCAAATTGTGTAATTTCATATAAAAAATTAGATTTACGCTTAATATATTTTAGTTAATATCACATGAAAATAATACAATCAAAAAATGAACAATGGAACGAAATCGAATGAGATTGCATATTCACACACACACACAGACACACACTATCGCCCGGATATAAATATAATAGGAGGGCTCAGAAACGAACTCACTTCTTTCTGATAGTAAAAACTGGATTCCTAATCTAACTTACAAGTTTCCTAAAATAAAACTTAAACATTATTACTGATATGCGTTTCTACAAACTTCCTTAATACGGAAGAGAAAATCATTCGAAAGCTAGAAAAAAACATAATAAAATTTATCACAAACTAAAATCAAAAAATAACACGAAAACAAAAAATATATATTTGTACTGACAATAAAAGGTCAGTGTCATAAGCCTAAATATAATAAATAAAAGGCCGGCAAATGCGAAAAAAGGCAAATAATGAAAGACACATGAAAACGAAATGAAAAGGATATGTTTTAATATTAATGCCTGTGACAGTAAAAGGTACCAAATGCTATAAAAATCCTTAACGGGGTCGTAAAGTTTGACTTCATAAAATTTTTATGCTTAAAAGAGTAAAGCAGCATGAAAGGAGTAAAAACAAACCTAAAAAATTTATGGGAATAGTATTTTTTCCAGGAAAACTACAAATATAGGAAATTTGCTTCAAGGAAATTTTATTTAAAAAATATAAATTTTAGGCTAATAGTCTCTAATATCATCAATACTAAAATTTCATTATCCTTTAAAAAGTTGTAAAAGGAACCTTCTAGTGACTAATATACTCAAATAAATTTATCAACTAAAAAAATTATCGTAAATTTTTTATAATATTAATAACATCAAAAATATTTTAAGAAAATTGTCATCAAGAAAATCTAACATTATCAGAAATTTGCGACAGGAAATTTATAATCGAGAAAAACTTCTTATGAGCCTTATTCGTAAGATTTATCAAAAGGAACCGATAACAAAAACTTTCTAAATTCTTGTAAAGTAATTAAAAAATTAAAGCAAAATTTTTAAACTAAGAAGCACAAAATCTTGTTTACAAGACTTAAGCGCACAAGGAAGGAGTAAATAGATAGAAGATGGTGCATAAAGAACGACTGCAGAATCACAAGTCAGCTATGGACTCTCCTAAACATGGAGGGTACTGCCCCTCTACTCCCCATGAATAGGAGACAAACATGAGTATTAATACTTTTGTCTGCGATAACTGTACGCTGTTTATTTGGCATGCATGCTCGAAGATGAAGAGTTTAACTCCACAAACTCTACCAAAGCTAAAACACGGACTAGCAAAAAGGCGTATGGTTACCTCTTGACAGCTTAAATTCCTCGTTCTTCCCTAGATTGTAGACATTAAACCTGATAATAAGCTCTGGCTGTCCCGCGAATGTGTATTCCGCTTGGGCAGAGTTTATATGGTATAATAATTGACCAAAAAGTCTAAAAAAGTCTGATACAATTCTGACCAAATTTTTCTACATTTTATAACTATTAGCGTCAAACAGATATTTAATGAAAACTTTTTGAGAATTATCTCTGATAAATTAAATAAATCCAACTTCAACATCTTTTTTTCATAAAAATTCCATTGCTAAAATTTTCTAATAAAAATTCAACGATAAGTATTTTTATATATTAGTAGAAATGTATGGTTAGGTTAGGTTCAATGGAGGGGTGTGATAGCCCATGTCATACGACATACACCTAAGCCAGTGAAGGCTTGTTGTGCGCTCCCTTGGGTTTAACCATAACATATTGACCCAAAGGTCTAGAGACTCCGTGTCACTCAAAAAGTTCCTTAATTTCCTCCAGCATATTCCGCGCAATCGGGTTATGTCCGGTAAAGTGTCACCCCCAAGATATCGGGATCTTATTTGAGGGGCATTGGCACAAATAGTGTTCCAATGTTTCGCTCTCCTCCCCACATGCTCTGCATTCATCTCCTCCCGCTATTCCCATGCGTTTAAGATGTGCCCGTAGTTGAGAGTGCCCTGTGACGACTGTCATTATTCTACTTAGTTCGGGCTTGCAACTCCCTCGTTCTTCTCTCGTCTGGATCTCCCCATGGAATTTTTGTGTCGATTCCCATTGTTCCGTTATTCCAGAGAGTTGAATGGGCTCTATGTGCCCAATTCTTTAGCTCGGATTTAACTGCATCGAAAGGTTTCGCGCATTCCAAGCTTATAGTAGAATTCTATAGTTGAAATATTTTAACAAAAACTAATTTTTCTATGAAAAATATACCCGAAAATTAAATTTCATCTCAGAAAATTTATTGATAACAATATATTTCAGAAAATACATATTCCCAAAAAAAATTTGCAAAAAATTTATCGATAAAATTTGTTTATGCAAAATATATCCATAAAAACTTCTATAAAAATTTATCGATAACAACATTTCATTAAAAACTTGTTGATAATAAATATTCTATAGAAAATTTATGAATAACAACTTTTCTATAGAAAATGTATGGATAACAAATTTTTCTATAGAAAATATATCGATAACAATTTTTCTGTAAAAAAGACATCTATAAAAAAGCTTTCGGTACATAATTTAGCAATTTAAGTGAATTTTACAAAATTTAAAAATCGAAAATTGTGTCCATTTAATTTAACAATGAAAAAATATCAGTAGCAAATTAAAAAATTAAAAATTTTCGATAGAAAATTCAGCGATTAAAAATTTCCTATCGAAAATTTATCGATTAAAATTCGTAAAATAAATTAATCGAAAATTTATCTATTAAAAATTTTAATAAAAATCGTTACGTAAAAAAATTGTATTTTGCAGTTCGAAACTTTATATCTGGCAAATCATTTTATTTGCAAAAACTTTTTGATGGAGAGATTTATAATACTGAGTATTAGTACTTGTCAAAAAATGCAAATAATCTGAGATGGTGCGTTAGTATGGAAGTAATATGTTATAAAAATATCAAATAATATGATCAGAACAGGGACATTCCATAAGACAATATTTTTTTAGTAATTTTTCTAAACATTTGGATTTTTCATATAATCGAGTCTAGTTTATACAAAAGCAACGGAAGAAAATGAACATGAAAAGCAGACAACAAATTATTATTATTTTCATTTTATTTGAAATCTGATAGCGACATGTAATTTTGTGTTATATTTTTCGACAAACTGAATAACTGTCAGTTAATTTTTCTTCTGCAAAATCCAGTGGAAATCTAAAGACATGTGTTGTGGTGATTTTCACCCCAATCGCCATTAAACGAATAATAGAAAAATTGTGAAACTAACAAGAATTTGTCATTTTAGATGATTTTACGTTTTGGGGGGTGCTGTTGGCTGAAGTAGTTAGCGCGTTGGCTAAAAAGTAATTCATGATTGAGAACCTGGGTTCGATCCCTGTTGATGCCAAGTTAATAATAATAATATCATGAATATTTCTGATTTACTTAGTGTGGCGTTAATGTTAATTGTTGTTGGACTGTTTATGTGATGAATACATAACACTGGTCAGTTAAAAGCAACATCGATCGGATACTCATCTACGCTAATGTTTACTACATCAAAGCGCCTTCCTTCGCCGGTAATGTTAGCAGAATCGTCGGCGAAGTAGAACAATTAATAAAATGGCTATACAAATACAAACTCAATGCGTCTCTTTAACACCAGAGGCGCTGCAACTCATCTATAAAATAACAATAATAAACAGCTCAGAATAGCTGAGTTGTAAAACAGAATTTAAGCTCTGTCTCTCTCTCTATCTCTATCTCTATCTCTCTCTACCTGTCTTCTAATTTCAGCGTCTGCCGTCTCTGCCCTATCCCTTTCACAAAGAAATAACACCTTAAGTAAGTAGTAGGCATTAATTGCCTGAGTGTAACTTCTCTTAAAAAATAAAAAAAAGTAATAAAAAATTTAAGAAAATAATTAAATAAAGTAAAAATAATAACTGACCAATAGTTATTGTGAACAGACACGTTAATATTAAAAAAGAAGGATGTCAATGAACGATCGTTCAATTTTTTTTCTTAGAGTTTTTGGAAGTTTCCTTATTTTTTAATTTAGGGCGATTATAACCAGAGAAAAATTGGTCGATAAATTTGTTAAAGACTATTTTTATGATTAATTTTTTTTAAACTCTCAAAGTTATTGCAGGGAATAACAAAAATTAAGTACATAAATTTAAGCATAGACAAAATTTTATCAATAATTATTTTGATAAAAAAAAATCCACGTTTCAAAATCCCTTGAAATCGTAATTTTCGCACAAACATCGTATTTTATAGAAAATTTTAGTATCGCACTAATTAACCATGGAAGAGTTTTGCGTGTTATAGATTTTTCAGTAGTTTGTGGCATTGATAAATAATTTTTTTATTATAATTACTAGCGGACCAGGCGAACTTCGCTTCGCCCCAATGTAAAGCCTTCGGACAAACTTTCTATTTGTTCATTTGAAAAGCCATTAAGGAATAATTTCAAACAAAATTTCATACAAAAACTCGATTTTCGATTTTTCCAATTTTCCGACTTTTCCGGAGGGATTTTCTTCCATAAAAACCTTCTCCTCGAAAATACGAACAACTGACAAAAAGTTTTACACAAATCGGCCCAGCCGTTCTCATTTTATGCATTATTGGATTTTGACACGCCCCTCCGCCCACAGACCGAAAATCAAAAATCTGACTTCACAGTGTCACCCGCCCGAGTATTGACGTCAATTGATGCGATAAAGCCGACGAGGTAGAAAATTCTTTCTTCGTCGGGCGTCATCGTCGGCGAAGTAAAATAATTAATAAAGTGGCTACACAAACGACTAAAGAAACATAATAACGTCTACCTAACACCAGAGGCGGGCTGCAACTTTTCTATAAAAATTAATGAAAAGCCCAAAAGTATACTTGTATAAATAATTAAACTCTTTCCTTTCTCATTTCACCATCTGTCCTCTCTACACTATCCTTTTGCAAAGAAATAACACTTTCAGTAGAAGGCATTAATTGCCTGAGTGTTACGTCTCTTTATATATTAGAAAATGCTGCAGGGATTTATAATATTTTGAAACTATCTCTTTTTTAATTTAAATTTTACATAGATTATCTATTGGTAACATAAACTAAAGATATTTGTTTCAACATAAACAAAAAATTTCTAAATAATTATTTCCAGTAAAAAAAATTAACATTTCGAAATACATTTTTCTAAAGTAAAAAAATTGCATATGAAATATTTTTCATTTATTTTTTTTTTTTTTAATATAATTTTTTGCAGTCATAATTTATGTATATATGTTATCATTTCTCTTTTAAAAGAAATATCGATTAGTTCATCAATACTTACTGGGCTATTGTATTTGAAGTGGCAGTAGAAGCACTTAAAGCCATCAGACTACAACAGCCCACAGATTTATTAATATTCCTATTTCTGTATTTTAGCTGCCTTGTATTCCTCACTCCCCTTTTTAGCTCTATTGCCATTTTAATATATTAATAGTGTGTGTATGTGTGTGTTTCTGTATTTTCAAATCACAGATGACAACCAGCAGTGAGTGGTGGTACCTCTTGTCAAGCCAATATATATATATATATATATATATATAGACACATGCACTTGCATGTGTAAGTGTGTCTGTATACGTGTTAACGTTAATATATGTATATAGATAGTAATATTAGCAAATGACATACTTAAATACCAATTTGTGTTTGCATGCAAGAACATACTACAATGACAATATGGTTGACTTAAGTTATTAAGTATGTGTAACATACTAAAATACAGGCCATAATACATATAACACACACACACACACACACAAAATTACATACATGCATACGAATATCAAATACATACGTCTACATACGCATTACTGGAAGCAATAATGCACAAAAGAAGAAAAAATCATGATGATGCTGCAGCTGTTAAAACGTATGGGTTACGAGCATTGTTGCAAAGATAGCGAGTAAATGTAAATGGGAAAAATGAACAGGGACGATGAGGTCGAGGATGAATTAGAGTACAAAAGTATGAGAATATTGACGATGAAAATGACGATATTAGAGAAAATTACAATGATGATGCTGAAGATGTTATTGTTAGTTATTGCTGTTGATATTGATGTAGATGGTAGTGTTTCTGCTTTTGTATAGCATTTGTACAATATACACATAATGCTAAAATTTTAGGTTATAAATGTCAGACACATACTTTAGGTAAATAAATTGATACCACATACTACATACAGCTACAATGCAGAATAAATATTACACACACATACACTTGCATACGTAAGATATGCATTTTGTAGGAACAAGCACACAATTTTATGTACAACTTAAAACATGTAGAGATCAGGTCCTTACACACACATACACTAATACAGGCATACATATATGCACTCTTGTAATACATAAATATGTACAAGTGTATACATCGAGATGTTAAAATTTCTAAGTGAATGACTTATTTACTTTAAGTGGCAATATTTTTCAATATTTTTTGCACACTCGCATGCACACACACACATATACGCCCATGCTTATTTAGAGATTTTTTTTCTTCCAATCTCCTTGTAGAACTAAAGTACCTTCATTATTGTTGTTGTTATTGTTTGTGCTGTTACTGTTGCTGCTTAAGATGCCAGCAAGAAAACAATAAACTTTTAAGTGGATTGTTGTATAAATTTTGTAAAAAAAGAGTGAAAAAATAAATTAATATCATGACAGAAAGAAATTATTGTAATGAGTATGTAAAGTGTAGCACAGTTCAAGGAGCTACGGCTTATTTAAGAGTGTTGGAAAACAATAAAATAACACTACATATTATATTTGAAATGTTAAAGAAATCTATAAAATTTAGTTATGTGGTATAGAAATATTTAAAATTACTTGTGCTAGAAAATAAAAAAGTAAACAAATAAATAAATAAAAATATTATATATTTGTTAATTTTTCCGACCTAATGATATGTAATCTTTGTTTTTATTTTTTATTCCGGCTCTAGGTCATATATTAAATAAAACTTCTTTTTTGTTTTATTTAAATTTTTATTTTTTATTCCATATTTCGATCACCATCGGTTCTCTTCTTCAGGAATTTAAGTAAAGCAAACTTTTATCATATTTTATAAGGCAAATTACATGTGATAGTTATCAAAGAACAAATTACAACAAAGACAAATGTGTAAATCATTCTGACAAACACTAGCAGAACGGAACAACATGCTGTTTTCGAAAGCCGCTACACTTTCATCATCAGCGTTCTTGTGTTTGGTCCACTTCTGTGGTGTCAGTTGATGTATATTTCAGCTATTTATACAAATTTTCACTGTAAATGTAATACGAGAATTGTTTTTTTTTGATTCATCGTATCACAATTTGTGAAAAGCTTTTTTTGTAATGAAAAGCTCTAATTACACATCACTAACTTACAACAGTCTTGCCATTATTATTTATTCTTTACCAACCATACACATGCTTATTTTTTAATTTGCTTATATTTATTTTTTACTTATGACAAACCTGTTTGGTTTGTTACTATAAGTATGTATATTTTATTAATTTCATATTGATGTTCTTCGGCGTGCCTTCCGTTAGTTAAGTATATATTTGTTAATTTTTCCGACCTAATGATATGTAATCTTTGTTTTTATTTTTTATTCCGGCTCTAGGTCATATATTAAATAAAACTTCTTTTTTGTTTTATTTAAATTTTTATTTTTTATTCCATATTTCGATCACCATCGGTTCTCTTCTTCAGGAATTTAAGTAAAGCAAACTTTTATCATATTTTATAAGGCAAATTACATGTGATAGTTATCAAAGAACAAATTACAACAAAGACAAATGTGTAAATCATTCTGACAAACACTAGCAGAACGGAACAACATGCTGTTTTCGAAAGCCGCTACACTTTCATCATCAGCGTTCTTGTGTTTGGTCCACTTCTGTGGTGTCAGTTGATGTATATTTCAGCTATTTATACAAATTTTCACTGTAAATGTAATACGAGAATTGTTTTTTTTTTGATTCATCGTATCACAATTTGTGAAAAGCTTTTAGGTCGGAAAAATTAACAAATATATACTTAACTAACGGAAGGCACGCCGAAGAACATCAATATGAAATTAATAAAATATACATACTTATAGTAACAAACCAAACAGGTTTGTCATAAGTAAAAAATAAATATAAGCAAATTAAAAAATAAGCATGTGTATGGTTGGTAAAGAATAAATAATAATGGCAAGACTGTTGTAAGTTAGTGATGTGTAATTAGAGCTTTTCATTACAAAAAAAGCTTTTCACAAATTGTGATACGATGAATCAAAAAAAAACAATTCTCGTATTACATTTACAGTGAAAATTTGTATAAATAGCTGAAATATACATCAACTGACACCACAGAAGTGGACCAAACACAAGAACGCTGATGATGAAAGTGTAGCGGCTTTCGAAAACAGCATGTTGTTCCGTTCTGCTAGTGTTTGTCAGAATGATTTACACATTTGTCTTTGTTGTAATTTGTTCTTTGATAACTATCACATGTAATTTGCCTTATAAAATATGATAAAAGTTTGCTTTACTTAAATTCCTGAAGAAGAGAACCGATGGTGATCGAAATATGGAATAAAAAATAAAAATTTAAATAAAACAAAAAAGAAGTTTTATTTAATATATGACCTAGAGCCGGAATAAAAAATAAAAACAAAGATTACATATCATTAGGTCGGAAAAATTAACAAATATATACTTAACTAACGGAAGGCACGCCGAAGAACATCAATATGAAATTAATAAAATATACATACTTATAGTAACAAACCAAACAGGTTTGTCATAAGTAAAAAATAAATATAAGCAAATTAAAAAATAAGCATGTGTATGGTTGGTAAAGAATAAATAATAATGGCAAGACTGTTGTAAGTTAGTGATGTGTAATTAGAGCTTTTCATTACAAAAAAAGCTTTTCACAAATTGTGATACGATGAATCAAAAAAAAACAATTCTCGTATTACATTTACAGTGAAAATTTGTATAAATAGCTGAAATATACATCAACTGACACCACAGAAGTGGACCAAACACAAGAACGCTGATGATGAAAGTGTAGCGGCTTTCGAAAACAGCATGTTGTTCCGTTCTGCTAGTGTTTGTCAGAATGATTTACACATTTGTCTTTGTTGTAATTTGTTCTTTGATAACTATCACATGTAATTTGCCTTATAAAATATGATAAAAGTTTGCTTTACTTAAATTCCTGAAGAAGAGAACCGATGGTGATCGAAATATGGAATAAAAAATAAAAATTTAAATAAAACAAAAAAGAAGTTTTATTTAATATATGACCTAGAGCCGGAATAAAAAATAAAAACAAAGATTACATATCATTAGGTCGGAAAAATTAACAAATATATACTTAACTAACGGAAGGCACGCCGAAGAACATCAATATGAAATTAATAAAATATACATACTTATAGTAACAAACCAAACAGGTTTGTCATAAGTAAAAAATAAATATAAGCAAATTAAAAAATAAGCATGTGTATGGTTGGTAAAGAATAAATAATAATGGCAAGACTGTTGTAAGTTAGTGATGTGTAATTAGAGCTTTTCATTACAAAAAAAGCTTTTCACAAATTGTGATACGATGAATCAAAAAAAAACAATTCTCGTATTACATTTACAGTGAAAATTTGTATAAATAGCTGAAATATACATCAACTGACACCACAGAAGTGGACCAAACACAAGAACGCTGATGATGAAAGTGTAGCGGCTTTCGAAAACAGCATGTTGTTCCGTTCTGCTAGTGTTTGTCAGAATGATTTACACATTTGTCTTTGTTGTAATTTGTTCTTTGATAACTATCACATGTAATTTGCCTTATAAAATATGATAAAAGTTTGCTTTACTTAAATTCCTGAAGAAGAGAACCGATGGTGATCGAAATATGGAATAAAAAATAAAAATTTAAATAAAACAAAAAAGAAGTTTTATTTAATATATGACCTAGAGCCGGAATAAAAAATAAAAACAAAGATTACATATCATTAGGTCGGAAAAATTAACAAATATATACTTAACTAACGGAAGGCACGCCGAAGAACATCAATATGAAATTAATAAAATATACATACTTATAGTAACAAACCAAACAGGTTTGTCATAAGTAAAAAATAAATATAAGCAAATTAAAAAAAATAAGCATGTGTATGGTTGGTAAAGAATAAATAATAATGGCAAGACTGTTGTAAGTTAGTGATGTGTAATTAGAGCTTTTCATTACAAAAAAAGCTTTTCACAAATTGTGATACGATGAATCAAAAAAAAACAATTCTCGTATTACATTTACAGTGAAAATTTGTATAAATAGCTGAAATATACATCAACTGACACCACAGAAGTGGACCAAACACAAGAACGCTGATGATGAAAGTGTAGCGGCTTTCGAAAACAGCATGTTGTTCCGTTCTGCTAGTGTTTGTCAGAATGATTTACACATTTGTCTTTGTTGTAATTTGTTCTTTGATAACTATCACATGTAATTTGCCTTATAAAATATGATAAAAGTTTGCTTTACTTAAATTCCTGAAGAAGAGAACCGATGGTGATCGAAATATGGAATAAAAAATAAAAATTTAAATAAAACAAAAAAGAAGTTTTATTTAATATATGACCTAGAGCCGGAATAAAAAATAAAAACAAAGATTACATATCATTAGGTCGGAAAAATTAACAAATATATACTTAACTAACGGAAGGCACGCCGAAGAACATCAATATGAAATTAATAAAATATACATACTTATAGTAACAAACCAAACAGGTTTGTCATAAGTAAAAAATAAATATAAGCAAATTAAAAAATAAGCATGTGTATGGTTGGTAAAGAATAAATAATAATGGCAAGACTGTTGTAAGTTAGTGATGTGTAATTAGAGCTTTTCATTACAAAAAAAGCTTTTCACAAATTGTGATACGATGAATCAAAAAAAAACAATTCTCGTATTACATTTACAGTGAAAATTTGTATAAATAGCTGAAATATACATCAACTGACACCACAGAAGTGGACCAAACACAAGAACGCTGATGATGAAAGTGTAGCGGCTTTCGAAAACAGCATGTTGTTCCGTTCTGCTAGTGTTTGTCAGAATGATTTACACATTTGTCTTTGTTGTAATTTGTTCTTTGATAACTATCACATGTAATTTGCCTTATAAAATATGATAAAAGTTTGCTTTACTTAAATTCCTGAAGAAGAGAACCGATGGTGATCGAAATATGGAATAAAAAATAAAAATTTAAATAAAACAAAAAAGAAGTTTTATTTAATATATGACCTAGAGCCGGAATAAAAAATAAAAACAAAGATTAAAAATATTATCTTATTAATCGGGATTAAAAGGAAATCTACAGCAAATTTGTTTATAAAAAAACTTACGAAATATTCAACCACATTTTAAAAATGTAAAAAAAATAAATTTCTTTTCCTAGGTGATGTTTGTTACACTTAAAGGTGCTTTGAAAGAGTTGCGTGCTTCTAATGAGTCATTTTGAACCGCGATATACGTCACGCAGCGAAATGAATATTTTTTTAAATCTAGAATTGATTTGATGACTGTGTTTTGTAGTTCCTAAAAAACAGGATGACAATAGTTAACTTCCTTTAATGCTTCCAAGCTTTTGCTTGCAAAATCACCTTTACTGTTAGAGTAATTTGCAGGAATTTTGGAGGACTTCACTATTTTATTTCATCAGATGTAAAACTATTTATTTTTACTTTATATGGGCAACATCGATATCACTGCTAATTCTATATGCTTTTACCCGAATGCGCACTTCATGCCTATAGCAAAATACAATAAATTTGGTAGGTCCCGCTACTGTAGTCCTTCAGATATAGAATAACTAATAATTGCCCTGGATGCAGTACCATTCTTTCCCCTCCCACATCATTAGGGTTTTTGCCCTATTGCGCATTAAATTTGTGCAATGCAGTTTTCCAGATAGAGAATAAATAATAATTGCTCTGTACCCTCTTCCGCTCTCTGAAAACAAAAACTGTATTTTAATTTTTCGATCGGTACTCAGACGGTTGTAAAATTACAAAATTTTCATCCTTGTCGTTTGGCTTCTTTTTTTTATATGTATGCAAAATTTGTTTGCATGTAAATAATTTATTCCTTGTTGTAGGCTAAGCTGAATATATACCTGAATTTTATTGGCTCTAATTTAATCATTAGTACTCTTTAGCCAAATCATGTTTAAATAGGATTCAAATTCATATACTTATATAATAATCAACAAATACTATATGAGAATTCTATAGAAATGCATCATATTTTTTCTACTTTTTATTTACAATATATAAAAGTATAATAGTTTTAGAAAACTTTTATAGAAACACAAGAAATCAATAGTCAGCTAAGCCAATAACAAACAATAAATTATTTAAATAGTTATTTTGAAGAATATATCGAATAATGATTTTAATAAAAAAAATTTGGTTTAATAATTATGAATGGAAAAATTTTCTATAAACAAAATGTTTCATTTTCCACAAATTGAAAGCCTTTTTAAAGATGAATTATTAACTCACTTAAAAGAAAAGTACAATTCTTATTATGCCAATAGGACTCAGAAAAGTATTAATAATAGGCGGCATTTTTAATAATTGTCTTATTTTCCATTTCATTTAAAATAAATAAATTTTAGTATTGCATATTCCATTTTGCGAAAACAAGGAAGAAAAAACATGAAAGTCCTTTAAAAACTCCTTTGCAAAAGTCATCATGAATAAATGAGTGATTGAATAAACGAACGAACGAATGAATGAATGAACTAAATGAACAACGAGCTGAACTATTCGAAGAATGACTGTACGAAAATGAATAATATTATCATTGTTATCGTGAATCAGTCCCATTATTATCAGTGTCTTTACTTGAGCATACATGTGCACACGTATGTTTGTGTGTAAATGTAAAGGACATTCACAGTAATAATATGCAATAATAATGATTATTATTTTTTCTTCACTTCCCTTTGCAACCAAACACTTTAAACAGTTACACATTTATATTATTATACTTTTTTATTTCCACTTTCTGCGTTTGTGTGTATGAGTGAGTTTGTGTAAATGCAAGTTGTTGTTGTTTTTTATTGTTACATATTATTATTTTTTGTTATTGTCTTAAATGCTGGTGCTGCAGCAACATAGTAGCAACCAAAAAAAAAACCTAAAGTAGACACACATTGCAATTTCATTTCACTTGAGTTTCCGCAATCTCAGCAGATATTTTTTTATATCATAATGGCAATTAACTGTTTTGGCAGGAAAATCAACGACACATTGTACACATTTACATATACAAATAAAATTATGCCCGTTATCACTAACTTACATACACAAACGGGCGTCATTTGTATAAAATCAATGTAGCATCTGTGTGTCTAGTTGGAAGTAGTTGCTGTTATTGTTGTTGCAGTACTTTTATACGTACATTGACATGTTTGTACATGCATGAGCATGATTATTTCACTTGTTTTAATTGTATTCGCAGACTTGCTATTAAAATAAAGTGTGTAACTGTGCAAAAAGCTGTTTAAATTTCGTTTGCTCTTGCAGATATACAAGGTGGTGAAAAAGTAATATCTGCCATTTTGTTATAATTGAAAAAAGAACTTTGTTTTCATGGAAACTTTATTTGAAAATATAATATTGATGACATTAATTGGAAAAATATATACCTCTAGAATAGCCACCTCCTGAGTTAATGCATAGTTACACTCGTTTTACGGCACTTTAAATTGTTGCTCGCAAAATTGGCTCAAATGTTACATTTCGAGGCAAGCAAGCGCAAGATTGTAAAAAGCCAAAAGAAAAAAAATCTAGTGCTGTTAGATCTGGTAATCTTGACGGCCACTTTAAACCTCTAAAATGGGAGTTCATTCGACTTTTGATTCGTTAAGGTAAACATTTAAGTGGAAATGGGCTTCGTCGCTTATTACGATATGAAATCAATCTCTTCTTGCTTCAAGTTGAACAGAGTATGGCAGTAAATAAAATTTTTCCGACTATCAGCAGGCATCAATTTCTAAACAATTTGCACTTTGCAAGAGAACATTTTAAATCTTTCACCAAAATTCATTGCAAGGAACGTCTGCTTATACCTAATTGTATGCATCGTCATCTCGATGATGTTTGTGGATCCTTTCTGACGTTGTCGGCAACAGCGGCGATATTCTAGGTGAAATAAGTAATACGAATCCGCCCACTTCTTGCGATGTCTGTAAAGAACTAGTTTGCACAAGCCATTTTTACATGGAGCACTACAATGAGGAAAATGAAAATGTTATTAACATGGCCTTAAAACCACGGAGGTATGTATCGTTCGCTTCGTGGCTTTTTGACAACTAATTCTCTATATACATATCTACATAATAAAGAAATGTCAAAGTACATAACCAATGGCTAAAATCGCAAACAGTTTAAATTACGACATTACTTTTGCCCCACCTTGTACTATAAATATCTTATATATGTACATGTATATATATAAGTATATATATATATATATATATATATATATATATATATATATATATATATACATTAGCTGTAATGAATATGTGTAAAGATGTTTAGCATGAAAGTGCAGAGTTATTCTCTTAACTGTGGAAAGAAGTTATAAATGTTTTAAAAAATAAGTGTTAAAATGAGTTAATTTTTCCTTTCTTATTTTGTTTTTACATTTTTTATACCTTGTGACTGACAATTTTATAAATTTTTAAAATTTTAATTAGTGTTGTTGCAGTATGACTGTTAAGTGTTTTTAAAGTTATTGAACAGAAATGACACATTTCTTCTCCAAGGCTAACTGCCTGTTTCTTCCATTAATTTAAAAGAATTTTTTAATTTTTACGATATACATTAATACTTGATTGAATAAAAATTTGTTTTATATACTTTATATATAAATTTATTGGGATATTCTCTTCGGCTAATCATTTAAAAAAATTAGAGTTTAAAAAAATTTGTTGTGGCTTAAGTTGTTCATATGCCGTTATATCATTAGTCGATAAACGAAATAGGCAGATAAATTTAAGCAGTTTAAAAAGATTCAACCTCATATGTTTATGCCAAACAAACCAAATACAATATGAGAATTCTCTATCGTATATGGATATTAAAATACATAATCATAGTTCTTAGGCTTACAATGCTTTTATACAATCAGCTCAAGACTTTCTAAGGGTACTATTGCTTAATATTTATAAAACGACACAAATCAATTTTTGTTATAAAAAACAGCCAGTCATTATCCAGAAAACTGGACACGATTAAAAATAAACTAAACATTTCATTATTAACTAATTAGTCTGTGAAAAGCTTTCAGCCGATTTTCTATGACATTGTTACTGATTGTAAATACTAATTTCATCACCTTTAGAGTATTATTTCATTGTATATTTAATTAACAACGCTTTGTTGAGCTGCATTTTCGATCGTGAAGAAAATTTTTTTACAGTGTAGCAGCTTGGCTTTTCATATAAATTAAAAGTTTTTCCTGCTGCTGCTGGTAGAAATTTTCATGTTAAAATGAATAATAGAAACTCCAATTTACATGAAATAAAAGCTTTATGTCACATATATTTCAGAATTGAGATCACCATTGCCCAATATTCGAATGATACCGCACTACACAGAAAAAATTATTGCAAATATTTTGTCTAAAATAGTTTTTATTTTCAGTGAAACACTTTCTTTGTTGCACTTTAATTATTACTTTAATATAATTATTTTTTTTAGTTAAATTGTTGTCACGCTTACAAACTTTCTTGATTTTGGTTACTGAAAACGAAATTTAGTTTTTTCTGTTTACTAAGGCTCTGAATGTGATTCAAAATTTCAAATCTATATCGTTAATAATATTTAACACGTGTATCAATCCTAAAAAATCGTGTCACATAATTTGTGTCTTAAGAAAAAAATGGCTGAATATTCATGCTTCTGTTTGGTGGAAAGTGTGTACGTAAAATATAAACAGCTTCAAATTGTTCTGATTCTTTTTTTTTTTTTTTTTGTTATATATATAAATTTTAAAGTAACTTTCGTAGACTAGTAGGTAGTGTACTAGACTCGTAGTGCGAAAGTCCCAGGTTCTGCCCCAGAACTCTGGCAGTTTGTGTCTGATAATTAAAGGGAGCGCACAACAAGCCTTCACTGGCTTAAGTGTATGTCGTATGATATGGGCTATCACACCCCTCCAATCAACCTAACCTAACCTAACCTATATAAATTTTACTTTGGCGATTTGCAAAAATAAGCCCATAGTTTTACAGAAATCAACAGGATAATGTTATGAATCTCTTGCCTCTGCCAAGAAACTTCTGTAAGTTGACTCCTGTCAAAATTTGAACATGCTGCATAATTCAGTTTATGTTTAATATCCATTAATCGTGTGCTTATTAAGCATTATTTTTTGTAAAAAAAATCAATCAAACCAGGGATAACAAAGCTTGATAACTACTATGGAATTCATTCATCAATTTCAATGGTGAAAAAGTGATTTCCTGAATTCCGTTGTAGCCGTATAAGCATGGAAGATACCAAACGGTCTAGAAGCCCGATTGGGGTCTCTACACCCGAAACAATTGGAAAAATTCACGATATGGTGTTGGCCGATCGGAGTTTGAAAAGGCGAGATATTGTGGAAGCCATAGGCATCTCACATGGTTCAATAGTTTAAATTTTGAATTACTATTTGCGTAAGAGAAAGCCTTCCGCAAGATGGGTGCTGAATTTGCTCACATTCGACCACAAACGTAATTGTGCGACAACTTTGCCATCGCTCAACCCAAATATGAACGATTTTTTTCAGTTTCGTAACCGTGGACAAAACATGGATTCACTACAACACATAAGAGATCAAACAAAGCCTAAGAAGGCCATGGTTACTTTGTCAGCCATTAAAATCATGGCAGCCAGTAGTCCCCTTTGAATACATTCGAAAGAGTAAAACAATCAATATATAATGTTATGCCAACTTATTGGATCGATATATTGAGGAGTTTAAAAAAACCGACTGCATTTAGCCAAGAAGAAATTTATTTCAGGCCAGAACAACACAAGAGTGCACGCATGTGCAATTGTCATGGCGAAATTACATGAATTGGGCTACGAATCTCTCCCTCATCCTCCCTATTCTGCAGGTTTAGCCCGGAGTGACTATTTCCCTTTTTCAAACCTGAAGAAGTTTCTCGGCAGAAAGAGATTTGACTCCAAAGATAAAATCATCTCACAAACAAACTCCTGTTTTGATGATTCCTCGACAAGTCTTGTTTTTTGGAAGGAATAAAAAAAAATTGGAGAAACGTGAGCTAAAGTCTATAGAGCTAAAACGAGACTATGCTAAAAAATAAAATGAAAAATAAAATGTTTAATTCAAAGAGCTTCGGAATTATTGACCCGCCCTAGTAGATAGGAGAGCGCATCTTATGTTAAGCATCTAATAGTCTCACTCGACTCCCGCCAATATGTAAGTCCGAACTTTTGTGCACTTAGAATATCTTCAGACGTTTGCAGTATTCCTAAGAGGGCAGATAACTTATGGATCTAAATATTGGACAGAATGTTAGAGTTTGTCACAGTTCCAATGCTCTTAGGAATTAGTAAAATCGGTTGTTAAATGGCTGCGATGTAAATTTAAATAATATAAAAAAATTGGAAACCTTTGGCAAAACCTGGTATTGAATCATGACTGTCAATATCACAACACCAATTTCTCTGTTATACTCATACAGTCCACGTCATTTCGCAGAAGTGGTTCGTAATTAATAGAGCAAAGTTCACTCACTTAATATAATTTTTTTTAACTTTTGGTAAAATTTTTATTGCTACCAATTTCCTTTTTATTCGAATTATCTAAAAAAAAAGTTCTATTTGTTGACAAGAATAATTTTTAAAATTACTTATGTATGTATATGACAACAACGTTTGTGTATTACAAGAGATTCGAGAAAAGCAAAAGGATATGAAAACTGAAATTCTTAACTAAATTAATTTATCAGGCATGTAAATAAAAGAAATAATAAAAAAAATACCTTTTAACCTCATGCTAACTTTTTTTAAGGAAATTAAAGTCTTTTTAAAAAATTCCATAGAAAAGAATTAAATTTCAATCACTGTATTTCACATAAAATACGAATTTAAATTTCAATCTCTGCCTGATTTTTCCAAAATTAAACGTCAAAGACTTAATTTAATTCTGGGTGGTTTTAAAGCTGCATTAATTTAGTCCCTCTGAATTTGTAATCCATATGTGCAATTGTTTCGTTTATTCTATATGTACAAATAAACACATTATTTAGTACATACAATAGATGCATATGTGTGTTAGTTTATAAACAAATCTATTTAATGATGTGTTTATGCAGTTTCAATTGCATTGCGTTTTCGTGTGTATTTATGCACTTCCAGTGGCTGCCAGTTCGCTATTTGTATGTGCTTAATGGTCTATAATGAGCTTGTTGTGTATTTTTTGTTAAATTTTTTATACTTTTTTACAAAATGTATTTGTTATGTTAATTAATTGTATAAATAATTTATAACTTGCTTTTTATGGTAAAACGTAAAAAAATTAGATTGAAATAATGTAACGAAATTAACACTAGAAAGGCCAATGGGAATAAGTGATCTCATTCGTTTAAATAAAAGCAATAAGATTCACGGTTTAATCAGAATTCAATTGTATACAAATTCCTACAGATTTTTTTTACCCTTTTTTGCAAAATATGTTAATGGACTTAAAGTATTTTTTTTTAATGGTACGAAATACTTATGGAAAAACGAAAGCGTGAAAATGAAGTAGAAAATGCATTTGAAATATCTAAATAACTTAGATAATGCATCAAAATATCTATGTAGCACTCTACCTTGCTTCCAACCTTCCAAAAGAGTTTAACTGACCTAAATATATTTTATTCTTAAATGTTTTTGTTCTGCATGAGAAGACTTAAATTTCCAGCTCGATGTTTGTCTTTGTGAGTGCATCGGCTTTTCAACAATCAGTCGTGGATTATTATTTGCTTGAATGCGACAATTCTGCTCGTTAACGAATCCACTGGGGTGAAAGTGTGCCTCGTCACTGAAGATAATTTCCTTTGTGAAGTAACCAACCATTCGGCGTATTGACGACCCTTGAAATGGTTATTAAGTTTCAGCTCTTGGTTCATTTGAACTTTGTAGGCGTGTAAATTCAAATCTTTATTCAAAATTCGCAAATTCGTTCGTGAGATGTTCAATTGTTGGTCATGACGACGGGTCGAGGTTGACGGCTCGGTTGAGTTCAAAACTATCATTAAAATTTAAGAACCTAAATTAAGAGGTAAATTATGGCATTTATTTTGATATGAATGCGTTCTTGAATTATGGGAAAGTGGCAATTATAAGTGAGTGCTGTAACTTGTCTTTAAACATTTCCTTGCCGTTGTGGGGTTAAATTTTTTTTTAATTTTTTTTTAACACTTATTTAGGTTTATTGTTTTATTTTTTTTAATAATACTGCGGTAATGTTTATGTGTTTTAAATGTTTAATTTTTTATTTATTTATTATATTTTTTTTTTTTTTTTGCTCAAATGCGATATAAATTGCAAAATAGAATTGTTATTGTTTGTGTATTTTTTCTTTATTATTTTTGTAAATCATTTTTGTCGCCATTTTTTTTCTTTTATGCTTTTGCTTTGTAATTTTAATATTTGAAGTGTTAAAAATAATATTAATGTCATTTTATTTATGCCGCATTTAACACATTTTTAGTAATTTTTCATGTTTAATATGTATAATTTTTTTATTACACATTTGTCTGGTGTAGTTTTTTTTAAATTCATATCTGTATACACATTTTTTTAGCTGCAAAATAAATTAGTTTTATATTAAATTAACACAGTTTTTATGGAAATAATTTTGCCTTTTATAATTTATTGTTTGTTTTAACGTTTTAATATTTTTGATGTGAAATCATTAACATCGAATGCAGACAATGTGCCATGGAAGAGCTACAGAGTAGTGCTGTTTAAAATTATAAAAAAATAATGTATTAAAACAGTCATAAACGTAAATTCATTTATGACAATCGTAATTTAACAAATAGAATTTTTAATTTGCATTCTTGTCCAGTTCGTTTTTCATTTAGAATTGCAAATGTCATGGAAATGCTGACACACAGTATTAATGCATACAACGTGTAGCACGTAGAGTATTTTTTAAATGAAATAATTAAACTAGAAAGCAGTTTTTATTCTAAATGCATACATTAAATAATTTTTTATTAAGATCATTGATCTGAAAATCATAGTGTAAAAGGAAGAGAAATTTTAAATAAACTTGCGTTCGTTGTTTAATAAAATAAAACTCTTTAATTAAGCAAACTTTTTTTCTTGAAATATTTTCTCTTACTTTGCCTTCTAACATTCGTGTTCAAAATCTATTTATTAAATTTTGCCTGTTCCATATTATTTCAGGGCAAATTATTCATAAATATTTTGTTGCATTTCCAAAGAAGGAAAACAATTTCAGTAAATTTCTTTTAAGTACATTTTAAGTTTTTCTTTCTTTATACAAATATTTTCTAGTGACAACCTCTAATTAATTTAAAAGAGTAATTTAAGATTTTTTTTATTTTTTATGCTTTTTAACTCAAATGAATGGCAAAAGGCTTCAACAAATTTAGCAAGTAAACTTTTTAAAAAGAAAACTAATTTATATTAAACATGAATAGGTTAAAACATATAAAATGAGTGGAAAGGGCTTTTGAAAAAGCATACTTTAGAGCGTATCAAACAGAGAAATTGTTTTCTATGTAAAATGGGTTAATTGAGTTCATTACGGAAAGCATACATTTAGTGGTTCTCAAAAAAAATATTTACGAAAGCATTAAATTAATAAAATGTTTTGAATGCCAATACAAATTATATTAAAACTTTGGTTTAACGAACAAGAAAAGAAAAACTCCTTCATACGTTTGTAGTGAAACAGGCCAGAGTCTTAGATGGGTATCGAACCCACAACCTCTTCAGTGATAGGCTAGTACACGAAACATTAGCCGCCAGAGGTACCCAGTTGTAAAATATTTACAATTATTTTTTTTTTCTTCAATAAAAAATCTTGTTAAAATATTTGTCATTAAAAAATTCACAAATTATCGAAATATCGTTATATGATTTTAAGTAAAATTAATTTTTTTTTTACTGTTTAATAAGAAGTCCTTTTGTTTAAATAATACTTTAGTAACTTATTTTTTATCATTTAATAATTTTAATACAAACCTTACCGTCATAATCAGCTTAATTAATATACTGAAACATACTTCTTAATTTAAATTTAGTTTAGCTCTTTAATTTTGATAGCTTCTGAATGGTGCAAATCATACTACAGTCTTAAGATTAATTAATAGACGAAAATTCTCCTTTTACACAAAAAAAAATTAAAATAAAAAATAATAAGGTGTGAAAAAAATTTTAGATCCATTTTGCTTCTATTTGAAAGGTTTTCTTTTTGAGCAAATTTTTGTTTATAATATAAATCCGATTATATTTTAATACCAATTTTAAAGTGTCTTTGTGTAACGTATTTCTTTCAAACACCTGCTACTTATGAACATAAAAATTATTACTTTGATTTGTTTGTAGAGAAGGATTTTTAGCAATTCCTTGCTTCTTTCTCAGTTAAAACTAAAAACATTTTTTAACTAAAATTTTATACCATTAAAATGCTACAATAAATATGATGTGTATATATTTTTTTCCATTTTATTATTTATTACTAGGGGCAATAAAAAATTTTAAGGATTTTTGTGCTAAAAATAAAGAAATAAATCTTCGTTATTTATTATTTATTATAGTATGGACCAATATAAATAAAGTAATCTATGTTAGAATAAATTATATGGCAGAATAACTCTTTACATGAGTAAAAGAAGGCACTAGCACTTGTAAAATTAATGTTTATGTACATATATATTACCCGCATGTCGTACAATTACAACAATTACAACAAGAACAAATATTATATATCAAATAATCAGCTTGTGTATGTGTTTGAGAGAAAGTCAGAGAGTGATAAAAATATAAAAAAGAGCGGGGTTCTAAAGGGAACCGGTAGTTTGTGAAAGAAAGCCAAGGATGTATATATGCGTCGTAGTCATTAATGGAATAAAATATTATCATTAATTCGACTATTCCATTTTTTTCCGGATTGTAGTAATGTTGCAGCTCCTTCGGTGTTAAGCAGACACAGTAGCTTTCTTAATTTGTATGTGTGCAGCAATTTTATTAATTGTTTTATTTCGTCGATGATTCTTTTTTACTAACATTACCGACGGGGGAAAATGCTGTCATTACATTAGCATACAACAGTATAAATTGCTGTCGGTACTTGTTCAGTGGCCAGTGTTATGCCCTCATCATTTAAACACAATGCCACACACTAGTATAAAATTCATGATGTTCTTGAGTTGACCTGAACAGCGATCGTACACGTATTGACAAAAAAATTTAAAGTTTTTCAGTAGAAGCCAATTAAATTTTTATTTTACGTTGAAGGTATATGAAAAAGAATATTTCAACAATAAATATTTTTCAAAAATAGAGTAAATTTTTACAGAGGGTAGATATGAATAGTTTTCCTTAAAGTTGAACATAAAAAAATGTTGAGTAAATACTCTATTGTGCAATATTAAATAAAATTGTATGACTATTGCATTTTTAATTTTATAAAAGACCGATGTGGACCGATTTTTTTTTTTAGAGCGTTTGCTTGCAGGCTTTTCCCATAAGTTTAGTCATGTAAACTGTCATGCAATTTGCCCGCAAGAAATACTTATTATTGTACTACTTGTCCAAATTTATTTTTAAATTGTAGTTTGCTTATTTTTTCAAATATTGGACGGACAATTCGGCCGCCCGAAAATTAGCTATGGAATAATTTTTCCATATATGGGCCGATTTCCAAATAATTTTTTGTTTGAAAGGGTAGGCCTGTAACTTGCTCCCTGATTTTTTAGGAAAATCTGACGCGTAATTTGTCCCTCTCCGATATATTGATTATCGCATGACTATCCCAATATTTGCCCCGATTTTGATTTTTTTTATATGAAAGTGTAGCTTGCAGTTTTTTTAAAAGGTATCTTTACTGGAAGTAAAATAATAACTATACTAGACGGTTTTATAATCTACTCGATTGAAATCGTTTTTGCCAGAATTATTTCATTAAAAATTAAAAAAAAAAACTATACAGCAACCCATAAAACAATGCAAGTGGCTTGTGAGTTGTTGAATTGTGACATTGAAAACATCGAGCCACAACCGCCATAAAACGTAACTACTCCTAATTTAAGAGGAGGATATTTTTTATTAGGTGCCCTTGCATGAAGTTGTAGGACTACTATAAATTTAAATTTCATGTATGTTTTTGGGTTATCGATTACGATAAAAAAATTAAAATCGAAATTTATATCGTTTACGTTTTTTTTTTCTTTTTTCGGTAATGATACGATATGTATCAAGAATCGAATTTTACAAAATATTTTATTGAAAAATATTAAAAATGTTGATTTCTTTTAGGACAATTGCGGGATTAAACTGCATCAATTTACAATCAAAAGATATATTTTATATTTAATATCAGATGACGTTTTACTTAAGAAAATAATTATTTATATATCGAATTGCAATCGATATCGTATTGTTTTTAGACAAAAGATACAACTAGAATATCAGCTGAGTTGTAGCAACGATCGCGCCGTTTGTATGATCGGATCACGTCCTAAAAAGTTTGGCTTTAAATTTATTCACGTCGTTGGTGAAAGCATTTACCTGTTAACTTTTAAACTTTACTTTTTTTCTATCCATTTTCTCTTCTTGCAACACTCTGTTTGAGTAGACATTTTTATATTTTACTTCATGATGCTTAAACCCATAAGTGCGTTTATAAGGGTCTAACTAAGATTCTCTCACAGACATGAAAGTACTGGATTATAATGGTATGAGTGTAAAGAAACATACGTGTACATGCATGTGTAAATATTAGAAAAACTTTATAGATAGGTCCTGAAGCAAAAACATAAAAATAGAAAAATAAAAAAAATAATAATAAAAAAATACAATAAACAACAATAATATTTAAAAAGACGACAAAAATCTAAAGATAACAATAACAAGAAAGCCGGAAACCATGTGCCACCATGGAATACACATATTATTATATACATATATGTGTATGTAAAACTACACATCCATACGACTAAAACTTATATACCCAGCAGATCTTAACGTTTACAAACTCATACAAATAACTAAACACTCTTACCTTTACAGTTTTATATTTGTGAAGTGCATATTTGCCACAAACTGTCGATGATTGTATGTGTGTGTACATCTTAATACTAAATAACCTTGTTTCATACTTATTTGGCCTTTTTTCTCCTTCATCCTTTTATAACCCCAACCTTTTCTTCGTTCCCGTTTTCCATTCCATGGTAAAAAGGGTTGTGTATTTTTGTTGATATCATTTATTTATTTTTTTCTTGTTTTTCTTTTATTTATTTTTTATTATTCCGTTTTTCTCTAACAAATTTTGTGTGTAATTGTATGTGTTTTACTTTTACACATATAAATAACACAAATGTAGGTGAAAATATACATAAATAATAAGCTGTGCTCTTATGTTTACGATTTATTATTTTTCTTCTTTTAGTTCCTCTTAAGGGTTTCTTTTCTCAAGTTGAGGGAAATAGAAAAATATAAAGCATCAACGGAATAGCAACAAAAATAAAAAGCGGGTGGAGAAAGTTTACAGTATTTAATACAAACAAACAAATTAGTAGAGTAAACGAACAACTTTCGAAAACAAATCCGCCTAGTATATACTAGAAGGAAGCTAAATATTTTAGATATCTGATTATATAACTTTCAGCCATTTTTGCATTGTCCTGTAATTTATTTAAAGATTTTTTTATCTACTGGCAATAGAAATCTAACAGCTGGGAGAACTCATTTTCTCTCAACTGCAGCCCACAACGGGGCATGCATACTGATTTAATTTTTCAAATTGCTTTAGTTAATGAAATATATTAAATAGAAATTGTTTCAACGATAGCTAAAAAAAATGTTTACTTCTCAGCAAATGATCACAATGTTGTTCTTCTCTGTTGGTAAAACTTGAATTTTTCTCTCCCACTGTACAAAGTATTTCTTTAAATTTTATTATTTATTTTTTTTTATTTAAGTAAAGAATCCTATAAAAAAAACTCCAAATTTATATTGTGCAAAACACTCTCATCATCATTTCAATATTGCTTCATGTTGCTTGCCACCAGTACAACTGACACAAGAAGCAATAAAATCCTAAAGAAATTTCTAAAATAGACCAGCCAGCATGTTTTCACTGACATTCTATGTTTATATATTTCTGTTTCTTCTTCTTTTTTTTTGGTTTAGTTGTCTTCATCCCTTTTTATTTTTCCCAAATGTTTTCATTTTCGTTACTTTTTTATATTTTGCGTTCTGTTTTTTCTTTACTTTCTGTATAAGCTTAGTGTCATCTACGCCAGCATTGACTTTTTTGTTGTGACTTTTAAGCTGAACTTTTCTCTAGGACACTTAACTTTATGCTTAAGATGTTCATATGTACATTTTTTTCTATGAGCCTAAGTTTGTTTATAGAAAATTTAAGCATACTTTAAGGCTTTTAAACGAGAACATTTGAAATATTTTTATATATATTTGTTTTGGCAAGTTTTTAAGAGAAAGCAAACAAGTAAACGAAGAAATATTTTATAATATTCAATAAACATAAATATAATCTCTACATATATAAAAATTACGTGTATGTTCGTGATCGCTAAACTCAAGAACTACTGCATCGATTTTGACTAAACTTTATATACTTACTCTATGGGGTGGAGTGTTTCTGTGTAGTTTGAAGTTCGTACGACAGATGGCCCAATATTTATTTTTTTTTTTTGTGTTTTGCTCGATAGAGATTAGCGCGATAAGACTATGCTGTGTTTCGCTGAAGGCGTTGGGTCCTTAATGAGCGTGTAGTGGCGTTAATTAGCCCGATACCGGTATTTGAACAATAACTGCTGTAGATTTAGCGCACCTTTCATTCTTCTTCAAATTATCAATCCGCCATAACTTTGCAACGAAACCAGACTTGCAGTGAAAATAAAATTTGAAGGCAAAACAACGTTTGCCGGGTCAGCTAGTATAAATATAAATGAAAATTTCTTAAATGAAAATTTAAAAAAAAAATACCAACCATAGTTTTTCCAAAAATATTTTTTTCTCAAGTATAAAACATCCAACCAAATTAAAATAATTTGGTTGCGGCTCAAGTTCAAATCTCACGAGGCTCCATTAGAGAATGATAATCGTTATGAATTATAATCTATATATAGGTTAGGTTAGGTTATGTTGATTGGAGGGGTGTGATAGCCCATGTCATACGACATACACTTAAGCCAGTGAAGGCTTTTTGTGCGCTCTCTTTAATTATCAGACACAAACTGCCAGAGTTCTGTGTCAGGATTCGAACCTGGGACCTTCGCGCTACGAGTCTAGTACACTACCTACTGGTCTACGAAGGTCAGTTAATCTATAATAAAAAAAGTTAATAATCAAAAAAAAAGTTAATAATCTATATATACTTCATGATTAGAAATGAAAGGAAAACCTAATTTTAACCACTACTTGGGAGAACATGTGCACGTTTGCGATGACAACACATATTTCATCAGCATCCGCGTCTAACACTTGGCCACATTTTGGTTAAACTTCATTATTATCGAAACTAAATCTAATTGGAAAAAGAATACGAGAAGTTTTTATTTTATTTTAAATTTAATATTTGTTATAGGTTTACCGGTCTATATTTTCAAATGATTAGGTTTTAGGAGACCATCTTCAACAAATATTATTAATAAAACTTTATTTTTATCTTATACCAATAAAAAAATTTTATACTGAACAAAGTTTGTAACTCCTCTACTAATTTATATATTTTTTTTAATTAACGCTCTTCATTTTTGCATTCAAAAAATTAACACCCCTTAACCCTGGCTTCTTACCCTATTTTTCTTTTTAATAGCAAAACTTTTTCTATTTCACACACTATTAATTATATATTCGTTATTTCGCAAAATTGATATTCATTTTTAACTACAACTTTTACTTTTTAAACTCAAATTTATGATATTTACAGCAACTTAATTCCCAACAGTTTTATTGTTCTTTTTTCATTTTAATAAACCAGCATTATTTATTGATAGCATTAACTTTAAATTTTATAACTTCTTAAATCTCTTTTTTTACAATCTTTTCTACGGAGAAAAGAAATATTAAATTTTTCCATGAATATCAAACGCAATGACACGCTTGTTTGCTACCAAATACAAGGACATGCATAAACTGATTTGTAAAAATTGTCAAGGGAAATACGTAGATTTTCATCAATAAAGGTTTGGAGCAGAGCATGTATAAAAAAGTTTATATTTTACGGAATAGAACAGTTGTTTTATTTTATTTTAACTCTTTATTTTCTATTATTTTCCATTTCTTTAATTTTAAAAAGTACGTATGTTTTTCCGAAAGTTAAACTCTAATTTTTTCATTAAGTCCGTAAAAAAGCTAATACTAAGAAAAATATTGCTACAAGATATTTTACATTGACAAAAATAATATCCAGAATCTTCTTTATTTCCTATATTCTCTAACGCTACTTGCTAATTAAATTAATTTACTTATTTTTTAAATATTTTAATATGTAAAATCTATCAAAATTATACGGGATACTCCCCCCGCCATATTTTTTTTAATTTTTATTTTCTGTGAGTTAAGTTATTTACGAATATGTGACGAATATTTGCATGACACCTGGCCTCATTCGTATTCGCCAAACTAAGGAGAATATTTGTGAAAAATTGTCGTAAAAAATGCATAAAGTGCTACAAAAAAAAACATTAAATAAAAGGCCCAAAGATTAATTTAAAATAATATTTAATAAAAGAAACGTTATTTTAAATATAAAATAATAATCTTGTAGTATAGGACAGCTCAATCGGCTCATGACAAATAAAGGTGGACCGCTTTCACACAAGCGAAAACTAGTTATAGTATCCTTCTTTATAGAAATGAGATCTAAAGCGTGCATGTGAAAGCGAAGAAAAGAGCGAATAAACTATTCGTCGTATAAATAACAGCTGCTCTACGGGTGATATCTGCCCCATATTGGCGCTAACAAAGTGATCATTTTAACATATACTTGTACAAAAATTAACAAATACTATATGAGAATTCAATCATATTTTTTTTGCTTGGTGTTTTAAGACATATAAGCTTCAAAATATACAATAGCTTCAAAAAAACGTTTATAATAATAATTTTCATAAATATTGATATCATAATTTATTTTTTATTTCAAAGGGCAATTAATTGTATAAACGAAACATATGAAAAACAAAAAGAGTCTAGTCAATTATAATTGTTTGTTGTGTTGTGTTAGTTTTCTAAAACTATTATACTTAAATTTTTTTTTGAATCACAAGTAGAAAAATATTATTGACTTCTATAGAATTCTCATATAGTATTTGTTGATTATTGTATATAAGTATATGAGTTTGAAAGCTATTTAAACATGATTTTTCTGAAGAGTACTGATGATTTGTTTTGCGGCAATAAAATACAGGCATATACTCAGCTTAGTCAGCAACAAACAATAAATTATTGAAATAAATATATATTTAAATTTCGTAGGAAAAGATAGTAAAAACCGTATTTATTAAAAAAACATTTTTATTATTATAACTTTTTTAAAAATGTTTAAAGATGACGCTTTTGATATATTCACCAACACTGCAAATTTTGTTATTTATTATAGGCTTCAGAAATTGTTGTCTTTTTTTATTTTGAAAAAACGTATGAAATATAGCGAGCAACATTTAAGTAAAATTTTTTCAACCTGTGAAACAATAAGCCATATCGTGCTTGACGAACTTTGCCTACGAATTCGTCATTTTGAAAATAGTCAATCACTACAAATGATTTTAAGCCTGGTATTCTGAAATGTACCTAGCAACCATTCAATCAATATTTTTTCAACCTGTGAAATAATATTAGTGGCAGTTATTTCGCATGAAATTTAAATTGTTCAAAATACAAATTCCAAGTTTGAATAAATATATTTTCTTGCGTATGCAAAAAAATTGCCTATTCACAAGCACAACATAATTTGCATTTAAAAGTAATAAAAGTGAAAAATGTTATTCTAACTCGCCAAAAAAAACTTAAATGTTGCATTCAAAATTTTCTAGTTCATATCATAAATGTTGTTAAAAATTTTTCACTAATTCGAACAAAGTAATAACTAGGCTGTACAGCTTTGTATTCAAATAATTTTCTTCTCAGTCAATTTCATGGTAAACTGTCTGGTTGGAAGTAGTAATTCATATAAGAATTAATTTTTGTAGTTTCTTTTTTCACATATAAACATGACAACAAGTTGCTGCAACATAAATATATCACACAATTTATAAAAACCTTTAAACAAAACATATTAAGCCAATACGCAACAAATCGAAGGGGAAATGCGAATGTTGTACCCTTATTTATAAGACAAAATATTGTGCTGCGCAACTAAGCTCCAGTCGAAGCAACATTCCATGGTTATTCAATGATTACTTTAAGTGTATTAAATAAAATATTGACTTAATTTTTTCTTTTAAAATACAGTAAATAGTTGGGTATTTAAAGTAAAGATTTTAAGCATGTTGCTGCAATGTTAAAGTTTTATTTATCCTGCAATGGTTTTTACTATAATTTATATCGAAATATATTTTGTGGCATCAACATTTTGCCGCAACGTTTACAAAAAGGACTACCAATAAAAGATGCCTAATTTCTAATAGCAAATAGTATATTAAATTAATATTATCGGTAAGGACTTTCAATATATTGTTTAAATAATGGCACTCAATTTAATTGAATAGACGTTAATATTTTTAGTAATGCTGCAAATCCTGATTACTGTTGTTGCTTTTATGTGTTTAATATATAAAAATTTTTATAAAGCCATTTTTATTGGACAGTTTAAATTTAAAATTATTGGAGAGCTATACGAAACATAGTCCAAATAATTTTTGAAAATATTTTTCTTGTTCTGTATTAACGAAGTCTTTCATTAAAATTTTTTTCTCGAATGGATAAGAAAATCTATTGAAGCAAAAATTATTTCAAAGAAAATTTTTAAAATATTCTAGCAGAACAATTGAACGAAACCAGGGCAAAAGAAAAATAGTAAAAAAAAATTGGAAAGGTACTACAACATCAAAACTATCACAACAAAATTATTTTTAACTCTTAACGAAGATGGTAGTATTAGCAACAAAGAATATATCACATGACGGAAAAGAAGAACATGTTGTGGGGAAAAGCGATGTAAATTAAAAACTTATCCAATTAATTTCGCCATCAAGTCAGAAAAATATTAACAAACATGTGAGCAGGGATAAAACAAAATATATTTATAAGGAAATGTTACTGCAACTTCCACTTTTTCATGAGAATCAGTAAAATTTTTTTATATATATTTTTTTTAATATGTATGTCAGTGTAAACGTTATTGTTTGATGTTATAAGGCTGACTGTATATGAGCTCACATATGAGCCAACAATGAGTACAAAGCATCAGCTGTAAAATGTAAAAAAGCAGAGCAACGAATTGCCACAAATTTTATAAAATATGCAGAAAATATTTAACGCTACATAAAATACATAAAGTCATATATTTTATAGGGGAAAATCCTCCTTAACTACTGCCACGTTGACTGCAAACTAGTGGCGTATGAAAACGAGAAAAAAGAAACACATCACATTCGCTAAAGAGTATGAAATACAAAAAAAAAAAAAATTGCAGTCTCAGTAATAAAATGCTGGAACACATTTGAATAAAAGCTGCTTGGCAACAGTAAAATGTTTCTGCAACAGACTTAAAATCAAATGATTTTAAATTCGTTAATGAAAATGTTAATATGTTGGCCACCAGGGAATCAAACTGAAACTGAAAAGTTAAAAATGATTTCCTTTTTAACCTGGAATAAATTTCCCTTTTTAATGATGTGCTTGCTCTGTTAAGTAAAACTGTTAAAGTATTAGTGCTTTATATAATATTAAAAAAAAAAGATGAAAGAGGCAAGACTACAACAATAATAAAAAATAACAACTTGTGCAATAATATACAAACAAAAATAATAACAAATTATAAAGACGTTGTTGGCCCACTTGTTTTTATTTTATTATTTTGACAATATTTCAAATTTACATACAAACTCGGTGACACACACAATACACACTCACATATCGTACAGTTAAGAGGCAGAGGCATGCCATACATATTTGTAACACAATAAAAAAATGAATGCATCAAATATAAAAACTCACTCTCCATTTATGTTCACACACACAAACATACACATGCATAAGTAGCATCAGTTACCTACATATATGTGACATAACCCAGCAAACATTTGCTATAGAAAATTGCGCTCGAATGTATGATAATCGCTTTCTTATTAAAGAGTTGTTATTGTTCGAGTGAAAGCAGGCAACACTTACCAAACAGGCAAAATCAATTAGATTATTTTCTAAGCTGAAAACTTTTTTTTTCATCTAGAAGTTTTGTAAGTAGTAGTTCCCTTTAGAAGTTTTATAATAGTCACTGCCTTTCAGCCTAGTACTAGCAGCCTAACTCTTGCTTCTTATATTGATGGCTCTAGCGGAAATCAAACTCATGACTACTTCGTTTAGAGCCAGAAATAAATTAACGCACATTAAAATTAAAAATAAGTTGCTCTCCTCAAATAATAAATCGCTTTGCTTAATGCAAATTAATAGCAATAAATCGAGAAATAAAGGAATACTTAAATTTGTTGCTAAATATGTACAACAACACAATGTCCGGGAATCCTTTTCCGTTTTAGACTTATTCTTCACATTCGTCTTAAACAAATTCTGACATAACACTTTCAGAGGATTGCAGCATTATAGAAAACGTCCTTTCTTTAATAAATATATTTTTTATCAAGATTTTTCAGTTAAATTAACTTGTTTATAAAACTGTGCAGTAGGAGAAAACATACAAACACTGTTAAATAAAATTATTTCAGTATAAAATGAGAAAAATATTATATGAAAAGGTTTTCACTTTGTTCGAGACTTTCATATGAAAACCCGTACCGCTTTTCAAAATATCATGATTGAACTTTTAATTTCAAACAAATATTTCGTGAACTGAAAATCTATTAGCACCAATTGAAACAAGTGTAGGACTTTCTTAATGTATTTTTATTTACAACTGTCCAATTCACAAGGTGTGCTTACAGTCATAATGTCAAAAAAATTTTCCCATCTACCAATTGTAAACTTTTCACTTATAATATTTTATTATTTTTTAAATTAAAAATAACTGTACATAGGTAATAGTAAAATATAAACGTAAAAAACAGATCTTCGAATAGGCATTTCAAATTTTAACAGTTGATAGCAGCGTCCATTTTAATGAAACTGCTCCTGCCAATCAGCTGCCATTTATTCAAGCCGTTACCATGGCCGGACATAGCATTAAAATTATAAACATGTTTCATCAAAATGGGTGTTTAGTTCGGGCAACATTCTCCGAGCTTTGCTTATTATATTCTCGCCATAATCGTCCTACCTAGAGGACTAGTATGAGGATAAATCTGCGTCGACTATACAAAAACCCATTCGACGACTAAACGCAAGATCTGCCGAAAACATTGCAGAGAGATCGTGAAGGAGATTTCGAGTGGGTCACAAGAACCCTCTCACATATCACAACTTTTTCGTATCGCGGCCTAGGCTTACATCCGAACAAAATACAACTGCCAAAGGAGCTGAAAATAAATGACTATAGATTACTATATATGTTTGCTTAATGGACCCTAATTTTCATAAAGACTTAGCTTCAGTGATGAGACCTATTTCCGAATAAATGCTTATTATCGAATATGTGACGGTACCAATCTACATCATATCCCAGAGCGTCCAATGAATCCTGACAATTCAGTGTATGGTGTAGATTCCGGGCAGACGGCGTCATAGATCCATATTTCTATAAGAACGACGTTGGCCAGGCCAGGCTAGCGATATAAGTCGATGACTGCCAACTTCTTTTGTCCTGCATTGAATGATAAGGATACCAACGATATGTAGTTTCAACAGGATAGAAATAAGTGCCACACAGCTTATGTCAAACTGGACATTATGCAAAAGGATATCGAGATCGTGCTATTTGACCCCCTTAGAATTTTTCTTATAGGTTTTTCTTAAGCCGCAGGTCTATGCAAATGAGGCACAAGACCACAAGCCCCAAGACAGCACCCTTCACAGCCAGCATAATCTATGTAACCGGTCTAATTCAGCCTGATTTATGCGCTAGAATCATTATATTGCATGCGCGCCATTATACCAAGCTGTATTTCGTACATAAGGGCTTTATTATGCCTTTTAAATAAATTAAAAAATTAATGATATCTTACATACACTTTGCTTAATTTAAATTTAAAGATAAGAAGCTCTTAATAAAAGATACAATACACATCGTGTCTTTACGGCGAATAAAAGCTTACGTAAAACTAAAAATTAATCCAAATGTTTTGTTTGTTGTGGCTTTAGCTGTTCATATACCGACATTTCATTGGTCGCTAAACCAAATCGTCAGTGAACTTCAAACAGTTTGAAAATATTCAACCTCGTATGTTTATGCCAAAATAATACAATACAATATGAAAACTAAATTTTGTATATATTCATTACAAAATATAAAAGTCAAAGGTTGAAAACGCTTTTATGTAAACAACATAACAAAGAATTATACTCAACATGAGTCTATTTTATTTTTCTTGCAACAATTTTCCAATTAAATGCCCGTTGGTCATTAGTGATTGTATTAAATCAGACAAAATTAAAAATAAAATCTTTATTTTAAATTCTTAGTATTAAAAATGAAATAAAAAAATTTTAATATTAAGTATGTAAAAATTAAACGTTAGAAGTGGCGTAACTGATTTGGAGCAAAATCAATTATATAGCAACCCGATAACTTATTCCAAAAATAGTTAATAAAAATACTTTTCCTGTAAAATTTTATGTTTATCCCTTTAAAAAGTTTTTTTTGTAACACAGCGAAAATTCACTAGTTTACTTTTCTTTCAAGCTTTCAATTATTGACTTCTAAGTGATTTTTTTTTAGGAATTTTACTTGGTAACAAAAACTATCATAAAAATATTAGAGATTCGATACATAAGCACATGGCTTTATGACTTATTCGAAGTTTTTATTAATATTTAAATTTATGAAATATAATACAAATTGTTTTTGTAAAATTTGCAGGAACACTTCTAGATGTTTCAAAAAAGTAATTTTGTGCCTTTGCCGCAAAAAAAGCTTAAGTAACATAATTTTTTATATTCAATTCCTTATCGCAGTCGATAATTTACGATCAGCAAAATTATACCTTAAAATTTTATAAAAGTATGAAGTGGAATTAGTAAGTGAGGAGTAAATGTGGAGCAAAATCAGTTCTATAGCAGCCGCATAACTTAGTCCATATTATTTGTCTCTTGAGTTTTTTTGGTGGATAAAGCACGAACGATATGTTTGCAGGGAAGAGTGAAATCTTTTCTAAAGAAGTATAGTGTATGTATATATGTATATGTGTGTGTGTGTGTGTGTGCATGTGTGAGTATATATATTGCCATTGTTTTGCAAATGTGGGTGGCAGACTCTTTTATTTTTTTTATATTTATTTTTTTCTTTTGTTCTTTGCTCATTTTTGTTTTTTACTTTGTATAAAAGATAAAAAAAGTTTTCTTCGTAATCTCATGCTCATACTTATATTCATTTAAATGCATGTGTTTTTTACTCATGCACATATTCATATACATCTTTGAAAGGAAAAACGCCTGCATACAAGTACATACATACATACATATAGTATGCAAAGAATATATAAGTTTGTCGTTGTGTGTCACGCATTTTTTTTGCGTACTTTCTTGTCTGTTTCAGTCCAAAAACAGGAGACACTTACTAGAGGAAAAAACTAGGCAAAAAAATATAAAAAAAAACTACTTGCTATCGTTTAAAGTAAAAGGGCTCAAATTGGAAAATAAATAAATTCCTTCGTTGAAGAGGACCAACGAAGTAGATTGAAATAATGAAAAATGTTTTTAAAAAAATTTTTAATTGATATGTTCCATTAATGAACACCATTTTTCTGACCGTCATTAATATATCTTTAATTTCATAAACGAGCTTTAGTTTTTTTATAAAAACAAATTAATTTTATTTCAATATTTTTTTATAACAAAATATTTTTCCTGCAAAAGACGCCCGAAGAGGCGTCGAAATATTGATATTAAAAAATTTGTTTTTTATAAAAAGACCTAAAGCTTGTTAATGAAATAAAAAATATATAAATATGTTCCAATTAATTTTTGCCTTGTTAAAAATTTACCTTAAGCCCGAAGCAAGAAATTAACTGACTCTTACGGCAAAGCCCAGCGGTACAAATATTTACTTTTTTAAACCACTAAAAGTTTCAACAAACGAAAACATTATAAAGGCGAAGAAATATTTTAGTCTAAACTGAGTCTTGAATTGAATTGTTATTTATTTAATTTAGTTATTTATTTGTTTTAATACTATAGTTACAATTATAAATGGTGTTATTATTTAAAGTTAACGCACGTAGTAACAAAGACTTTGCTTCGTTTATAGTTAAGACCAAAGTCTTAGGAAGGAATTGAACCCCCAACTTGTGCTCTAATAGGCTAGTGCATTACTGACGTATACGATCTGATTGTTTAACCTGCATTTAAATGAAAAAATATTTAACATCAAGAAGCTATATATTTAGATAAAATTAAAGCCAAATGAAAGGAGCCACCTTGTTATCATTAAAAAAATTTTTCTTTAAAACATCTTATAAAAGGCCAAATTACGAAAATTATTCTGATAAACTATATCTATAGAACGAAATACCTAAACTCTTGGAAAATTAAGTTAATAAGCATCTCGTTTGAAACAAGCATGAGCTGCAAGTTGTTAAAGTTGATTTATTGGGACTCTAAGAATATTTTGGGGCTAAGAATTTTTGCAAGTGCTCTTAACAAAGCAGTCTTTGTTGGGGGCTCCGCAAATGACGTTATTAAGTTGTGCACTATGTGTTGGAATTAAAGTTGTATTCTTAGACTAGATCAATAATGTTCGTAACGTTTATTTTTTTTCGTTCTTAATTAAGAAAAAAATTCAACGTGAGGCAATATTCCAAAATACCAACAAGGAAAAATTTAACTTCAATTCCTATGCAGCGCGAAAGAAATGAAATAATAATGAAATGAATGACTTCAAAAGTACAATTCAGTTTGGAAATATTTGCAGAACAGCATCATTTATATTGAAATTGTTTATGCTTCTATACTCCTTTGCATGGTCTGGACGAAGAGCATGCAAATACTTTTTCATTTAAATTAATTCGACATTCGACCGACTTCTCTATTTGGATTTTATTGAATCATAACTGAAATTCTTAAAATTTGCTTTCTATTTATATTTATATTAAAGCAATGATTTCCTTCAAGTTTGACTAATATTATAAATTACATATTTTAAATCATAAAAATATACACTGAATTTTGTCTCATATTCATTTCCAACTGGAAATTTTAAATTTATTTTGGATTATAAAAAACTTTTTAAAAATAAATTTTTTAATAAGTAATTTCGTTGAACTAACATCGCCATAAAGATATCTCAGCTTTTACAGAATACAATTTTACAATTAATAATTCATAAACTAGTGTGTATTTAATTAGTTAAGTGTAAAATAGACAGTAAATACTTAATTTTTACCATCATTGCTCCTAATCGGATTTTAATTATTTTAATGCACTTGCTTCATTGTAACTAGTCTTAAGTGGGTTTAATTTTTTCTATTTAAAACTAAAATTTAACTAAAATAAAACTTTGTGAATTTTTTTCTCCTATTGTTCTTTCTATGCAGAATATAATATATACCACAATACGTGTATACGTATGTATTTGAATATATTTATATTTGTAATTTATATTCATGTGGAAAAATACAAACTCCCAAATTATTAAAGACATTTAAGCTGTTCCCTTTCCATAAGTTAAAAACAAATGGAAAAAATATTTTTTACAAAAATACAACAATAAAAAATATATCAAACAAATTCTGCATTTCTTTTAATATTCATCAGATTTTACAAATGTTATTCTTTCATTTAACAATATTATTTATGTTTTAATTATGCCCCGTAAAAAATTTAAATAATTTTTAGTTCACTCACTGAGTATTAACTGTTGTATAATTTTTAACCTGCCTTGCAGTCAAGCTTCCAAAAACCAAAAATTTATTATTAAGTTCATTCAGAACTTAAAGAAAATAAATTAATAAAAAACAACTCCGGATCAATATTATAATTGATAATAATATTTAAATACAATAAGCAGAATATTATGAGTAGAGATTAGTTTATGTCTTAATAAGAAAATCGATTTTCAGACACAAATTACATATAGATATTTTATATAAGAATGGGTTATATTATTTAAAAACAAAATGTGTGTTACACTAAAACTCCGCTCTTCTCAAGAAATTTAACAAAACTGCAAAAATAGGCATCAAAGAGACATATTCCTACAATGACTTGGCTCTATTAGAATCGTTCTTATTAACATTTTCACTGCTTCAAGATCGTAAACTCTTTATCATAGTAGTTCTTTTTTTTAACTTTAAACATGTGATTCATATGAATGATATTTTTAAATATCACTCATATGCCTAAAAGCTTAAACATACGAGTACATTGAGTTGGAGACTATAGAAGTTAATGTAACCAGTGCTTACAGCTTTTTACGATACATTCATGCATCTACAAGGAATCGCTAATGTTTTTTAATAAAAATATCTTACAATCGCCAACAATATAATGTTATTCAGCTGCTGTTAGAACATTTGCCTAATTAATTAGTGCAAGCTTGTAAACTTAAAGAAAAATTCTATATTATTTACCCATTTATTCTTACTTACCTTAAATAAACTCGAGCTTTAGCTTTTTAATTCTTCATTATTTAAAGAACCATTTCGCAACAAAATAACAAAATTTTCGTACAATTCCATAAGCCTTCGTTAAAGCTTATTATCGTTCCAACACCTACATAATATTATTAAATTTTTTATTTACAATCAATGATGTCAAATTAAGAACAAATTGGACATGAGATAATATTCTAAGGAAAAAGGAATAAATACTTTTAGTTGTAAACTTCACGACAGAACAATATTTTAAGCCAATATCTCATGTCAATTACTTTCATAATTAGAAAACTAACTGAGGGAATAAACTTTTATCCAAATCATACCATACGTAAAACAAATTGCATAAGTGGGAAAAGGCTGCAAATAATTTAAAAAAACATTCTTGAACTTGTATTGTTTATTTTTCTGATCAATTTTGAAAAAAAAACTCTCTTGCTTCTTTCTCTCTCTTTCTCTCTCTCCATTTTCTTACAAGAAGGTGTGCTCTTTCCCAACAATAAACTCTCCTATGGAGGCAAGAATGATAAAGTACTATTTTATCATTCTTGCTATGGAGGCGGAAAAAATCTCAAAATTTCGTTTTGAAAAAAATCCTTAAATTTCCTTGAAAATATAAATTTTGTCTCTTAACACCTTTTTCGTGCCAACTGTTTAGATTTTTTTGCAAATGTAAAAAAGTGTCACATACTTTTTTCGGTTTTGTAGTCATATTTAATACTGTTGCTATTTTTTCTGCTGTTTGGTAATTTTCATCACATATAAAAAGCGCAAGCTTAAGATAAGGCCTACAGCATGACAAGAAAAAAACGAGACATACGAGTTCGTTTGTAATTTGTTTCTTATTTTAATATCTGTTTGTATTTCAAATGTTATTAAATACTAAAACAGAATATTTAGCAGAAAACTCTTCTTGGATCTGTTATGAAATTTAAGGGTCAAGCTTTTAAAATTTAATTTAAAAAAAAAACTAGAAGGGCGGATATGAATTGTAAATGAAAAATCATATCAATTACATAAAATTGTGCCAAATTCAGTGAAGTTTTTTAATTTTGCTAAGGAAATAATTAATTATATATAATATAAACAAATGCAAAGAAGTTGTCATGAAAAATACTAAGCAGTTGCTCTGAAACAAAGTGCTTATATTCTCCTTTGCTAAATCTTTTTTAGAATATGTTATATCCTTTATATAAAAATCCCTTTAATATTTAAATTATGAATATTAAATACCTTTTCCTAAATGTATGCTTTAAAATGTGCGGAGTTTCATTTAACCTTCAAAAACGTGTTATAATTTTTCCATTTAAATTTTTTTCATGAAATTTTAAACCCACTTACATAAAATAACCACCCTAAAAGTATGCTTAATATTTTATTTATGATTTATTTAAAGGAAAATCTTTAAACTATCTCTTTTGCAGGTGTTTGGAAGTTTTTACTTTATTTTTTTGCAGTTTTTTAGTTAAAATAGAAGAAGGAGGAAAAATAGACAAAATTATTCTTAAAAAAAAAGGAAAAATTCATTATATTTTTTTTTATTTATTTTTCTCCCTATTTGCTGTTTCTGTACTCAAGTTCTGATGACAAACTCATTGCACTTTGAATGCTGTTGTGTTTTTTTAAGCAACTTTAAAGAATCAGTTGTTTAGTTGTTGTAATTATTTATTTTATTTTTCTTATTTTTTCCCTAAAATTTTTATTTTGCTTCTAGAACAAGTATTTCTTAACTTGTATGTGACAGATTTTGTAAATGTTGCTTACACTTTTCTTGCCCGTGTTGATGCTTCTGCTGCTGCTACTGCTGCTGTTGTGTTGATGACATTTTCTATTTGATATTGTGGTTGTTTCTTGAGTTTTATACTATATTTATATAAATTAATTTTTTTTAATTCACTCCTTGATGTTGTTTGGTTGGCTGGCAATTTGAGTTGTTGGCGCTTTCTTTCTTTTCTGTCTTGTGTACAATGTTTAATTTTTATACATACATATATTTTCTAACTGTGGCGTTTAGTCGTTGAATTATACTTTTACTGCTTTTCAGTTTCTCTTCATGATGCTAAGATAATAAAGTTCATTACCCCGCGAGTGGTTATTTTTTTCTTCATTCTAGTGTTTGTTTTCCTTTTCGTCTTTATTTCTTGTTTTTTTTTTTCATCTAATGTTTATACTCCACTTTTAGCATACTTGAAAAACCGAGCAAGGTTAGTTGAGTCTACTTTGAGGCATCAAGGGGTAATGGCAAAAAATGCTGCCGTTCAACTTAAGTTCTTTTAAAATTCTCACTAGTGCAATTTATCTAACTTTTTTATTTATTGTTAAACTTGGTTGTTCTTGAAGCATAAATAAATTATCAAACTAAACAAGTATGGTGATATTCATGACACGAAAATACATAATTCCATCTATATGTTTTAAATTAATATAAAAGGGAATTGCCAGGAAATTGATCGCATCACTTCCAATATATCATATTGCAATCACAAAAAATAAAGCCTACTTTCAGGCAGTCAAAAAGATTTTTTCGAAAAACATGTTTCATTTCTCTTATGTACATCCACACATATGGCAGATTATAAAACAAAAACCTAAATGCATATAGCCAACTGCCCTTGGAAGAATTATTATAAACTGCTAATATTATACAAGATATTTCAAATTTAAGAGAATCTTATTTAAGTTTTATAATAATATATAATTAAAGTTTATAATAATTTAACATCACTTCCCTAGATAGTCTTATTTTCAATCCTGAACATATGCACATATGCTTTTAAAACTCTTGAATCCTTTAATTGTTAGCATTACTCGTACGTATCTGGGCAAACAGTTTAAAAATAAACTTTAGAATTTAATCTTTAATTAAAACTTATCTCATCTTTTAATAGTTTCAACATAAAGATTTTTTCATTATTTTAAGCCACCCGTAAGATAACAAAAGCCAAATATAAAGAGAAGCTATCGAAAAGGCAAGAATATCCCAACAAATAATAAAAAGAATATTTTCAATACAATTGAAAAAGATATAAACTAAACTTGCAAAATGTACTGGAAAAATTAAATTCATTTTATAAGAGGGGTTTTCGAAGAATGTACTTTTTTAAAGTACCTTTTCAAAAACGCACTCTTTGAAAATTATTTAAAAAAATTTACAACTCAAAAATTTAAAATTTGTTGAAAGGCATCTTTTTAAAGAACTAAATTTTTATTAAAGAATGATTCTAATTAAACTAACGAGCTTATTTAAAAAGCTTATTCCTAAAGCATAGAAATTTTTAATGCAGGGATATTAAAAAGTTACAATTCAACACAGTACTTGATTGAAGAAGTGCCTGCTAAAATAAAGTACCAGAAATAATCTGTAGCTTTTGAGAAAAAAAAAATACCTTATACCAAAATCAACTTTTTGAAAAATACCTGTTTAAGAAACTAAATACACCTTTTAAAATTTTGCTTATTTAAATAACCAGTTTACAAAAGTACTTGTTAAAAAGGACCTGTTTAAGAAAGTACCTGTTTCAAAAGGTGCTTTTTTTAAATAACCTTTAAAAGAAAAATTGCAGTTTCTTTTATAAAATTAAATTTAAAAAAGGTTTTTTTAAACCAATTTTCAAGATAAAATTTGATTATTGAAAAAACATTTCGAAGAATATTACCTTTTAAAGAAAAATAGCTTTAGAAGAAAAATATCTTTTAAAAGAAAAGCACTCTTTAAAGAAGAGTTCTTTTTAAAAAAGTTTCTTTTAGAGAAAGGTACCTGTAGAAGAAAAGTGCCTTTTAAAGAAAAGTACCTTTTAGAGAAAAATACATTTTAAAGCAAAGTACCTTTTAAAGAAAAGTAATTTTTAAAGGAGAGTTCCTTTTAAAGAAAAGTACTTTTTAAAGAAAATACTTTTTAAAGAAGAGTACTTTTTAAAGAAAAGTACCTTTTAAAGAAAAGTACTTTTTAAAGAAGAGTACTTTTTAAATAAAAGTTTATTTTAAATAAAAGTACCTTTTAAAGAAAAGTAAATAGTAAAGAAAAGTACATTTTAAAGAAAATTACATTTTTAAGAAAAGTACCTTTTGAAGAAGAGTTCCTCTTAAAAAAGTTTCCTTTAGAGAAAAGTACATTTTAAAGCAAGGTATCTTTTAAAGAAAAGTACATTGTAAAGAAAAGTACCTTTTAAAGAGAAGTTCCTTTTAAAGAAAAATGCCTTTTAAAGAAAAGTTACTTTTTAGTTAAAGTGCTATTATAACAAAAAATACCCTGTTAGGAAAGGTAATAGCTTTTAAGAAAATTACTTTTGAGAGAGAAGAAATTTTAAGGCTAAAGTGTCATTTTAAGAATATTACATTTTAAGGGAAAGTACGTACCTTGTGTGGAAAAGTAAATAATAAAGAATAGCACCTTTTCATAGCTATTTACTAAAAACTAAGCGCTTGAAAGAGAGTTCCTTTTCAAAAAAATATAACTTTTAAATAAAACTAACTTTTTAAGAAAATTTAAGAACCTTTTTAAATTATGAAGTTGCATTAAGATAATTGATTAAAAATACATTTAAAAAATATTATTAAAAAAGTCTTGTCGATTTCAAAAATAGTAAGAAACTTCCGCTGGGTGTTTTAAAAAAGTCCTTTACAAACACGAGCTTTGAGCTTTATTTACACTTATACATATAAATTCATTTTAAACTCCACTAACACACTCATACACACTTACTCACAGCATTTTATTTCTCTTAATATTGCATATGGTAAATGGTTTATTGCAAAAATATATTGAAAAAAAAAAATTGTGGTCCAAATCCCCTTTATTGCAAGGATTATAGTCAGTCAACAATAAAACAGTGACAACATTTTGAATAAAAAAATATATTGACGTTTTAATTTTTTATTTCGTCGTGTGATGGCATCTTCTTTATTGCTTTCCAGCTGTACTTTTTTATAATTTTAATTGTTTTTATTTGAATAGCACCAAAAAAAGAAACGTTGCCTGAATTTAATCAATTTAAAGCAATTTCAGCCAACATCCACATGATTTTGCGGCCACAGAAAATCATTGGAAGCAAAATTATAGATTGAAAAGTTATTATGAAATATTTTGACTTAAAAGTGATTTCAGGATTGTCTTTGAATCTTGAGGAGAATACTGACACATTTAGCATAAAATAGTGTTGGATGTGATAGAAAGACAAAATATATTGATATTGAAAGAAAAGTAATGTTTTTCAATTTGTTTTGTTAGATTTGGAGGTATGCACGCAAAGAAATACGCGGAAAAACCGTGGAAAAAGTATTTAAAATTATTCACCATCATTAAAATTAAATCTTAAAATTTTATAAAAATTAAAATTGGCATCACAAAATTTAGAGCATAAACCATTTTGCAGTAGCCGTACAACTTAGCGCAAATGCAGTTAACAGAAACACTCCTCCTGTAAAATGTTGTGTTTGCCCTTTAAACTTTTTTCGTGATTAAGACACAAAATGATCCTTCCGTTCATTTTGCCTTCATACCAGCAACACATAATCGAAACAATAAAATTATTCATTTAAAAACAGTACATGATCATTAATTGTTTACTTTGATCATTTTATGTATGCCTTTCTACTATAGTGTTCAATATGATTGTTTCAACAACATTGTAAGAAATCTAGTTTTTGTTACAATATAGAAAATGCTTCTACAAAAATTCATCTGATTTTCATTTGAATTTTGAAGTCTATAACAATTTTATCTAAAACTGTATTTGAAAAATTTTAATTCTAAAAAGAAACAAATAAAAATTAATTTAAACAAATTTGGTTAGAGAAAACTTGTTCAATAGTTTGTAATTCTAGGATTGCAAAATTTAAATAAACACCAATTGCTTTATTGTTCAAATCACAATCGACCTCATAACCATCAGGTAAAACGTTTTCAAATGGGCCCAGGAATATTAATAAGTGCCCTCACCCTAGGGAAAAGCCTTGTCGCGCTTAGCCAAGCCAATTTTAATAAAAATTATGCAAAAATAAACGTAACGTACTGATATTTGCCGAGATTGTACATATAATGTATTTAAACATTTTAAAATACTTATGTGGCAAGAAAATAAAATAAGTTCATGTCAGGTATTTTGCTGTTTATGCAAAAAGCCTACTATGACTATGTTTTTTCTATTATTATATTCTTTTTTTGGGATATTCATACAGGATAGAAATTTCTCATACTGTATTTGTTTTGTCTGTCATAAACAAATGAATCTGAATGTTCTCAAACTGCTTAAAGATTATTGACGATTTTGTTAAGCCACCAATGAAATGTCGGCATATGAACAGCTAAAGACTCAACAAACACAATTTAAAAGTTAATAAAATATACTTCTAGAAATAGCAATATTGTTGTGACAAACAAAACAACATTATGATACATTTCATGCAATCATTAGGGTAAATATTAATGAAAGTTACCAATAATGATTGCATCAACTATGTTTTGTTTTCGACTGTGTTGAAGAATGTTAACATTTTCAACATTCGCGTATAGACTAGTAGCCTATGGGACCTGCCTTTAAAAATTTATTCCTTCTTAAAGATATGTTGCCCTTGAAGACTAATTTCTAATATAATAGACTAATAATCAGAAGGTCACATCTTTGATGCCTGCCGTAGAGTCCAAGTGTTTCTTCTTTCTGCCTACTTTCCTCTTCTAATTCCAACTTTAATTCTCTATCTATCACAGGTATCACAAACTGACCAAATCATGGACCCAGCTGCCTGTTGTATCTAAACAAGTGGTAGGCCTTTTGCCTAGATCTTCTTTAATGTAAAAATGCCATTTAGGAATAACTTTTATATATTTATACATACAGCGAACAATCATAAAACGAAATCTTAAAATAAAAATTGATACAGTGTAAAAAATATAGTATTTAAATGTGGCTGGAAAGCAGTAATTAAAAAAAAAACATTATAAAACTTCAAAATGGTTACACGATAAAATTCTTCTCATTAACGATCAGTCGTTTTTTAAGGCTTATTATTACAAGAGCCTCTGCAGGCCTCCGCAACTAAACTGATCTTAATATTATACGAAATAATATAATAAATTACTTGAAGAATTTGACTAAAGAAACCCATAGACTTTCTTATCGCAAACAAGTTATTGCGTAGAGAGGTTCAAATTGACACTACTTCCTCTATCCTTATTATTTTCTAGTTCCAGCACCATACATTGCATGAGCAGGCGTTATGCTTTGTGCTGGGCCAACGAACAAAAAATTTAAATGAAATACGAATTATCTATAAGTTTAATTGTAGTGATAATAAAATTCAACTGAATAAAATTTTCATGCTGCTGGCGCTGTACAAAGCAGGATCATTTTTGATCCTGCGTATACTAAATATGATATCGTGAAGTTTGAATAAAACCTGCAAACCCTCTTTTGGTTTGAATATGTTTACATTAATGTTGTAATTTTTGCATTATAATTCCGCAGCACTTTCACTTGCTTAGTAATTTGACATCATACATAGACTTACAAGTAATCAATTCGAAATCAAATGGACCGTACAAATTAAGAACTCTTATAGATTGCGTTTATTTTTTTATTTTTATTATTGAGCTTATTTTTTATGTAACTCATGTATTTTTATGTGATAACAATCTATAACGAGTATGCAAAAATATGCGTTTTCGGACCGCATATGCAAATAATCAAAATTCGAGATATTCTGCAATTAAAAATTATATTATAACTCGTCGCTGTCCTAAAATCTTTTGATAAAAAAGACAATTATGAATATCCGTTCGTTTCACACTTATTGATCCTTTATATTCTCAAAGTAATCGAAAATCCGCGAAATTCTCAATGAAGGTCTAATCCATTAGAAAAAAATTAAATGATAAAATTTTCAAATATTTTTGATGACGTTTTTACATATTTTTTAATTTTTTCCTAACCCTACGGCATTTATGTTTTTAAACAAAGTTAGTTACGCTAGAAATCTATTTTTTTAATTTTTTCCAAAAATTTTTTTTCGGATAGTTACAACAACGGCACTTTTTCAGAACTAGTTTTCGGGTTCTCATACAAAAACTGGTTCAAATAGCTGTTTTTTTTTTCTTTTAATAACTAAAAGTATTGATTTTATTACTGTTTCTATTTCTAAAATTTATTTTTTTTTTAACAAAAAACCCCAAATTTAACTGTACTAAATTCAGGCAAATGTTAAAAAAAATCAATAATTTTAACCTATTTCATTTATTAGTTTGGTATTATGATGCCAAGAACAATAACATAAAAAGTACTATTACTGATCTTATATTACAATAAAAATAAAAAGTTTTTAAAAAATATCTGTTTTGGGTTAAAATACGAAATACAAAAAATTAGCATCTTATTTTTGTACTTTTTTTTAAATATAGAAAGTTTATTAAAATATGAATTTCCTTTCTAAAAATTGAGACGCTTTTAATTTATTACTACGTTTTTTTATGAAAAAAATCATTTAAAATAAAAAATATACATCCTTGCAACACAAGTCAAATATCGTGAAAGTTATCGAAGTACAAAAAATTCTAAAAGTATGCACTTATTAAATGTAGCTACATATAATATCTCAGAGCTTAAGGAGGAAGAAAAAGAAGCTGATAATGTTTCCGTAACCATTAGAATAAATTACATACAAATTAAATATTTCACATTCAAAAGTTTTTACTTTAAGCAGTTTGAAAACATTCAACATCGTATGCTTATGCCAAATAAAGCAAATACAATATGAGAATTCTCTATGCATATGAATATTACAAAACACAAAATCAAAGTAGTATTATTATTATAATTTTATTATAATAAGCATATAGAATATAGAATTCTCATATTGTATTTGCTTTTTTGGCATAAGCATATGAAACTGAATATGTATTTTGCAAATGATTAATATGCACTGACGACTTGGTTGAGCAACCAATGAAATATCGGCATATGAACAGCTTAAGCCACAACAAATAATATATTTTGTAAAATTTCTAATTATTTTAACAATTAGTTGGGGAGAAGATCACAAAATAATAAGTTTCAATATTAAATATTTTTGTTGAAATAATATTTTAAAAATAGGAAACATTTTTAAAATTTTTATTGTTTACCGAATAAATACAATCAGTTATTGTAGAAGTTGGGTTAATTAATAGCGCCGTATATAATTAATGGAAATTTTCACATCTCTTGAGAAATATATCTAAATAATTAAACTCTTCACTTAAATAAATTATTTAATGATCATTGAACGTTGATGACATACGAAATTTAAATTTGATAATGAAAAACCTTTTAAATGTTATAGATGTACCCTAAATTGAAATATATTTTAAAATGTCCAATACTTCGACACTAAAAACCCAGGCTTTTCAATAAACCAATAACTAAAAAAATCAGAGTTTTCGAATAATTCGAAAATCGGTTTTTACAACTCTAGTTGAAATATAAAATCTCCAGTTTCAAAACGAGTATAATTGTAAAGAGTCACAGGATAATGATAAATTTTCAGTATACTGATTAAGATTTAACTTATACGAAGACTTATCTCCACAAAATTTTTGATACATTTCCAATCTTTTTTGTTAGTCAAATCAGGCTCTAATTCGCTTTTGTGACAAATGAAGTTTTCTGAACAAATCATAACTTCTTTTAAGAATAAAGTATTAAAGGAAAGAATTATGACGATAAACGCAGCAGAATGACAGATTATTTTATCATACTTGGTTTATCATCATTATTAAATATTTTTATATGTCTATTTTTTTTTTCTTTGAAAACGTTGTGAACTTTCCAGAAACTTTTTTCTCACAATAACGCAATGAATGATGGATTGTCTAACGAAGACTAATGGCTCTAGATCATAAAAAACCTGTCATTTGATTTTTTAATTTCATTTGATTATAAGCGGTTTGTTTCTTTAACCGTCTTATTAGCGAAACAGAAAAAAAGTTGCCTGCTTTTAGGAGAGGCAAATACAAACTAACTCTGTTTACTCTGTGTATTAAAGGAAGCCTACAGCTACACCATAAGGCAAATAAAAAATATTTTGGAAATATAGAAACTGACTGGAGAACCAAAATATTACGAATTGAATCGAAAAAATTAAAAATATTATAAGTTTCTTACTTACTTTTCGACAAAATGTGTAATATAATTTAATAATTGTTTGTTTGTTCCAGTTTAAAAAAATGTTTTTAGTTTGTTAGCCTTGATAGTATACTACATAATAAATTATTTTATTTTTATCATTCAACAAAAATGTTGCATATTTTAAAGCGTCAAATTTAAATAACATTATTATTATGCCTTTGTTTACTAGAAGATTTGTTTTCTTTTATTTTATAGTTTTTACTTATTTTGATGTATTCTCTGCAAGAATATAATGCCTCATTTTGAAGCTTTAAATTAAAGCAGCATTTTGACTTATATTTCTGCTTAAAAGTTGTTCGATAATGTACAAAAAATGATTTCCTCATAAGGAAATTCATATAATTTTTTATAGCCTACCCTAGGGGGCATTTCCCTGCAAGTTACTGTCTTTTAAGGTCCAGTTCTAAAACTTCATTTGTATTGCTCAATAAAATTTACATACTCATAGATTTTAAGGTTAATAACAATTAATATAAATTTAATTTATTTTCCAAACCATACTAAGGTTATAATTTCTTCTTAATACCTTTTGTTACTGCAAACGTTGTTTGTTTTGAAATTGTGTTTATAATGGCACTAAGGCTAACGTAATACCAGCTGGTTTCTTGTTTCTCATTTAATATTAAATAAATTTATTTCTTTTGGTCCTAAAAAAAAGTTGCTTGAGCACACTTTATACACTTTTATATATTTATATTTTTTTATTGATTAACACTTTCACTCACAGGATATATGACTTTTCTTAACAAAAAACAAATGAACTTGGCAAAGAAAAAAATTTATGCTTTTTAAGGATTAAATTATTTTTTCTATTTCTTTTATATATTTTTTATCTGAATTTATGGTTACTATTTCTTATTTCAATTTATATATCCTTTTTGAGATTTCTTGATATAATCGCTATGATTTTGTCATACACTGATATTTATTATTTTCCCAAAAAAAGTTTTCAACGCCTAAATTTATTTTAAAACTTTTAAATCCTCGTTTTCTAATAAATAATAACGTTTTACTCGCCTAAAGAAATACTTTCAATGGTTTTTTAACACTTTACAAATTTATTTTAAAATTTTCCTCAAATCGCACGTATTTATTTCATACGAATTTCACTTCACAAAAAAATAACGCTTGAAAATAATAACGCTTTCTCGCCTAAAAACTAAAAGCCTTTAAATGGTTTTAAACACTTCGAAAATTTGATTGAACGCACGTTTCTATTTCCCACGAATATCACTTGATAAAAAGAACGCGTTTTTCTTCACAATTTTTTCTTTCTTTCCTATTTCGTCTAAAACAACTTGTTCGTTTTTATATTTGTATTCAAAAATTATGTGTGAATGCAACGACTTCAGCCACACTACTGAATAAGCGCCAACATCTATTGAAATTTTTTTGCACTTTTCCGACATGTTTTTAGACGGTTTTTCGGTTATTTCTTCATATCTTCACAGCAACACACATACACAGACACATCCAGAGGCAAATGCTTATACATGTACGTACACCAACAACAGCCAGGCAAAAGGACGATAAAACAGAATACGATAATAAACCATTTCAATGAGAAAATTCCAGAGGGAGAGAGAGAGTGAGAGTGTATACATTATTTATTCTCATTTGTTAAAACTAAAAGAGCTTCTCCGTAGTGGGTGTTGAAGGCTGGAGAGTGCGAGAGTAAAAACTGTTTGTGCATTTGTTTTACTTGTATTGTTTTTGCTATTTTTTAAGAAAAATGTGAATGCATTAGTGACGTCATGAAAAAAGCTTTAATTTATTATATGCATTTATACATATATAATTATATGAGTAAGTGTTTGTGAGCATGTTTAACAAAGAAGTTGTAAGAGCATCGTTATTTAATGCAACCATTTAAGATTTTAAACTGACTTAAACACACAAAAAGAAATGTGTTGAGATGTTTTGGGTAAAAGTTAAATAATATGAAAATTTAATACGTCATAAATAAGAGAAATTATTATTAAACTGCTTGGATCTTTTACCACAGTATTTTTTTTTATTAAAAAATTGCACTGAAAATTGTTCCCAATAATATTAAAATTTTTTTTGTTTGTTGTGTCTCTAGCTGTCTATATGTCGACCTTTCATTGGTCGCTAAATCAAATCGTCAGTAAAGTATTTGAAATGTTTTATGTGAAAGTATTTAAAAAAATTTTAAATGAAACAATTATTCTTTCACAATAATATACATGATGGGAGTCCTAATAAAGTTCTTGAGAAATCGTTATTCATATCTGAAACTGTTTGTTGGTCCCCTTAAAAGACTATTACATTGTAACTGCTGCTTACAGCCAAATCGAAAGATGATCCACTGCACTAGTTCTACTTTCGCATCATTAGACTTGAACAAGAATTGAAATAGCTAATTCCCACTTATTTACAACACCACGAGCTAAATTGATGCTGCTAGCGTTTACGCCGTTAATACCATGACTTCGGTGCCACTATTTAAAAATATAGGTCTTTAAAGGCACCTGACTGCTTAGCAATACAAATCCCACAGCTGTATAAAATAGAGAAATCTACATTAGTGTTGATATGTAGGGAGTTATTTATAAACTGCCATTGATTATTTTCATACAAACGAAGAAGAAGAAGAAAAAGCTTGGATCTAAAACACCATAAAATTGGGATATCACAACATGCCTAACAACGAGGAAACGTTGCAAGTTGAGCTCCTCTTGGAGTTTTCTCTTTGATCTTGCCAAACCAGTAAAACTGAAAATGGTTCAGTTAGCGCTAGGAAGGATTTAATTATTCAGAAGAGTTAATTCACATGGACTAACTTCCCCAAGGAACGCCATGCAGCTAGATTGAATGACAAGAAAGCATAATTTGGCATATGACACCATTTGTCATATGTCCCTAACGTACGAGTGATGTTTATAGAAAAAAGTATGGCATTTCATATGACATTGATATGAAAAATCGACTTACACTCGATTATCTATATGCATATGTACATATTTGTAATCAGTCATGTGACGGAATCACGTGTTATGATAAATTTTAATAAGATGTGTATATATTAAATGCATTATTCGAGATTGAGGATGGCAAAAGAACTTTAATTGGGTCAAATAATCACCCGTCACATGAAAACATCTAAATGTTTTGATTTCAATCAATTATGTACGTAGCCAATTAACAATAACGTCCACCCTTAACAATATAAAAAAATATTTAAAGTTTTTAAAATGGCTTAATGTAATTTGGTCTTCATTTCCGTCTGTCTTCCCTTTTGCCTACATATGTATCTATCTACTAGCATATCAAGTTATCTATCTGTTTATTTGTATGTCCGTCAATCTATTGATCTATTTATCTGTTTGTCTGTCTGTCAATCCATCTATCTATCTATCCATCTGTTTGGATATATATACCTCTGTTAGTCAATTCATTTGTCGGTCCGTTCATGTTAACTGTCTACAAGTCCGTGGGACTATGGGATCATTTGTCATTATGACCATCTATCTGTATGTTTGTCTGCCCACTCATTTAAATAATTCTCTAACTGTAAATCTATCAGTCTGTCTCTCAAACTGCCCATCTTTCGTTACGTCTTCCCGCCGGTCTACTCACTTGGCCGTCTTCATGCTATTTAAATGCCAGATAATTCATATTTTATATACTAATTGTTACGTTCTTCTTTTTTTTTAAAGAGGCCTTTGCATCAATTTTGTTCAGTATAAAATAGCAGCTTAATTTGTTGCTAAACTAATTTATATTTTCAGCGTCAATATGGAACAAATGTTTCCTTGCATTTTTGTGTGTCTTACAACTGCTCTTAATTCAAAAGATTGATTTTTTTAAATTTTGCCCATTCAAATTCAAAATACTCTTAAGCATAATATCATTGGCTGATCCTTAATTGTTTGAAAATAATAAAAAAATAAATTCAAAAGGCTAGATTTTGAGCGACTGGAATTTTTTTATATTTAAATATATGTTATATATGAAAACGGCATTCTCAGTAGCTATTACTATAAAGAATTATCAAAATATATCATCATAATGATCAATATTAACAAATTATGTCATCTGACATTCTTTTGTTCAACCGAATTTATTCTTAATTATTACAGAACAAAAAGCAAATTTTTTAGGATGTCGCAATCAGTCAAAGCCGTTGAGCCTATAAGAACTATAAGGAACTATAGTTGGTGAAATAACAATCAGATAAGAGTAAATTGATTCGAAAACTCAATTGAAAACATACAACCTTCACAACTTTAACCACACAATTTAGTTTCCATAAAATTTCAGCATTTAAAAATCTATTTTTTTCTGGAATACTCTTTCATCACTTTTTTCTAATTTAAAAACTTAGCAAATATATTTAAAAGAAATCAAATTTAATAAAATCCCCTTCCTTCTTTCCTCTAACAAAAAAAAATTACTTTTTCACACTAAAAGCTTTTAGAGTATAAATTAAATGTTCACTCTCCTCGTCTAATAAACGCTCTCTTATTTTTCACTTATTCCGGCTAAAAACTCTCTTTAGTTTCGCATTAGTTTTAAACAATTACTAACATCTATCCCGTACCAACCTACCACAACGGTTTATTACTTGACTTCTTATCATACCACACCACACACACTAACACATACTTGTATCACATGTGCAGAGATGTGATACAATGTGTGTGATATTTAACAAACAACTACTAGCACACAGCGACACCTAATGCCACGACAGTTAATCGTTAGACTTTGACAGCATAAAGTTGTAGGCGCAAGCAAAGAAAAAGTATATAAAAAAACGGTAATTGAGGAAAGCCCAAACATATACTCTTAGTGGTAGGCTGGAGATTGGACACAACAAAAACAACACTTTTAATAGAAAGGAAAGCAAAATGTGCAAAAGAAATATGTAGCAGGCAGAAAAAAGTGTAAAAGAAAGAAGCACAAGAATAAGTATAAAATGCCGCATACTGTTTGTTAACTTATAAGGATTTTTCTTTCTATTTTGGGCTTTTTGCTAGTTTTAACAACTGTGGCAACACACCGACACATACCAACAAAGGAAGCTACTCGAACGTTATTGTTGCTGTTGGGCCTGCTGATAAATTCTTGATTTTTATGGCCTGCGCTTGCGTTGGATGGTGATGTGAAGTGGTTACTGTAAAGGAAAAAATAAACAAATAGACCTCATAAAATAAGAAGTATACGAGGATGTACCGCAAAAGGTTTACAATTTGAATAGCATTTTCTTCTCAGTAAAAACTTTTTAGCGAAAAAATTACCGAAAAATTAGATATAATTTCTTCGACTTTATTATTTAAATTCTTTTGGAAAGAAATACGTAATGGACTAGAAATGCAGTCGTTGACTAGTTTAAGTCTAGTGACAGTCTAGTCATAGTTGTATCAAGGTCTAGTCATAGTCTCTTCTTAGACTAGATGTATTCATAATTTGGCCTAGTGATTGCCTTCTCACCGTATAGTTACAATCTAGTTATAGTCTGATCATAATCTAGTCATAGTTTAATCATGGTACAGTTTTCATATACCCTAGTTCTCACAGATGATAGACTGATCGTAGTCCTTTCAATTTCAAAAAGTCTTCTAGGTTTGTCCCTGTTTATCTGAAGCAAACAGCATCAAAAAAACTTTAAATAGGCCTAGAACTACAGTCAAATGAACGGAATACGAATAAGCAAAAACAAAATTTTATAAATGTCTTTAGTACAACCACATTCACAACAAACACTACTGAAGGCCCCCACAACAAGAATAACAGCAACAACATACATGCAATATCAACACAAACATGCTTAAAAATAACATGAACGAATCACAGATACTAAAAGCGAGAAAAAAGAAAATTAATGCAACAAAACTCTCTGACAAACAAAAAAACAACAACAAATAATGAACAGGAAACAACAACAAGAAAAGCAAGAAACTTAAATAATTTTTTGAAACTGAGCCAAAAATACGAGAATTTCTTTTTTTACCAGAGATGGCAGAAATGCTAGAAAGAAAAAGTGGCTGTAAAGAAGAACTCAGTAAAATGTTGAATATATAAGCAGGCGTATTTTAACAATTTTAGTTTTAAACAAAAAATCAAATTTTAAATATTTTCGCTTTAAGACAAATAGCAAAAAGAAAATCAAAAGTGCAATCTAATTATCACAAATAATGCATAAAACTGCACCTCCCATCCCGCAGAGAGACTGAAAAGAACACAGCCACAAATTTTGTGAATGCAGGTGTGAGTAAATGAGTATATGCGTATGTATGAATATACAAACACATATACTGCGGATAAGCACGTGCTTTTTTAGTTGTTGCCGGTATGTACAACAAAGTTGCTCGTTATTATTGCTGTTGCTTCAACATTTATTTTGTATATGAAATTGCAACGCTTTACATTATATACTTTAAACAATACATAAAAATCACATAAAAGAGTTTATACTTGTATGTGTCAGCAAACAGTTATTACTACGCTCATACATAAAAAATGCATTAAAAAATATTAGTGCTCTTTAATAGTAGTGAGTATCATGCACCGACAACAATGTTCATGTTGAAAAATGTGCATTGGTTGTGTGTATAAACATGTATTGAGAATTTTTATGTATGTATGTAAGTAAAGCACGTGGTTTTTTGATATTTAAACATGTGTTGGTGCACCTACATATGTGTCTGTAATTACTGTTTGCTTTTTCACGAGAAGGCATTTGATTGGGTGGTGCAGGGCTAAAACAAACACAATATTAGTTTACTTCAACTAAGTAAGAGAGTGAGAGAGAGAAAGAATGAAAGAAAGAGCGTGAGTGGGGCAGTGGTTTTCTATAATGTGGTGAATAAAAGGTGTTTTGCTTTAAGTATTTAGAAATAATTACAAGAACGGCTAAAAGGCTACAATATATACGAAATGTGGTATATAAGAAACGGAGGCAACTTTGTATAAAAACAGAATAAGGAGCAAGTAAACAATTTAAGAAAGATGGATAGAGTTAAAATAAATAAATGAAATTAAATCTTTTAGTTTTAAAAAATTGTACAGAAAAAGTTTGTTTTAATTTAAAATGTTTCATAAATATTTATTAAAAGAAACAAATAAACGGAAATAGTTACTAAATTCAGCAAAGTGAACATTTCAAATTCTCAAGAGACTTAAAAGCAATTACCTTTTCCTAGACGAAATATAGAACATACATACATACACGTACATATGTATGTATGTATATTGATTTTAAACTTTTAATTCTCTGAAAAGAAATGCATTTTTAGTTTTGTCTTAAATTGAAACTACAAACAAACTTACGAGCGGATAAAAAAACTTTAAATTGCTTTCAAATATTTTTTACATATTGTACGACAAATACTATCAACACGACTGGGCTATGCAATAGCGGAACAAAAAAATTTCCGAAGAGCGCTAAAGCTTTTATATGTATATATATATATATATATATATATATATATATATATATATATATATATATATATATATATATATATATATATATATGTATATATATATATATATATATATGTATATATATATATATAAATATATATATATATATATATATATATATATATATATATATATATATATATATATATATATATATATATATATATATATATATATATATATATATATATATATATATATATATATATATATATATATATATGTGTGTGTGTGTGTGTGTGTGTGTGTGTGTGTGAGTGTGTGTGTGTGAGTGTGTGTGTGTTACTGCTGAATTATATATAAACCATAAATAAATTGTGACTAAGTAATGACTAAACGGTGGCTAGGCTATGAATACAACGTGAGTAGACAATTACTTCACCATTACTATGATATAACAAAACTGACTAGACTGTAGCTGAACTAGAACTAGACTATGACTAAATCCTGACCAGGCTATAGTTAAACTATTACTAGAAAATGGTTAGACTGTTACTAGACTATGACTAAACTACAAGAGGGGGTTATTAATTCCATGATCTTTAGAATTTTCCATCCCTTTACTGAAAAGGCAAAATTATCTATCAGCTGATTCCTGACAAAATTTTAAGGATCTGCGTCAATTAGTTTGTGTTTGATAACCACTACCGCGAAAAATTAAAAAAAGTGAATTTCGTCTACCCATTAAGCATTATTTTTTGCGTAATGGAACCATCATTCAAAACAAGGATAAGCTCAGAAAATAGTATGGGAACTCTGCACCACCAATTTTAATTTGCTGAACTTTTTGGACGCACAATTGGGGTCTCTACAATTCATCGGAAATTGAAAGTGCGAGAGATTGCGGAAGCCAAAAGCATATATGTGATTTTAATTTTTAATGATCACTTGGGTATGAGGAAGCTTTTCGCAAAATAGATGCCGCATTGGCTTCCAGTCGACCACAGACGCATTCGTGTGACAACTTCGCAAAAGTGTTTGGAATTGTTCAACCTTGATTACCGTTTCGTAACTGTGAATCAAACATAAGCAGTGGGTTTCTTGGAGTGAACTAGTGCCAAAGAAGGCCAAGGTGGGTTTGCCAGCCAATAAAGTCTTGGCTATGGTTTTTAGAGATGCACGCAGTATAATCCATATTGCCAACTTCTTGGGCCAATGTAATAACGATTAGAAAAACTACGACCGCTATGGTCCAAGAAAAAAGTTATTTTCCAACAGGGCAATGCAACGATGGAGCACGCTGTGTAGATTCAATGGTAAAATTCCATGAATTAGGCTATGAATTGATCTTTTGTTCCCCGGACTTAACCGCGAGTGGTTATTTCTTGTTTCAAACCTGAAGAAATTGCCCGGCGGAAAGAGATTTGACTCTACGAACCTCATTTTTTAGAATGGATCAAAAAAAATTAGAGAAACGTTAGACAAGGTATATAGAAAAATAAAATGGTTTTTATCCAAAATCCAGTGTTTCGTGCAAAATGTCACGAACTCATTGATCCGCCCTCGTATGACTGGGTTGTGACTAGACTGTGACCAGTCTATGACTATAGCATAATTTGACTTTGACCAGATTATGACTATACAATAAGTATGATATATGTAACTCTACTATGACTTGACTATAACTATATAATGATAAGACTGTGAATTGTATAGAACTAAACTATGAATGCCTATGATTAGACCAGCTTTATTTGCGGGTCTTAGGTTCATATTACTTACTTAAGGCAAAGATATCTTCTATTAGCAATAAAACCTTTTATAATTAATTGTAGGGGAGGAAAGTTTTAAGTAGACAAGGAGGAATATGTCCACTTATTAAAACTGTATGTGTTATTCTGCTGAATTTGCATGTTCGTAGTCGAAGAAAAAAAATATAGGGAATGTTTTATTCGACTTGAATTAATACCATTCGTATACAACCCAGGATGCCTAAAAATATTTCTCATGGGTACAGCAACAATTCAAATCATTTACAGAACGCTGTTGGAAACTCATATATACATAATTACATTTACATCTGCACGTAAAAATAATATTTGTAGATATGTATGTGTGTAGAAATTCATTTATACAAATACATTTATTTTTAAGTAACAGCAAGAAAAATTAATTACAAAGCACGCAAAATATGAAATATCAAAAATTCCGTGACCAAGCAATTATGTGAATAATAATTTATGTTTCAGTTGACGTAAAAGAATCTCCACTGGTGGTAATAAAATAAGAAAATCCGTGGCAATAATTATAAGAAAATCCTTGTAGTCTTCTTACGAACTGCATACTAGCAAACCGAAAACTTGCTAACGAGACTCACCAACCTGAACTTCCGTAATTTTTGTCCCTTCTTTTACAGAGCTCTTAAGCCCTTAAGGGAAAGTGAGAGGTAGAACTTCAATACCACGCTTTAAGTGGAATTTATGGTCGTATGATTAATATTTAATTTATATCATTAATTTAATACTCATTCGCATTATAGATTTTTCGAGGATCTCAGTATATCAAAAGTTTTAGAGGTTATATTTTAAGGTCGACGAAGTTTTTTGTTAACAAGTTTTTAACATGTTGCGTTAGTGCTTACCTTACAACAAATAAAACACTTAAATTTTTATTTGAAACATTAGGCAGGCTATCGGAACACCAATATAACCACTCGTACTATTATAATCAGCAAGATATACCATAACGTAGTTTATTTGGGAGGTTCATCCTCTTTTTGCTCCTACAACAAATAACATACAAACCCATACCGACAAATATATCGTGCCTGCACCGCCAAAAACCTTAGGGGACAAACACGCAATTTTACAGGAGAAATGGTTTGGTTAACTGTCTTTGCACTAAGTTGTATATCTCTTGCCAAATTGATCTTGCTCTAAATTTGTGATTTCACTTCTTTAAGATTTAAGATTTAATTTAAGTGATCTTACATTATCTACTGATTGCGATGAAAAAGCGAAAATCAAAAATAATGTTACTTAAGCTTTTTTCGCGTTAAAGGCTAAAAAATGTACTTTAAAACGTAACATACACAACCCTTTATTGTCTTATATATTTTATTAAATCACTAGCGGGCCCGTTGCCTGCTTCGCACGGCAAAATAAAATAAGAAAAGAAACACACTTGTTTTTAATAAAGTTGGTTTTGTTCCCAAAAACACACTCACTTCACATACGCACCGCACACACATGCGTTATCGGATTTTAACCAAACTTCATATAAACCATATATGGGCCACTGCCTACGTAGTGTATAAGTTTGGTTGAAATCGCTCGACGCGTTTATGAGTAGTTCGGCGACGTACATATACGGACTTATTTTTATATATATAGATTTGCATGTTTAATAAAAATTCATCAAATTAAATAAAACGAAACTTTGTAGAAAGTAAATTTATCATTCTTTTCTACAAACAATTTCAATCACAAAAAAAGTGAAACAATATTTGACTTTTACTTTTAAACTAGAGAATAGTTTCAAACAAAAGATTAACCAAATATATTTTATCTGATGTTAAATATTGCTTAAAGGAAAGAATGAAAGTAAAAGTTAACGTACGAGTATGTATCTCAATGAAAAAAATATAAAAAATTAAAAAATAAAACGTCCATACCCAGATCTTAGAAGGCAACAAGAAAAATCATAAACTTTTTTAAATTTATTATAGGTTTTTAAGCAGAGTCAAAAATAGATATGCAAAGCTATAAGTCCAAAATTATGACAAGGGTTTATGACAGCAAATGCTTAATTGTAGAAAATATCAAATATACTTAATAAAACTTAATTAATTTCTAAATTCAAAGCACGGCTTCAGATTTTAATTAAAAAATATCGTTTTATAAATTTAAGGTTTTTAATCAAAGCTTTTTAAAAGAGTTTCTAAACCTGCACTTATTAAATTATTTATTATCATTACATTTAAATACAACATTAAATATGAGGCTACTTTTCCTTAAGCTCAAAACAAAAAGAGTTTTTTTACGACTTTCTCTAAAATAAACACCTCTTTTAAAAAGTACAATTAGATAAGATCCTTTAGGAAAATTTAAAAAGAGTAAGAAAAATCGAAAAAGATTTTTTTTAAGCAAAGAGATGTTCACTAGCTCCCAAAATTGTCGGCGGTGGCGCAAAAAGATATCGACTACCAAAGTACGGCTGCAATCGATATTTCCTTTAATAAGTTTATAAATAGGAATTCTGTTCAAAGTTTTCCAAAAAGTGTTTTTACATAAATAATAAACAACTTTTAACAGAATTTCAAAAAGCAGGAGGTGTATTTTTTACTTTTTCTTAATGCTTGTAAATGCTTGCAGTTTTGTCCCACAATTTTTTCCAAAATCTATCGGGCTAAATTGCCCTGCCCGAAAAAATATTATTTTCATAATTATAGTTTTTTTTTTTTTTTTTTTTTTTTTTTTTTTGAGATTGTTAGCTTATAGTTTGGTCTTATAATTTTATTTCTTCGAGAATTGGAGAGGCTGTTTGCCCGCCTTAAGTATTGAATATCGCATAACTTCCTCATTTATGGACCGATTATGGAATAAAAACTTTATTTTAAAGTGAGCAATTTGGTTTCACCGAAATTTATTTGAACATCGAGTGGACAAAGTGGTCGCCCGATATAATGGGTACCTATTTTCAAAATTTTTTGTTTAAAAAGTTATTTCATTTAATCCTGTAAAAAAATAAAATATTTTCATTGGAAAATAAAGTGGGTTTTGAAAAAATTACCTTTAAAAAATACAATTTAAAAAAGTACCTTTCGAAAAACTATATTTAAAAAAATACTTTTTAAAAGAATTACCTGTTAAAAATGTACCTTTTAGAAAATATGTATTAAAAAGTATCTTTACAAAAATACTTTGTTAAAAAGTACTTGTCAAAGAGAATACCTTTTGAAAAGTTTCTTATGAAAGAGTTTCATTTAAATAACTTTTTTTTAATTTCTTTTGAAAAAGTTTTATTTGAAAAAAATTTTTTCTTAAAAAGGTTTCTTCGGAAAATAGTACCTTTTTGAAAAATTTTGCTTTAAATAGTATCTTTAAATAGGTAGCTTCCAAAAATATGCCTTTAATTAAGTTGCTTCAAAAAATTTACCTTTAAATATATATCTTCGAAAAAATTACCGTCAAAAAGGTACATAGTGTACCTTTCCTTACAAATACTTTAAAAAAGTATGTTTTAAAAAAGACCTTTTAAGTATTAAAAAAGTACCTTTTAGAACAAGTACTTTCCAAAATAGAACCTATCAAAAAGTAATCTGTTAAAAATTACCTCTTTAAGAAGGTACCTCCAAAAAAAGTACCTTTGAATAGGTACCTTTAAAAAACATGACCACCGATAAGGTATATTCAAATAAAATACCTTAAAAAAGTACCTTTCCTAACTAACAAGTACTTTAAAAAAAAAGTATGTTTTAAGAAAACACTTTTTAAAGCAATTAGCTATTAAAAACTTACCTTTTAAAACAAGTACGAATGTCAATTAAAATAGTACTTTTCAAAATATAACCTTTTAAAAAGTACTCTATTAAAACCTACCTTTTTAAGAAAGTACTTTTGAAAAATTACCTTTTAATAAAAGTACATACATACCTCTAAAAATACCTTTTTAGAAAAACTACCCTTTGGAAAGATTACGTTTTTAAAAATGTAACTTAATAAAGTACATATCTTTTTAAAAAAAGTTCTATCAAGTTAAAAATGTTTATAAGAAAACTTATTTCGAAGAGGTGTATTTCGAATAACTCAGCATATCTTTCTTCTCTTAAGGAAAAAGTTGTTTTTTACACTATTTAAACTAAAATACCGTTTTGAAAGTTTGCGTTTTTCTACTTTAATTTTTCCATTTCCCACAATGACCTTTAAAAAATATCAAGTTGTATGTCGCTCACGCATTAATATTGTACCCATAATCTAGTGTATAGTTCATTTACAACATTTTTACATTATTCATCATTATACATGCATGGTTAAAAGTGTCCCTTATTTTAGTATCTAACTACATACATATGTACGTACCTATAATCTTACACACACACGCACCCAGTCCTCTCCCTCTCAAATACTAAACCACACGTGCTGATTTAACTCTTGCTTAAATTTTGAACAAAAATGATACACGAATTACATTCCTACTTTTAATCATATTGTCGTTATCTTTTGTTTTTGCATGTTTATCCTGCCTCTCTCTCACAGTCTTGCCTTTATTTTTTGTTTGTTTTGTTTATGCTTAACACGTTCAACTTGTTATCACATGCAAGCTTATCATAAATGTCTTCCTTTACTTTTAACGTTCGGCGGGACAGTGGGGTGATGGATAGGCAAAAGAGCAGGTATAGGGAAGGTTGTTTTCCATCTGATGTTGTGTATTTTATCTTTTTTGTTGTGTTGATTTGTTGCAAAATCTAGCAAACATACATATAACATGTTCTTTCATGTCTATTTTTTTTATGTTTGTTGTTATTATAGTTGTTAGATGTTGGTAATATGTTACCTTGTGTCACGTGACATGTGTTTTTATAATGTTTGTATTTATTTTTGTGTTATTGCTGTTTAGTTTTTCTTCTTGTTTTTGTTGCTCCCAGTACTTCATTTTGTGATGATAAAGTTATAAACTTTTGTTGTATATATGTACTATATTTGACGGATTTAGAATTTGTTTTTTAGGGTTATCGGTGGGTGCTTTTGTATGTGGTATTTTGGGATTAATGGAAACTTGGAAAAGTATATTGGAATAGTTTTGGAAATATTTGGATTTTAATAAAATATATCACTTACAACAACAACAAAAAAGGCAGGAATCATATATTAGCAAGACTCCTCACCACTACACCAAATACACAGAGGGCATTGTTTCTAAGCTACGACAGATGACAGCTCCATTATCCTAGACTTGCTACAGCAGACCAATCATCTACTTAGCTGGGACAGCAACCGACCGATTAACGAAACTGATACACGGAAAAAATAACAATGCGAAAAAAATGCAAAAGAACTCGTGTAAGATGCAGATGCTTTGTGGAAGCCAAATGCTACAAATGGAAAAAAAATACCACTTACAACAAAAAAAAAAAAAAAAAAAATTACAGCTTTCTTTTTTTAGTAACATATATTGAAATTTTATGGAAAATATATTTTTTAATATAAAATCAATCTTTGCTACTCAAGTAGAAGTTAGATTACAATATTAATATTTTATGGCAATTTTTTTTATAATACTTCAGCCCACTTAAGGGCCGCCTAAGGAGAGTTCTTGCTTTCCTTAAAAAAAGTGGAAAAACCCATATTACCCCTATTTCCGCGAAGAGTTGTAGGATGAGAATGTTGCACAATAATATTCCTTGTGGTTTTTTTACATAAAAGTGCTGAACACATCTGTTACCTTAAATGTGTCGCATATAAAACATCCTATGCCGTGTCATTATATATTTTTTGGTGCCCTCTACCAGAATCTGTCGTTAGAACCTTGTTTTTTTTTTTTTTTTTTTTTTTTTTTTTTTGAACAGTGTAACAAGTTAGCGCGCTAAAACAATGTTTTCAGCGTGAAAATTTTAAAAAATATGCCAATAGAAGTAAAAATTAAACGTCGTGGCTTAGAAAAAAAGCCAACTAAGTATTCTTTAATAAGCACAAACTTATTAGGAAAGAGCCCTAAGTCCTGTAAGATTGTGCCATCTTCAGTGTTCTCAAATATTTGAGAACACTGAAGATGGCACAAAGCCGAAACCGGTCTGTTCATAAACCAAATTTGACGTGGGATGACGGAAAATCGTTCCAAATATTTTTTAATTTATTTGTTTATTTTTTTTATTTTGCCAGAACTTCAACTGGCAACATCAGGAAAAACAATAATTTTTTCGCTAATTAAAATAAAAAATTTTCTTGACGATGCCAGTCAAAATATTTCTTTAAATTAAAGAGGCCTTCTGGTAGAATATACAGTAGTATTTTCATAAATAAAACAAGATCGAAGGTAATTGAAATATGTCTGTTTTAACTACCAAATGCCTTTTATAATTAATAATTTATGTATGGAAAAATATATTGCTCAATCGTTTGCTATGAAATATTGAAATTCCTTTCTATTCATTATAAAAATTGTTTTACATTGTTGCATTATATTAATTTAAAAAAAATTCAACTATAATTTAAAAAGGCTGGCATGAATTTTCTCAGTTGCACAAATGGCAAATTTAAGCATTTAAATAAATAACTTTAATATAATTAATAAATTGTACAAATTCCAACGATACGAGTAGTTATTTTAATCGAATATAACGATAGTAAGTAAGTATCAATGTGCATGTGAGGTTACCCCTCTCCACTTCCTATATATATTATTAATTTAAAGGGGACCACCTCTGAAGCATACTCTTTGATATAAAAAAATAACTTTTAATATCGGTCTATAAATGATGGAAAAATTATTGGGCATACAAAAAATAAAACATGCAAATATACGAGTACAGATTTGGATTAACCTTCTATTAGAAATATATAAAATTGTGTTTTCCGTTCCAAATAGTATTTTTGGCCAGAGTTTTTGTTTAAGACTTGAAAGAAAAAAGATAATTTTTCGGATTTAGATTGACATTCTGTCTAAGCCTATTCCTTTCCAGAAAACAACCAAAATGTCCTAGTCCAGAAAAAAAATTTTAATATTAAAATTTTTTACTTCATGAGTCATAAAATTTATGAAAAATATTTCAAATATTTTCCGAATTAATTTTGAAAAAATTCTTAGTTGCTGTGAGTTGGATTTTTTTCCCCTAAAAAATTTTATTGTAGAAACTACATATAAATTTATTATATGAGGTAGCGCAAAGGTTAAATCATAATTTAAATTTTGTACCATTTAGGCAAATGGTTCCAAATGTCACTGTGCTTTGATATATATAATGTAGATATATGGAGAATTAGCTATCAATAAGCTATGGAGTGATACACACCTCAAGAAAGTGGAATCATTGTTACTGCTTATTTCAGAAATTTTCAGCCTCTAATTTTAACGCAACATGAATTTCGTCGTCGTTTTCCTCGTTAATGCGTTCCATGTGCTCGAACAATTAACAACGAATGTTTGCATTTCTAGGGCACGAGCATCCACATGAAATGGATGAAGAACATTTGCATCCTCTCAATACGGTTGTTTGATACAGAATTTGCAATGAAAAGGTAATTGATTGTCCTTTTTTGTTTCTTAAGTGGTGGCACAATCGTAACAGTAAATGGCTTTACAGGCAGATGCCTGTGGTTGTCGATAATTGTTGGTACCAACAGGACGGCGCAACCGCTCAACAAGCTGTAGCACTGATTTGCAGGGGAAGTGATCTCCCGTTTTAGAGATTTAAACTTGCCGTCTAGATCGCCATATCTAACAGCACCAGACTTCTTATTTTTGGGCTTTTTAAACTCTCGCGTTTCCCACAAATGACCACGAACACTGAAAAAGATTTTCCAATTTGGAGCCAGATGTTTTGCGAGAAACATTTTAAAACATCGTAAAATGATCGCAACCGGTAGGTGGCATTTGAATGATGAAATTTTTACCACTTAATGTCATCAATTTTTCCATTTATAACAAAATGGCGACAAGTTCAAATCAAAAGTGTAAATTGAACCAGACAAATTAGGGGGAGAAAGAGAGTGCTTCTACTCTATAAGTTTAATTCAAGATTATTGTCTTCTTGATTTACAATTAATAAAATCCTTAAAAATTCACCCCATCTTTCTCGTTATAGAAGAGCAACCCCTTTAAACTTTTTACAAGCCATTTCGTGACCTCATAAATTCAAGCCAAATAAAAAAACAACAACAAAACCCTGTCTAAGACAGCACAAAAAACTGCAAACGTTCTGACGTTTATATTAATAGGCAGGCATTTTTGTATACAACCTCTGCTCCTCTGTCTCGTTCTACTTTCTAATATTTCCATTTTGACAATAATAAAAGGACTATAATAATTCTTTTTTAGTTCGACTTACTGCTTCTGGCCTAATATTAGTAGTTTTTAGTCATGTTTTGACACGTTTTCAAAGTATTATTTATATAAATGTTTTCATTTTTTCTCTTTTATTTAAATTAAATAACAAAATTACAGTTGAGCAACACATTGAAATTTCTTAATAAATATTTCCAACATTTTAACTTAAATTTCTGCAAGTTTCAAGAATGATTTTAAGGTTTTGAGCGAATGATAAATTGAAGGCTTTAGATACTACAGGTAGAAAGAAGGTGAGGGAGCTGAAGTTACGAAGGGTGTTTGTTATTTCAAGTAGAATTATTATTCGAAATTGTGATGTCTGTATGAAATGTTACCGCTTTTTAATCAAAAGTTTGCGTGTTGAATTAAATTGCAAAAAAAGTTGTACTTCTTGTCTTGCCACAAAGTTGTTCGAGAGATATTATTAAATAATTTTCTTATGGGTTTTGTTATAATTTGCAACTATGTTTAAGTTATTAAGTTATACAGTAAGATACTCGTCTTAATATGCGAAAAGGAACTAAGTGCCAAAATTTTTTGGAATTTAATTGGAGATTTTGTGCTCTTAGCAAACTTTTGTTTAGAAGCTTTTTTGGCTTAAGTGCACAATATCTAAATTTTCTATTTTTATCTTTAAAATCTCTTTTTTCATAGAGCTCCTTAAATACTTGCATGTTTGAGCTAAATTTCTGAAAGTTTTGACCTTTTCAAACCATTTGCAAGAACAATATTAATGGTGACTAAGTCCTGGCGCAGCTGCACAAAAGTCTTCTGCTATCTAGATATGCTTTAAAACCTTCTTTTTATTTTAAGTGCACTTTGTTAACTTGCTCCTATGTTGCGTTGGTTGGTTGGTTTTCATGTGAGTTTACTGCGGGCAAACTGTCAACTAGAGTCTAGATGACCCCATTTTGACATGACCATACAACCCTCCTGATTTGTTGTGCATATAACATGTACTAGTCCTATGATTTAAAATACTAGATCCTACCTGTTGCCGTGAGGTATCTTACGAGATAATTAATATTGGCCCCAATACTTCACGAAGATCGTTTAGCATATAGCCTCCCAAGAGTCGCTGTTTTTTTTTATTGGCAAGGCAGAACATTCCCAGGGAAGGTAAAATACTGTTTTCTGTTTTCCAATGACCTAGCAGCTACAGGAGTGGTCGTTAAAGGATAGTCAGAGTCGGCTTTCATGTATTCCTAATATCCAGTGACCTTATAATATCGATGGCAGTCTTGATATATTCTTACGACTGTGATTTACAAGTTGCACTGTGCGTTTTGTGATGTAGGAGGGTCACATCACCCTGGCAGCCCTACACGTGTCAAGATTATGGCATCTGCTTTCAGTCGTTTGTAAGAAGTGCTTAAATATACTGCTTTTAATACTCCCAAGCATTGAAAATGTTTAAAGCAAATTCCAATCTAGGCAGCTCAGCTGTCCGTTCTTGACCAAAGTGGTCTCAATGCGCTGGGATCCAAACTAGGGTAATATCAAAAGTGTGAAGTTGTCACACGATTGTAAGCAACCGCGGCACCCAGCTTTCCGAAAGCTTTCTCATACCCAAGCGATAATTCATAATTGAAACTACTGACCCCATGGCTTCCACAATCTCTTTCAATTTCCGATCGGCCAATAACATATTGTGAATTTTTTTTTTCATTGTTTCAGGTGTTGGGGCTTCAAGTGGGCGTCCATAACGTTCGGCATCTTCCGTGCTTGTACTTTTTTACCATTAAAATTGATGGTGCAGAATTCCAATAGGATTTATCAATATTGGCCATGGTTTGAGTGATGGCTTTTTAGCAAAAAAATAATGCTTAATGAGCACACAAAATACACTTTTTTCCATTTGCTCGTCAAATCAACCGATTAGGTGCTGTCAATGGCTGTAAAACACAAACTCAATGACGCAACTTGTTAATTTTTTGACAGGTGCCAACTGATAGAAACCTATTGATAGAAGCGGTCTTGATCTATCAGTTAAGACGCGGGTAAATCAAAACGTATTGACTTATTGATGCTCATGGCTCCAGCTAGAAAATTTTACAGGTGGATCTGCAACCCCTAAGAATTTTTCTGGGATTAGCCAAAACCCTTTAATGTGTAGAAGCATTATATAATTTATTACAAATTTCATACAAAGTAAACAATTCTGGAGGCTCAGAACTTGTTGCTAAATGTCTTCCGGGGATACTAAGCCCACCAGCGACCCTGCGTATGTGGATGCTTTTTGGAATTTTTTCGACTCCCTCGAAATTGTTTATTTGAGGCTGCTTTTTGAATTTTACTTATACTTATCAGTTCTTGCTACCATATCAGTTGTCCCCATTTTGTTCCATATTTAGAAATCGTTTGAAACACATGAATTTTTTCAAACTAAAATATTTTATTTAAGTCTACAGTCAGTATTCAAGAAAAAGATTATTCCTCATTGTATTATCTTTGACAACTGAGAGTTTTATTTTCAAAAGGGTGTTAAATGGTTTTTTGGAGGAGGCCTCAACGCTAAACCAGGATAGGGCTATCTTTACCAATGTTTAAAGATTCAGGAGAGTAATTAAACCTACGAAACTATCAAACTTAATGTGTTCTTATAAAGGAATATTCACAAAGATCAGGATCATTTTACTCCTAAGCATCTCCTTTGGGTGCTTCTGCCCCATTACTAATTACAATTGGTTTTTTGGAGGCATAAAAAAAGAAGTATTATAAGTCCTTTTTCCTTCTACCTTGAAATTTAATGAAATAAACTTTATGAATTTTCCACGACTATATTCAAACACATTTATATAAATATAAATAAAATTATATTAATGCGTATGTCTATGTATACAAATGTTTCCTTGTGCACGTTTGGCTTGCAACACTAAATGAGCGTGTTCGTTTGTATGTATGTGTGTGTGTGTGGTTGTATTCTACCCATGAGTGGTAATCAATTTATCATTAATTAATTTTGCGTGAAATGTGTATGAAATTATTTTTCAACAACAAAAAAGGTGAACAAAAAACTTTATTTTTTATTAAAACTTTTCCGTAGTTATAATTGGCGTTTCTGTTTGCTGTTTCTTAATAAAAATTGTTATAAAGGTGTTTTATGAAAATTCCTTTTACCCCAATTCAGTAATTTCATAAATTATTTTTTGATTCATAATTTTTTGATTGATAATTTTGAGAGTTAATTAATCAAGTGTTTCCTGCTTGAGTAAAAAGAAAAAATAAAGAATGGAAAATATACAAAATAGCTGAATTAATAAAATAGTTTCGGAAAGAGATATTTTGGTTGGGGTTAATAAGCGGAAAGATTTTTTAAGTTTGATAAAACTTGTATCAAGTAATAAATACTTATTTTCTTTAGACACACAAATATGATAAGATGTATTGGAAAATTTAAAGAATAAGCAAGATCTCTAAGATAAAGTCTATTATATACTAAATAATAATTTATAATTTATTTCTTTGCAGATATGTGGAGTCAATTCTTCTACTATATGGTGAGTAATTCCAAATACTTTTTTTCTATAAGAAAACATTTTATAACTAGTCCAAAATTTTTAACCATTTATGTTTTGAAAATTGAAAAAAACACACAATTTGCAAGAGTGTATGAAATATTGATTTCGAACGATAAATGAATGATTGGAATCTACTTTTTAAACATTATTTCGTGAAAATATTCTCCGCGGCTAAGCCATAAATGTTTCAGCCGTGAGCTCCAATTTTTCCAACATTTACCTCGGTACGACATGAATGGCAGCTGTACTGTGGCTAGCTGGAATTTTCACGTATTACCACAAAAAAAAATAATCTAGTGGGGTAAGATCGCATGATATTGACGGCCAATTGACTGCTCCAAAAATTTATATTAATTGTTCACCAAACTCCCTTTTGAAATCGCATGTTTCAACCAAGTCCAATTCTTCCATTTTGAGCCAAAAAAAAGGCTGTAATCATAGCATAGTACCTAGCTCCATTGACTGTAATGTTATGCTTTTCATAGTTCTTGAAAAAGTATGGCCCACAAACCGCAACAAACAGTACATCTTTTTGGGTGCATTGGCAACCTTAAACTGCCTTTATCTGCCTCTATCTTTTTGTTGACTTATCAATTAAGGCAAAAATGAACTTCGTCGCTGAAGACAATTTTTCGACAGAAAAATGGATCTTCATCCAACATTCAAAAGGTCCATTCACCAAACAAACGACGTTGTAGTACGTCGCTTGTCTTCAGTTCCTGCACTTGGTGTATTTTGTTTGGTTTCATTTAGAGGTCCTTACGTAAAATCGTCTAGATGGTCAAACAACACAAGCCCAATTGTTGACAAAGGCGATGGAATGATATATCGCCCGATACTGTATTAATATTTTCCTCGTTGGTGGATTAATGTCCAATAACGTGAAATTAATGCGTAATTTGGTCACAACAGCTTGCATAGTCTGTTCGATCTTTCGATTATGACAATCGCGAAACGGACACAATTGACGACATACATTTCTCATACAGGACGAATTTTGATAATAAAATTCAATGATTTGTAAGCGCTGTTGGTTTTATTCCTGGTGAAGTGGCGAACTTTACTGAACATTTTTGGCATTGCAACATGTCACGAATATTTTCTTGTACTTAAAAAATTTACAGTGAAAATACAAATAGCAACAAAAAAAATTCCCGTATATAGACTATATATGAGTATAGTCCATCACAGACAGAAACACAGACTATTTGCTTCAGCAGAATTAAAAATCTGCTAAAATCAAAATAAAAGTAATAAATTAGAAATTTTTTATGTATATATTTATTCAAAAGTTGTCACATAAAAGAAGCTAAAACTATAAAGGATCTTCTTTAAATAAAACAAAGTTTTCGTTAGAAATCATTAAAAAAATATTTATTAGAAAGGCCTATTATGGATTGATAATGCCGCTAGCGCAATATCCACACCAAATTGTGACTTTTTCGAGATGCATTAGATGCTCGAAAAACCACATGTGAAAGACACGGTAGGAAATCAGTGTTGCATCGAATTATTACTGGCGAGGATAGTGGAGTTATTTTCAAAATCCTAAACAGAAAAAATCATGGGTTAATCCGAGAGAACCATCAACTTCACCTGCAAAACCAGATCGATTCGGCAGGAAGACAATGCTGTGTGTCTGGTGGAACCAGAAAGGAACCAGCTCCTAAAACCTTGTGAAACCGTTAATACACATCGCTACCGACAACAAGTAATCAATGTGAGTCATGCATTAATCAAAAAACTATCAGAATGGGCCACAAGACACAACATGACAATGCGCATGCACACAAAGCAAAACCGGTTCATGATACAATCAAAGCATTAGGCTGGGAACTGCTACCCCACCCGCCGTATTTACCAAACCTGGCTCTTTCCGACTACTATTCGTTTCAATCGATGGGACACGAAATTGGCTGAGCAGCATTTCGATTCATACGAGGAAGTCCAAAATTGGGTGACTAAGTAGTCACCCAAGTGGTTTGTTTCAAAAGAGGAATAGTTTCATTGGTGTGGAATCAACACTTAAAGTAGCAGGCATTAAGTTTTAATTATCTTTTCTTCTTACACATGTCTGCTTCTTACTGTTAATACTGAGTAATATATGAAAATTATTTGAGATATTCAGGCAAATGAACAGTTTGGACCTTAACACTTGTTAGGGAATATCAATATCCTTCTTAATAAAAAAAGTTAAAAAAATTATTGCAATTTAAATTCAAGACTTGATCTAGAATTAAATAAAATTTTAATTTTAATTATTTATACCACAAAACCAATTAATGTTATTTTTTAACGTTCTAATTTTATTTATATGTTCCTTATATTATAAATCTTTATGACTTTATTTTATAAAAATAAACATTGTTATAATTTTCAATATTTCGAAGCTTCTTAGAGCGTCTTTTTTTAAATTTAATATATAGAGAATCCAATTGAGTATTGCGGCTTTCAAAAAATTGTCTGTATGAAAGCATCCAAAAATAAAAATAAATTAACTTCCAAAATTTTTTACATAAATTAATTCCTAATTTTATGGAATTTATTTAATTTTCTTTATATGCTTATATATATTTTCCCCATCGGTCCTATAAGAATCCATAGGGCCTTAAATTATGTTGTTTGAGGTTCCGTTAATCATTCTATCCCGGATGAGCAAATGATTAATCTACTGAATCCTAATCTTATGATGTGGTTGCCATATAAGCCAACAGAGTGGCTAAGTGTAAAACTAGGAGAAGAGACGCTGCAGACGCCTCTCACAATTCGCCGATGTTTCAGGGGTGTCAACAACATCGCCTAGGGACCACCGCGCGGAGGTTTGTGAGTCGACCTGAAGTGTAATTGATAATGATCACTCTGTAGAGTCAATCGAAGTAGAGTCAATCAAAAATTTTGCCTTATCATTATGTCCCTGACCCCCTCTAATTTTCTTTGAAATATTTTAATATTCTTTTTGCAATTTTTTTATTACAATTTAAAATTAAATAAAGCCAGAAAACATTTTTTTCCTGTTATTTTATATGGGAAAAAATTTGAGATTTACTTAAAGTTCTTCAATCTATTAAGTTTGCATACAGAAAAAAATAATTCCATGCCCGGCTTCCATTTCCAAAGTAGTATTTCTGCATTGTTGTAGAAAGAGAAGGCGGGTGTGGTAATACCAAAAATTAGTTAATCATTATATCCGTCGAAATGCCGCTAATGCAAAAATACTTTAGAAAGAAAAACCGATTTCCGACATACTATAAAGAAAAGGCCGACTCAAGGATATCTCGTATAAGGCACGTAAGAAAAGCAACTTTTATTTCCTATTTATTCAATATTCTCAATTTTTCTTGCTTGCAAGTAACAAATTTTAATTACTAATTTTTTTGAATTTGCATTCAAATATTTACACATTTTTAGGTAAGATGACAAATAAAATTAACAATAATTGTTTATTCTTTACCTCCCTTTTTTACCTTCATTTGTGTGTGCTCGTATCATAAACTTTTTTTCCTATGGTGTATTTATTTAACTTAATATTTGTTTTTCATTTGTTGTTAAATTTTTTCCATATCTAGCCTTTAGACAAATACTGCTCCATATAAAATATGCATGAAAACTCTCTCATATTTTTACACTTTTACAGAATAAACAAAAAAAGGAATTTGCACACTATCAGCCTTATTCAAAAAAACTTAACAGAGGTTGGTAAACCAACTTTAAGCAAAATTCCTTAAAGTTTCATTCAAAAACGATTATTAGCTTAACACACGTACTTTAAACCAACTTTAACATTAAAGAATTTAAAGCAGCTACTCACCTACTTTAAAGCGATGTTAAAATATTTTATTGTTTTGACAAACAAAGTTTTGTGAACAAAATTATTGATAATATTTGAAATTGTGTGGATTTGTGAAATAAAAAAAAATGGATATATTAAATTTAATGAACAGAATTGGTAAAATTAATTTTTATTTTATGTGAAAATTATTTTCCAATGTAATTTTTTATTTAGAACGTGCCGCAATTAACGTCTGCCACATAAAAATTTAGAAAACTGGTGGTGATGCCGTGCAATATTACAAGAAAATGCTATACTTAGAGCATTTATTGAAAAATATTTTTAAAACCAATTAAATTAAAATACATAATTGGAAAACATATATTAACATACATATATATATCTTGATTTTATTTTGTTTTTCATTTAGAAATATTTATTTAAATACATATGTACATCCTTTTAAGTTCTTGTAATATCAAAAAATAACAAATAAAATTAATAAAACAAATACTAGTTCAAATATTGCAATGCAAATCAAATAAGGAATTGGTTTTATTTTAATTTACTTAACGTTTGTACTAATGCAGACTAGGTTACCAAAACAAAAAACATAATATTAATATTAAAAAGTTTTAAATAACTTAAAAGTAATTCCTTTTTTCCTTTTTTCACTGGTATTATTCTCATTGCTTATCTGTAGAACGAAATTTGCTTCCAATGCTTTTTAAGGGTGTTTTTTCTATAATTAACATACTCGTATGTATGTAAGTATGTATGTTTCTTAGCAAAATAATGTAAATATACAAAACGTTATAGTGATATACATACAACCAAAACGAGTAAACAAAGCTCGTTCTTCAAGTAATCGGTTTATAACCTTTACAAAAAAATAGGCGTATTTATTTTACATTGCGATAAATCTATTTAGTTTATGTTTTTTATGTACTATACATATTAATTTACATCTTAAATAACGAAAAATTACATTTTTTATTAAAACTATGCAAAACATTATCAATATATCCGACTATCCGGATGAGTAATACTCGTTTGTTTTGCATCGTTAACTATAAAGAGACAAGAGAGAATGATGGTGTTGCCAGTATCAACATGTAAAATTTATTAAAGCATACACTAGCTAAAGTACTGTTTTTGAATAGGATTTTTTAACATAGGTTTGTTAGCCTTAAAGTCTTTGGTAACTAATGTGAATTTCAAACCTCAATTAAGTTTTTTTTTGAATAAGGCTGTATGTTTTTGATATGATTTTCCAATACGTTCATATAGAAATATCTCACTAACACAACAACTAAAAATTTCGTCTGCTGTTGGGTTTAGAAAAGATTTGCAAGACATTTTTTCACAGCTGGGTATTTTTTAAAACGAGAGAGTTCTTAAAAGTAAATTTAAAGATCAAGAAATATTTAGTTATATGAAAAGCAAACATTTAATTTTCTACCAAGCTTCTCTTAAGCTTAACTCACATTCTCTATTTAGGGAGTAAGCATGTTTACGAATTATATACAAACCATAATATGATCTCCTGAGAAATAGTTTGGTTGTAGCTAACAAGCTATAAATTTTTTGAATTATACTTTAAAAATTGATTCATATACAATATTGAATTCTCATATTGTATTTGATTCGTATGGCATAAACATCCGAGGTTGAATGCTTTCAAACTGTTTAAGCCAAAAAACTAGTAACAAAGACCCTCATTTCTTTTGAAGCGAAGCAGACTAGATCCTTAGGTGGGAATAGGACCCATCCTTAGGTGGGAATAGGACCCACAACATCGGATATTGATTGTCTAATACACTACATACTAGCCTACTGAGGCATCCAATGTTAATAGATCAACATAAAAAATCTCAGCAATGGGATTTATTTTGTCGTATGGGCATAAGAAAAAATAGTTTGATTTGATTCTAGAATTTGTCTTGCGAGGCAGTCATTACGTTCTACAGCAAATATACACAAATTTTTTATAGTAAATCTAAATAAGTTAAATTTACTATAACGCAACTTTACGGGCTTTAGCACAGAATGTATGTTTTATTTAAATCGATTGATAAATCTTGGAACTTGTAAACATTTGAAGCGAACATGCGTGACTAGTCCCCAAAGTAGCAACTGTCAATCTTGACCGTTAAACAAGACTCCAACCGTTAAACATAAACGAATTTTATAAAAATTAATTTTGTTTAGTTACATTCGAGTTTTAGGCACTGAGCTACAACAATTGCAACTTATAATTGCTCAATCATATTTACAATGATTTTATTTGAGAAAAATGTTTGTTAAACGTCCTATACACGTGCACATTGCTTGACACCATTATCGTGTATGTATGCTTGATGTTTTACCATACACATAGTGGATAATTTGACAAGCATTTATTTTGCATTCGATTTCGTGTTATAAAGATGACCATACGGAACAAATACGGCAACGTGTATCAAAATGCTTTTGGGTAAAGGGGTGGCTAACAAAAGAGATGAGTTTATTCATCAAAATTTATTAGTAGGGAACGAAAAGTACTCGTAAGCTTTTGTTTGTTCTAAAATATAATTTGATGATATTGATAGTTAAGTTTTTCTTCCGACGAGGTTTGCCTAAATTGGGAACGATTTTTCGTCCTCCCAAGTCAAATTTTGTTTGTAAATAGACCAATTGCGGTTATGTGCCATCTTCAGTGCTATTACTACTCGACTTTTTTCTTAATTAACTGATTAAACTCCGTAATATTAGCTAGAGATCTTTTTGAAAAAATTAATAAAATTCAATATTTCTACACTCTTTATAAGTCTTCTTCCCGAAACTCAAATAAAAAAAATTTCAAAACAATATTGCAAAGATAAAACTCAAATACTCTCAAACACTTTACACTAACGCTACAAGTATGGTTGATGTTCATTTTGATCGTGTAAGGCTGTAAAAAATAAGTAAACTGTGGGTGACACATTTTTTTACATTTTTTTTTTCTTCCGTTTCTGATGTGATATCACTAGAAGAAGAATTTCTTCCACCACCATCCGAAGTTTTAAGCGTACCAGTAGGTCTTTCACCACCTTAAATTTAATTTTTATTGACTATTTTATAGCAACATACGCCCAAAGTAAGCTGACTGAATTTATTAAAGGAAGTAGAAATCGTTTTACAAGTTTTTAAAACTACTGACTAAAACAAGAGCTTCTAACTTAATGAAAATTCGGAGAATTTAAAGCTATAATTAATATGTTAATAAAAGTAGATTTTTGTATGAAAAAGCAACCAATTTATGATAAGGTTTAGAAGCGATAGACAACTAATTATTCCAGCAATTAGAGTTTCAAAAAATTGTATTGTTCGTTTTGGCTTTAGCTATTCACATGCCGACATTTCATTGATCGCTAAGCCAAATCGTCTGTGAACTTTAATTAGTTTGAGGTTGAATGTCATCAAACTGCTTAAATTTCACTTACGATTTGATTTAGCGGCCAATGAAGCGTCGGCATATGAATAGCTGAATCCATAACAAACAATAGAAATTAATTTTTTTTTTTTTTGTTTTTTTTTGTGTTTTGGGAGAATATCCAGAATAATAATTTTCGATATTGAATTTTTCTATATTAAAAAAATTTATAATTAATATACAAATGATAATTTAAGTATAAAAATGGGTACATTCATCTGGTCTAATCGACTTTCCAGCTTTTTTTAAGTATCATTTGTCTTCCTAATAGAAAATTGAGAATATTATTCAAAGAAATATTCCTTCCAAATTTCTAAAATTTGAGATGAATTTTGTAATGAAAAACTTAGTAAAGAAAATTCGTTTTTGTTTCGGTTTTATTCCCAACAAAAAAAAAATACAAAATGAGCGTCAACTTGAGAAATTTATTTAAAGAAAATTACTTTCTTTAAAATTTGTATTTAATTTTGAATTGCAAGTACTTTAAATGCGTTTTTAAATTTATTGGTGATGTACATACATACTTTATATGGGTGCATACGTATTCATACAACAAGTTAGACAAAACCTAAGAAATCGCTGTACAGATAATATAAGCCTTTAATAGAATTTTTTAATTTTTGTAATGACTATTAAAACTAAGTGGTGCTGTTTAGCATTAATACCTGTATCTATACAAAAATCATACACAGCTATAATAAATTTCGAAAAAACTACACGTTAAACTACATTTTCTTTTTTTATTCTAAGTTCAGTACAATACTTCTGCAACTGATGTCGTAATTGTATTTATTTTTTTCCTGTTTGCTTTATATATTGTTTTCTAATAATATTAATTGCAAAAATAAATGAGTAAGAAGTTTTTATTCCCTGCACTACTACACAACACAATGGCATTTCGCCTAAACGATAGGCTACAGTTTTTGCTTAAATCAGCCAGGTATGAAACAACATACGCATACATACGCTGTATAAGTATATATATGTGTGTGTGTATTTGTTCACACTCTTTAGTTTAGAAGCTTATTGAAGGCTTAAAAACTTTTGGTCTTTTCTTAGCTCCACAAAAAATATTAAACCCGTTCATCAGTCTTGCCACAAAGAACATTATTATTTTTGATTTTAATAAATTTGTGTCAAATCTAATAAAATCTGTTGAAATATATAAATTTTTAAATACTTTACCCTACTATGATGATTTTATATTGCTCATTGTCATTTTACATAGGCCGAAAACCAAGTTTAGAAATTAAAATAAATTAAATTGTTTCCTCAATTATAAGCTCGATATTGTATATTTGTATTACAAGAAATACAAGGGGGCGCAAAAGTTATTTATGCAGATGGCGCTAAATATTACTGTTGTAGATATATAAAGAATTAGTTGTGAACAAGCCATGTGGCGATACACACCTCAAGAGCGTGGAATTATTGTTAGTGCTTATTTGACATCAGCAGACGTTTCTTGCAACGAATTTTTTGAAAGATTTGAAAATGTTCCCCTGCAAAGTGCAAACTGTTAACGAATTTCTGCCTGTGAGTTAGTGAGTGAGTGTTGGACGAACTTACTGCCATGCTCTATTAAACTTGGTGCAAGTATCGAAAATCATAATGAGCGACGAAACCCATTTCCACTTAAGTAATTTTTTTAACAAACAAAATTTTGCATTTCTGGGTCACAGACGGTTTGGTGCGACATTTGCAGCGAAAAAGTAATTGGACCTTATTTTCTTGAAGACGCCGATGGTGTCATCGTAACCGTAAATGGTGAGCGTTACAGGCGGATACTAAATGAATTTTTTACCACAAGTGCCTGCATCGTGTTTGGATCATTGTTAGTTTTAACCGAACGGAGCAACCGCTTGCACAGCTAGGGCACCGATGGAAATTTTTACGCACAAGTCGTTGTCGAAATTTAAACTGGTCGTCTAGAGAATTTTTTAAATCTCGCGCTTACCACAAAAAACCACGAATATTTTAATTCTTAAAAGTTGACATTGAAGAAAAATTCGCAAATTCGGTTCCAGATGTTTTGCGAGCAACAATTCAAAATTTCGTATGCTGAGCGCAATTATGCATAATATCGGAAAGTGGCCATTTGGGCAATATAGTTTTTTCCAATTAATGCCATCAATATATATACTTTAAAATAGTATTTTTTAAAAACTGTGCTCTTTTTTATTGATAACAAAATGACAGCGAAATCAAATTATGGCATTACTTTTGCGCCACCTTGTATATATTATCTATCAACTTGGAAGGTGGCCATTTTAGGGATATAGTTTTTTTCCAATTATTGTCATCAATATTATACTTTAAAATAGTATTTTTATAAGAACTATGCAATTTGATCATTTATAACAAAATAAAACGCGAAATCGAATTGTGGCATTGCAAAAGTATATAAAAATATAAAAAAAATGTTTTGCCATCGAATTTGTATCAAATTTGTTAAGCCATAGTGTTATTCATTATTTATTATGAGCAACATATTGTCATTATTCTTGATTGTATATCTGATCTGCTACAGTTTTAAATTATTTGTTGGAAAATGTTATAATCACACTTTTTCTACTTGGCAACGACGTTTTTTATTTTTTGTTGCAAATCGGTATTCTAGTTGGTAATACTACCATTTACCAATAACTTTTAACATATGTTTGGTATTCCGGAAGCAAAGTTGACATTGATGTTGTCTCTAATTGCCATTGATTTTATAGTTGGCAGTTTTTTTGTTGTCTTGCGTTGCTCTTGTGTTAAATTGATGTTGTCTTAAAATTGCCGACGCCAAATAGAATAAGGGTGAATATATTTTCATTTCGTTAAATAGTAATTTTTCTTTTTGCAATACAATTTATTTGTTTCTATAAGCTAAAAGCGCTGGGAAGATATTTTAAGCTAAAGATATATACAATTAATATTTGTTGGAAAATTTTTTTATTTGCAGTCGATTAAGCTGACTATATGCTTATTGTGATCATATTTTATATATATTTGGAGTTCTCATATATTATTTTAGAGTTCTTACATAACCACATGAGGTTGAATGTTTTTCAAACATAATGGTTAAAGTCTACTGTTGAGTTGGCATTAGCATATGGACAGTTTAACCCGCTAGAAATGAAAATTTTCTAAATGAATATTTATTTTGCAAGTAATGTTTTGAATTGTATTGGCTAATTTTAAAATTTTACTAGGGAAGAAATACTACTTCACAGAAAAGGGCACAGTTTCATTTTACTGGTGCAATTAACTTCTCATTGCACTCTCTTTAGGAAAAATAGTTTAAATACATTTTTTAACTAAGTTAACGAACACGTGCAAGTCTAAATAGAATTTAAATATTTTTTAAATGCTTATAAAATTTTTTTTAATCGTTTTTAAAACATTCCGCCAAATTAAAAAAAAAACCCAAAAAATATATTTTGCAAAAATCTTCCGCTGGGTTGTTTCGATATCTGCCAGCCGAGGAAGCTACACGAAGAATGATTTTTATATAGTTTCCAATATACATTCCATTTTCATTAAATTTTCCACATCAATCTCCGTCCATAAAATTTTTCAAAGCGGCAACTCAGCTTTTCATTAATACATTTACAAATTCATTATTTCCATTGTGTGTTTTCGTGTGCATTTTTTTATCGTACGTACCGACAAACAATTTCAAATTCAATTTCTTTATAAAACAACTTTGACATCCATCTGGTATTTCCACAAAAACAAAATGGCTCTTAGTTTTCGCGTTGTAGTCGTGTTTGTTGCCGTGATGATCTACCTTGTTGTCAACTCGCCTTGAATCGAACATTTGTACTGAAAGCAACAACAAAAAACTAAAATTTGATTTTACTCTCCATAAAAATGTTTGAACGAAATTCAAGTTTGTAATGTAATGTAATGGGGGTTTGGCCAAGGATGGCCATTTGCACTGCAACCATTGTTGATCTATTGTGCTTCCCCTGTCCCTAACAGTTCAATACGTTCGCAAATAGGAGATAGAGAGATCCTCTTCACTCAGCATATATGCACGTAGAGTCCTGTGTCTTCTATGGCACAATGCCACACACTTTGCTATCAAGTGTTCCATCGACACCTGTGAGCGCCCCTACCAGCGTCCGTAGGTTTTTCCTGTCCAGTTTTAGAGCCAGATACGCCCTCCCAGCATCAAAGCATAGGAATTTCTTAGAGTGACCTAACCCATTGATGTCATTCCAATGTGGTGCAATCCTGGACGATGTCCATTTCAAAATCTCTCTCTTAAGGAGACTTTTGTTGAACCCAAAAGAGGGGGTGGGTGCAATGAAGTTCCCCTCAGCCCCTCTTGAAAGTTTAAATTTATAGACACTCCTTAATTTCAAATATTTGTCTATTTGATTTGCTTGCTGTGTGTTTGCTGGGTAATTTATTAATGTTGCGTATTTTTTTTTACTATTGTTTGCATTTATTTTGTGAAGTTTTTCCATATTGTTTACCTTAATTTTTGTATTGTTGTTAGTTTTTTATTTGAATTTCTGATTTGTTGTTTTATTTGCTTAAAGTTAAATTTGTGGCTTAATAAAACAATTTTAATATTTTTGCCACATTCTGACCTTTTGAATTAAAAGGATTTGGATTTAGTATTTAGATGAAAAATACAAAAAAATTAAGCGAAAAACTAAACAATAACAAAATAATTGTTTATTCAAGATATTATTGAACTATACATTTTTAAATGACAAATAAATATTTATTAATTAAATTATATATACAAATTAAAATAAAATTTCTAAACTCATGATAGTGTAAATAATTTTTTTTAATTGTATTCATACTCGTAATTTTATATTTGAGAAGGGATTTGTTATAACTATGATTTTTTGCGAAGAAAATTCTAATGCCATATTCTTTATTTCCTTAAGTTTATAATTGCTGCCTCTTAAAAAGAAGAAAGGAAATTTATGGCGATGTAATATCTGAAGAATAGATATTGGATATCTTGCAATTTTTAAGCTCACAATTGAATCAAAATCGTTGCTAGAAAAATTTAATGTCGTAACTTATAAATTTTTCTACTTTTTTATCTCGATTTAATACGTCCTCTACCGAAAAAACCAATAAAGAATTAATTTGGCTAAAGAAATATAAGAACTAATTCGCCATCAACGATTCACTAATTTATATGAGGAATTGGAGCAAAATTATTTATATATCTTGATTTTCTTCCTTGAAAAACAGACTACGATATATGTTTTCAAATATTGTATAGTTGTATTTTCCTTTAATATTTTTATTAAAATCACATGAAAATCACATAGAGGTCACTCTCAACTTCTCCGCAGTGATTGCATGCATCACAATCTAGCATTTTCAAACTGTGCAAACAGAACAGGAAATTATATTGGCGAAAATAGAGCTAAATAAACCCTCATATACACTTTTACTATTTCAAAGCAAAAAAAAAAAAGAGGACTAGTATCGACTTTCGAAATTAAGTTGGGTGCAAGATACGAGAATTGTACATATTTGCATGTTTTATATGCAACTACTTCAGAAAAGCACACATTTCATACTTTTATCGCAATATATTTCTTCAAAAACGAAAACGTCACCACCCTGAAATAAAGTTAAGGGCAAAACATGTAGCACTTTTAGAAAAGAACAGGATCTTTTTCCACATTGTTGTAAATTTTTTTTTAGAAAAGAACACAAATTTGAAGGAAGGGGAAATATTTTTAGCAGGGGGGTTACTCTATATTGCGATGCGTATGCAATGCGTAAGAATAATGGTACATAATCGGATAATTGGTACCCTTTATTGAGGTTACACGCATCTGATTTTTTCACTTTTGCAAATCTGGCATCAATGCACTCTGTAATTGTCAAAATCGTTCGTTAAAACCAAATATCTTGCGCTAACAAAACATCAAACGCATCGAACTAGCTTACGCATCGCAATAGAGAGTAACCCCCCAGTGCTAGATGTTGGTATCTAATTCGTGGTAGTGTTGATTTTTTTAGTATTTAAAACTTATTTTTTAACCTCAAAATAATTTTTAATTTTTCAAAACTTTAACAAAATTTAATTTTTTACACCAATGCCTACAAAACTTTTCTTCTATTATTTCTATTCATTACTTAATACGGCTACAAGGACTTTTACAGTTTTACCGATTAAATTTCCACAAAAAAATGTTGCCACTACTCATAAATAATGCAAAATTAAGCACAAAAAGGAGTGAAAACACCGCAAGCAAAAAAGAATTTTAATGAATACACCTCCTGTCTAAATTTTTAGACAAGACTTTTACTTTCCACGCAAATGTTCGTATGTGTTAGTAAGCGATTTTTATGTTTGTCAGTCGGAGTTTATCCCAAATGGTTAAAATGCCTCTTGCATATAAAGGCTTTAGGAAAAGATTCTAAAAAAAATTGATGGCTATAATCATATACAGTAATGGCATTTGGGGTGTCCTTGTTGTACAGTTAGTTTTAGTGTTTTTTTTTTCTTTCTTTTAGTAAAAAGATATTAAAAAAATAAATATAGTAACACTCGCACCAATTAGAAATAAAGTGTCTACAAGGACATCATATTAAACCGCAACTAGGCAAACATTTGCCAACATACAGTTGAACTTGTCGAGAAAGTTTCTTTTTACCGGAAAAACAGTGTTTCCTTTTTTTGTTATTTTTTCATTTTACTTCAAAGTTGTCTTTCTTAAAAAAAAAATAGAAAATTTAGAGGGAAAAACCGTAGCAGCATTAAAATATTGAAGATATAAATAAACTGGTGTTTACTACAATCCTTGCCTCAAGCTGTTTTTCTAATTGAACAATTTTCTCTTGTTGTTTGAGCAAATTCACCAGGAAGCCCTTGAGTCAGATTAAAGGATAAGGAACGAACAAAAAAATTTTTAATAAAATATTTAAGGAAACGAGGTAATTAAGGTAGTAGAGATTTAACTAAAGAAAACTAAAAACTAAAACTTTAAAATAATAAAAAGCTTTTAGGATTAAAACATCTAAATTTTCATGAAGGGCTGGTTTTCAAATTAATTTAAGAGGCCGTCCCTATGTTATTGTACGAGTATTTATAATACAAGCCATCACCCTTTTGTGTTTATAGAATCAATTCATTTTTATATATCTACCTCACAACCAAATAGCCAAATTATAGCTTTACCAACAGCATCATATATTTATTAAGTTCTTCTTATAATTTTCTTTTTCTAGAAAAATAAATTTTCATAGAGTATTTTCATTTAAAATATTTTACGAACACATGTCACGTCAACCGTAATATTTCTCCTTTTTTTCAACAAAAACAAAATGAAAAAATAAAATACAAATAGTACAAGTTTATTTTTGCAACTTTTCAAGTGCATCATTCATTATTTATTGCAAAATGGCCGGGCAAAAGGAAACAGTTACTAAAAAGAAAATAAATAAAGGCTCATTGATAATGCCACGAAATCGAAGCATCATAAAATAGTAACTGCCGCCAAACAATAACGTGCCACCGTAAATAATACTTCTTACTTTTTCACTTGTTTTTTTTTTCTTTTTCTTTCAAATATCAGAAAGTAATACTTTGCTATTGTTTTTACTAAGAAACATGACCAAAAGGTAAATAAGGAGAGAAAAGTAAGAAGTAAAAGAATATTATTGTTAATAATAGAAAAAAGGTAAAGTTTATAAAGGGATCTCCTCTTTGAAAAGTTAAAACTTAAAAACCTTACAAAACACCGCCTATAAGTGTACTCCTCTACAAATTACTAAATCAAAAACTAAAACAAAATATCAAAACTATTCGGGACATTTGTTTTAATAGCTCGTGTTAGTGGAAATTAAATAAAAACTAGTAAAAAACAAGAACTATAACAACTCTCATATCGCAATTTTAATGTGTGGTCTAACGTTAACATTAGTTCGGTCAATGTAGATTATCTTATGATTAAAATATTAAAATAATTGCGGTTTCTTGAAGAGAAAATAATATTGTTGTGACAACAATATCTTAATTCTTATTATAGATTATCTCTGCTAGTGATTATGTGATCCTGCAAGAACGGCGTTGCAGTTTGGAAGTTTTCGTGAATACCTTTAAAATGATGTACATGTCTGACTGCTTGTTGTACTTGTAGATTTACTATTTACAACTTATAGCCAATCAGCTGACCCAGTTTACTTCGTTCTTAAGAAGCATAATAAAGCAAACACTAAAAAAATTTTGGGCAAAAATTTTTTTGGAAATAATTTGATCCGTATGAAGGACTTTAAATAATAAAGAAACCGAAATATCTGCTAAGATATATTTAAAGAAGTACCTTTAAAACGTTTTTTTAAATAAATACCTTAAAAAATTTTCTTTAAAAAGTGCTCCTAAAAACAAATTAAAAGTACTTATGCAATGTGATTTAAAAAATACTTTTAAAAAGTATTTTAAAAAGTGTCTATTTCAACAGTACCCTTTGCAAAGATTTTTTTGAAAAGTGCATCCTTTAAAAAGTACCTTTATAAAAAAGGACTTTTTAAAAATTACATTTTAGAAAAGTACCTCTGAAAAAAGTACCTTTCAAAAAAGTTCCACTTATCAAATACCTTTAAAAAAATACCTTTAAAAAATTACAGTTGAAAATAGTATCTTTTAAAAATAACTTTTAAAAGAGTTATCTCTTAAAAAACGTACGCTCAAAAAAGTTAAAAAAGTACCTTTTGTAAAGTACCGTTTAAAAGAGTATCTTTTAAAAAAAGTTTGTTTTCAATGAAAAAAATTTAAAAAATTTCTTTTAAAAAAGTATCTTTTAAGAAAAGTAATTAAAAAAGTACCTTTTAAAGAAGTACCTTATAAAAAAGTTCCGCGTTTTTTTTTTTGGAAATTTTTAGGTGGCTCGTACCATCGAGAAACATCAACTACATAACACATTTATTTATGAAGATAAAATATAAGACTAAAGCTTAAAAAATAAGTACATTTGCGAAAATACATTTGGAATTAATGCTTTGGACAAAACCAACAATCGTTAAGCTGCTAATTTAGCAGTTGGCTAAAAAAGGATACAATAAATATTGGGTGTTCCCAATTGCACTGAACCATTATAGCAAAAACTAGGGCAATAATGATTGACGTACTCGTAGAGAAGCCATTCTGGGGATACATTGCCTAGCAGAGAAAGGTTATTAAGTCCGTAGTGCTATTTAGAATCTCATCACGTGGCTTTCTCAAATTCAGCCTGATCTCTTTCATCAAAATATTTATTGCCCCATCAATGTGAATAGTGCAAAGATCGTATGCTTTATAATACTCCAGGCAATAGAACGCTTGAATTGGACTTTGTTTTCACGTTGCAGCGGGCATTGAAAAATCAATTTAAAAAAGTATAGTTGATTTTTTATAAAAGATAATATTATATAATATGATATATTTAATTCTCGGAAAATTACGAAAGTTAAAATGTCAATAGCGATACCAACTTTAACCATGTCGGATGAGAAAATCATTTTCGCCATTCAAAAGGTTTTTTTAGATTTTGCTAAAGCAGCCTTAGAAACGTATTTTTCTATGTTCAAAAATACGAAAGCTCTATAAGTTTTCTAAGAATTTCTTAAATAAATAAATTTAAAAAAACATTTCCATAAGTCATTTACTAGAAAACAGCTTTCGAAGTTACAACTTAAAACTTCATCTCAAAAACCACACACAGTGAAAAAAAATTAAAGTCCTTCTAGAGGGATTTTACCTTCATTGTTTCCAAAGTATCCACTAGTGAATTTTTTCAGTTTCTGAAAAATTCGAGTTGATAAAACATTGATGAAAAGCGGCGGAATAAAATAAGTCCCCAGGAAATAATTCCTAAAAAACCTATAATTCCCAACACAAAAACAAAGAAAGAAAAACAACGAATTTTTTGTGGTTTATTTCGCTTTTAGAGTCTTTTTTCGTATCAAATAACAGATCAAAAATTTATAATTAAATAACACCCCAAGGGCCATTATTATAAAGATATGATTTTATCAGGCGCATAAACAGTTTTTCATTGTTTCAACCCTGCTTCAGCCTAAAAGTAGCGATAAGTTAAAGGCAAGTTAAGCCTGCTTGTACCTTTTATTGCGAGGTCTAGTCATTTGAAGTTGCCATACTTTTCATTATATTAATTACAACCGTATGATTTTTGGATCGCTTTCTCGCCGATTGAGCTAAAAGTTCCTTGGAAGATGACATTTTATATTATGTCTCATTTATATTTTATATACAAGAAAAAAATCAACCAAAAAATATTTTTTATAAAAAGTAAAAAAGATATGTACGAAGTTGCCATTACATTTTTAAGGAATTTATTTAGCCATGCTTTGAAAAACATTCCTTTCTTACCGGGAAGTTGCATTAGTGATATATTGTTAAAGTTCAGTTATCGCTCACTTTCTCTGAAAGTACAGTTAAGTAACGTCTAGCAAGCTCATCTAATTGTTTTTATTAAAGCAAGGTTTCTGCTCTATGCTATACCAAAAATTGCCTTGACTTTTCAAAGCATTTCTGCGTTGGCAAGTTCGACTGAGCGCAAGAATTTCTCCGTCGTTGCACGCGGCTAAATGCTGAAAACGTAAAAATGCTTAAGAAACCGGAGCATATTTTGAAGAGGAGGTAATCTTTGAGGCCGGCTGAAGGCCCGGCTGGTTATTTCAAAGTTCCAATTGTAAATTGGTGTCTTATTTTATTTCTAAATTCGGGACTTTGTTTCATAAATAATATATCACTAATAATGGGCATTTTTTCCTATTGTTGACGACTAGTGCTTAGAATCTATCTTCTATATATATAAAACAGGATGTGTGTATGTATGTAACGTATGGACGATTTTGATGAAATTTTCAGGGAAGCTTTAGAATATTCGGGCGGGTAACACTGTGAAGTCTGATTTTTGATTTTCGGTTTGCGGGCGGAGGGGCGTGGCAAAATCCAATTTTCATATTGCACCACCAATGACATATACGTATTATTGGAATGCCACCGCATGTAGTAACATTAAGCGTTGCTGGTTAGGGCCAGCAACGCGGACCGGGTCAGCTAGTATTATATAATATTTCTTTCAATAATTTTAAGAAAATAAAATGAGTATATTAATATTTTTAGAACACAAATAAAAATAGTCATTAGAATTTGTTTAATCAATATATCAATTCTCTAAGTGGAATTCTTTCCACCATATCCTTTAGAACACTAAACAACGAACTTGCAAATTATTTATAAATTTTCATGTGAACATTCAGTTTGTTTGTTTGCTGTACCCATATCCGCATTTGGGATGTAGTATGTTACAAATACGACATTGCCATAATTCATTCAGTGCATCTACTTATTTATAGAAGGAAGAAAAAACTACTAAGCCAAGAAAAAGCGACACATGTTCTATGCATTATTTTAGATTTGGCCTTAAATTTGACGAATAATTTTTTTGTGGAGGCATAAAGAAGCAGCCAAAAGTTATTTTATGTAACTGTCACTTTTTATTTCATTTCCAATTTTGATTTTGAATGCTTGATAAGTGTCTTTGATATTTAATGGAAAAATCCTTTTGAAATGCCAATGAAGTTTTCTTATATAACTGTTGGCATTGAATAATAAAAAATTATTTGATAATTAAATAAATTGGGCTAGATTGAATGAAACCAATAACATGAAGCTCAGCCACAGCAGTGATTAAATTAATATTTTCATTTAACACCGACTGCAATTAAAATTAAGTCGATGAAGTTCGCTACGCCTGTTTAAATATATTTTTTGGCATAAGTCGCCACTTCAGACATATTTAGCAAATATGCCTTTCGTAATTCTATGCGAATTTACACATTTAGAAAAATATTTTGTATTTTGGACAGATTTAGGACAAACTTGAAATACGTTTCTCCTCTATGGGGACAATTGCCACAAACTTACTTGATATTTTCATTTATTATAATTTGAGTTGTGGTCACACTAAAAACGCCTACGGGATGATATATATATATATATATATATATATATATATATATATATATATATATATATATATATATATATATATATATATATATATATATATATATATATATATATATATATATATATATATGTACATCAAATTAAAAAATATCCTTTCAAGATTTTTCACCAAACCTTAATTTTCTTTAACAAAAATTAATTTTTAGTGTGAAGGTTACGTTTCTTGGAGGGATTACTTTAGGTTTTAGTCATACCAGGAAACCTTACATAATGTGATGTATATCAAATTGAAGTACTTTGCATATCATTTCAAAAGATTTCAATAAAACTAATTTTTCTTTAACAAAAAAATTATTTTTAGTATGAACCCCGCATATGTCGGAGGAAATGTTTTAGGTTGTGGTCATACCAGGAAACCCTACAGCGTAATATGTACATCAATTCAAAGCTTATTTAAATACCTTACGTATCTTCTTGTAATTTTTCACCAAACTTAAATTTTCTTTAACAAAAATTCAATTTTAGTGTGCAGATTACGTTTATTGGAGGAAATATTTTAGGTTGTGGTTATAGCAGGAAAGCCTACGGAATGTGACTTTTACGGGATAAAAGTATAAATGGGAGAAATCAGATTCCTTGCGCAATCCTTAAAAACGTTGTTTTAGCTATTTTGCAAAATTTTGCTTCATTCCGGTCGCTAATGCAGTCGAAATCTAATTTTTGTAATCAAGGATCTATCATAGGTAGGGTTGTGCAAATGAAACGAAATTTGGTAGGAAACTTCAGATGATGAATTAATAAATATTATGATCACAATGTATCGAAACTTGTGGTAAGGATATATGCACTCAATAAAACGAAATTCACATAAAGTTACGAACCACTGAATATTTATTCTTGAATATTGATAAAAAAAATTGCGAAAATGTTCTCATATTTTCTGAAATCAAGAATATTAGAAAGTCAAACATGTCCTTTTAGCAAATGAAACGAATTGTTCAGGAGAGCTTAAGAAACGCAATTGCTAATTTTTACCATAAATAGATATTGAAAATATATAAGAGGTCGGTATTTGCTTTCTCCGAATGGAAAGAATTATGTAAAGTTCTTTTATAGATATAGCGAGGATATAAAGAGTTAATTTTATATATTAAGGATATATGAGAAGTTGGCATGGCTTTTCATCGTTCTTTTTGACGCCCAACTTTTTCTCATATTCGGATCATAAATGTAGCTGAAATTTAGTTGTTGATATTAGGCATCTCCTTGTACCGAATTAAACGAAATTTATTGCCGACTTTAATAGTAAAAACACTTTAAATTATTCTCTGTGATTTGATCATAACTAAAGCATTAGATTTTAAAATTAAGAAATGAAAAGAAATTTATTGCAGATCTTTGAAATATAAATTTGTAAATATTTAGCGGTTTTAGTCATATTATTCATAAATATAGTAAAAGTACAATTTCTTATATTAAAGACCTTAATTTTCTTTAACAAAAATTAATTTTTAGTGTGAAGGTTACGTTTCTTGGAGGGATTACTTTAGGTTTTAGTCATACCAGGAAACCTTACATAATGTGATGTATATCAAATTGAAGTACCTTGCATATCATTTCAAAAGTTTTCAATAAAACTAATTTTTCTTTAACAAAAAATCATTTTTAGTATGAACCCCGCATATGTCGGAGGAAATGTTTTAGGTTGTGGTCATACCAGGAAACCCTACAGCGTAATATGTACATCAATTCAAAGCTTATTTAAATACCTTACGTATCTTCTTGTAATTTTTCACCAAACTTAAATTTTCTTTAACAAAAATTCAATTTTAGTGTGCAGATTACGTTTATTGGAGGAAATATTTTAGGTTGTGGTTATAGCAGGAAAGCCTACGGAATGTGACTTTTACGGGATAAAAGTATAAATGGGAGAAATCAGATTCCTTGCGCAATCCTTAAAAACGTTGTTTTAGCTATTTTGCAAAATTTTGCTTCATTCCGGTCGCTAATGCAGTCGAAATCTAATTTTTGTAATCAAGGATCTATCATAGGTAGGGTTGTGCAAATGAAACGAAATTTGGTAGGAAACTTCAGATGATGAATTAATAAATATTATGATCACAATGTATCGAAACTTGTGGTAAGGATATATGCACTCAATAAAACGAAATTCACATAAAGTTACGAACCACTGAATATTTATTCTTGAATATTGATAAAAAAAAATTGCGAAAATGTTCTCATATTTTCTGAAATCAAGAATATTAGAAAGTCAAACATGTCCTTTTAGCAAATGAAACGAATTGTTCAGGAGAGCTTAAGAAACGCAATTGCTAATTTTTACCATAAATAGATATTGAAAATATATAAGAGGTCGGTATTTGCTTTCTCCGAATGGAAAGAATTATGTAAAGTTCTTTTATAGATATAGCGAGGATATAAAGAGTTAATTTTATATACTAAGGATATATGAGAAGTTGGCATGGCTTTTCATCGTTCTTTTTGACGCCCAACTTTTTCTCATATTCGGATCATAAATGTAGCTGAAATTTAGTTGTTGATATTAGGCATCTCCTTGTACCGAATTAAACGAAATTTATTGCCGACTTTAATAGTAAAAACACTTTAAATTATTCTCTGTGATTTGATCATAACTAAAGCATTAGATTTTAAAATTAAGAAATGAAAAGAAATTTATTGCAGATCTTTGAAATATAAATTTGTAAATATTTAGCGGTTTTAGTCATATTATTCATAAATATAGTAAAAGTACAATTTCTTATATTAAAGACACAACTGTCATAATTTCGTCCATGCAACGAAGTTTCGAGAAGAGATAAAATCATAATTTTGGAACTCTTCACCAAATTTTGTTTCATTTTGATCATAAATGTTAAATATTTAATATTTAATATTAACGATATGTTTGGTATGAGAAGTTATTATTTAAGAGCTATCGGATTCGATTTAAAAAACACATAAAATTTAGAGATTTGCATGAACGGTCTAATAATTCAATATTTAAATATTACTTCATGTAAATGTTGACCGCAGTTATACCTCAAATGGTTCATAAGCTGAGTCCAATTTTGGCATACTGTCTCCAACATATCGGCCTATATCTCATGCATAAATTCTTCAATATTGGCTTCCAGTGAGTCAACCGTTGCGGGCTTGTCCCTTTATATATGACCCTTAACATAGCCCCACAAAAAGTTGCCTAAAGACGTTAAATCCCACGATCTAGGCAGCCAATTGATAGTCCCAAACGTGAAATAAACTGTTCATCGAACTCGCCTCTCAATTGGGCGATTGCGTGCTGTTTGACATGTGGCACCGTCAGGCAAGTCCAATTCTTTTATTTTGGGCAAAAAAAAATTGTAATCATCTCACGGCAGAGCCATTCATAGTAACGTTCCTGCTTTTGCCGTCTTTGAAAAAGTACGGTCCAGTGATGACACTGGCACATAATCCACACCAAATAGTTCATTTGTAGTTCTTGCAATGTTTCTGGCTGCTCTTCACACCAAATACGGCGATTTCGCTGGTTCACGCATCCATTCAAACATAAATGAGTACGAATTTTGATAATAAAATTTAATAATCTGCAAGCGTTGTTCGTTTGTAAGTCATGATTAAATTCATTCATGATTAAATTATGGGCCAAACTGATCATGTTTAACAGTAACATGTTACGCGATAACAACTGAGCTGCCAAAAACAGTGCTGCCGAAAAGAAAATTGCTATAAAAAATCACCCTTTATATGCATAGTACTGCATCGAATGGAACAAAAGTTACTACAATGCTTAGGAATAAAATTTAGTTATAATTTAAGAAGTCTTGCTGTATTCTGATTTTAAATTTAACGAAAAAATAATATTTGACATGAATATTTTGGAAGTAAGCGGGTACATGCTCTGAATGAAATGATATTCCCGTTAGAGCGAAACATTACAATTCTAGAAGCCGCTAACAAGTTTTAGGATGATTGCAGTCATAGTTGAACCTCAACTTTTGAAGCTAAGAATGTCCTTGTACCGATTCTAAACAAAATTAAAACTAATGATTTATCCGATTGAGGACAAGGAATCGTGTAGCACGTCTAACAGCAAAATCATACCCATATACACATACACATCTCTTTCGAAGGACAAAATATTTGCCTTAAAATTAAACGTTTTTTGGCTTTAAGTCTCCGACCTGTAATCAATACAGGAAAGGTATAAACCATTTGTAACTCTCTTTCCTAATACCTTATAATTTTGCCATGATTAATATTAAAATAAAATCTTTTTATTTCATTTTTGAAAAATATGCTTTTTAATTAAATTACTCCACTTAAAATTAAATTATTTCCATTTCTTTTGCCTAAAATATAAATAAAATGAGAATTTAATACTTAATTATTTCTACAACAGTAGAATTGCGTCCTTTTCCATAATCCAACCAAACAATTCAACGTCTTATAAACTCGGCCATAGGCAAAGTGTATTGTCCCAGTTTACTTAAGTATTCCACGGAATCGCTACAGGGTTCACAGCCACACGAGGCAGGAATCTCTAGTTCTTGTTCAATTTTATAGCCATCTTCGCATATAAGAGCCACAGTGATTTGTTTGTAAGACTTAATGTTGCAACAACGGCAGACTTTGTCTTGGCCCAAGGTTACTGGAAATTGTTGAATGCCAAATGAAAATAAATAAAATAATCTTTTATGTTTAATACTTACACTTGTTATATTTGGATCCTGAATTACAAGCACCATTGCACTCGGTAAAGCCTTGTATGGGCTGCTTGTTAACGCAATAACCATGTTCCACATTCACAACCTTAACCATACGTTCAGTTTCCGTTTCAGCCAATGAGACTGGCAAACAGTTGGCTGGAAAAGAAATCATTTATAAAAGCCATATTATTCAAATAAATGTCCTTGTTTTACTCAGATTTTCCTTTTGAGGCTCCTCTTTGCAGTAATAGCAACAGCTTTCATCTTTCTGCGTCAGTAAATGCTGTGGACATGTACTGACATCCGGACATGTTTCTGCCTTTGACACCACTAGCAACATATCGTTCTTTTTACTGCAGGTGTAGGATGTACAATTATCCAATGACTTCCATTGTTGCATGGGCTTATACAATTCGCCTTCAAAGACACACTGAGTCTGCACGCACTCGCCACAACATTGACTAATATCCATTTTAACATATTCAAAACCAGGAGCACATTTATTATCACAGGTCTTCGTGAGAGTTGAAATTTGCAAGGAGTCATTGGGCCCGTAAACACATTGTTCAAGCTTGCAAGGATCTAGGGGATGTATCCACTTTTCAGACAATCTTTTGGTGAATTTTTTATCGGGAACATATTGTACAATGCACACATCTTTAGGAGGAGCACAGTAGTACGTTGGACAACAATCTAGGGGCTCTTGTTTCTTAAAGACCTCATAGAACTCCTCGATACAGGATTCGGGCTTGGCCGGGCAGGTGGCTTTGTCACACACAACCTTCTGTGTAGGACAGCAACCCTCTTCAATTTGAACAATTTTCTCTCCAGGCTTCAAAGGAGGTGGCACCAGCAGCTCGCATTCTTCTTTAGGCTTGCATTCTAATAAGACATGAATAATAAATTAATATAAATTTAACAGAAATTTCTTCCTTCCGTAACTACTTACCACATATATATTGCGGACAACCATCTGGTCCTGTTTTCTGTTTCTTAAATTGTCCTGGGCCACACACAGGCATCAGAGGTGCCAAACATATCTTGGCTGGTGGCAATTTTGTCTCTGGCACGCATATATATCTGGGACAGCACAAGTCATCGGTGATTTTCTGCTGAGGCGTGAAGCCTTCAGCACAGATATTCTCTTCCACCAAACACTTACGTTCAACACATTGGATCTTGCCCTTCTTGTCACACAAACACTCTGTGCAATTATCCTTTTGCCATCTATCACCAGGCATATATTTCGGATCTTCGCATTCAACACACAATTCCTCACTTATGCATTTACCTTTCTCCATTACCTTGCCGGGAGGACAGAAACATCCTTCGAAGCGTTCCGTTTGAGGACACAGCTCATCAGCGGTAACGGTGTTCACAACAGTATTTGTACTAATAATTTCTGCCTGGAATCTACTTTCCAAGGTCGCACAAGACTTAGCACAACCGCAGGACTCATAAATCATATCGCTCGAACAGTCGTAGGGACACAGTTGAGGTGAACGCCAATTTAGGCAAATACCCTGGGCAGCACATTCCTTAGCATAAGCGGTGAGAGTTTCACAAGAGCCCTTTTGGGTGTTGCCCGGCTTGCACATGTCTTGTTGGCATGAGGAAATAAAAGGCAAAGGATCCACAATCATATTACATTTACCAAACAACTCGTCATTAAACAGCAACATGCAAGGATCTTTCTCTGGAGGCAATGGCAAGCATTCCTCTTCAACATGCGTCTCACTCAAACATTCATCGGGATCCAGGCCCAATTTAGGTTCATCGGCCTGCCAAGAGTTAATAATATCCACCAATTCCTTGCTTGGTTTTTTGCCCTTCTTCTTGGCATAATTTTCTTGCAAATCATTATTGGGATTTCCATCACAGTCACCGCACAATCCCTCCATCTTGCTGCCATACTTTACACTGGGCACACCAATCGAAAATATGAGATCGTCAAAGGCTGCCCTCAGCTCAACATGAGCCTCAGGCAAATTTAGTATTAATTCTTTGCCAGGTATTTCCTTTAAATTAATCCAGGTATCTTTGTAGGGCAACCTTTCAACTTCAAAGCCATCAACAAAGGTTTGCAGAGTTTTGGAGTTGTTGGCCACTCGTTGAACATGTATGACATGATCGCCATTGAGAATGTGCAGGGACTTCGTACAGCTGGAGTTTGCGGGAGCCGATAGTTTTCCCAATTTATGGCAGTCGTCCATGCTGACATAAACCTGAAATTTTAATTCAAATTTCAATAATGATTTTAAAATATTTTCCAATGAAATTGTAATCGAAATTCCATCAGATCCTTTGAAGCTATTCTTATAAATATTATATCTATTCTTATAACTTAATCAAAATCATATAAGACTAGTAGTTGATTGCATTAAAAAGGGTTTGGCTTTTTTTTTTAATTTGAAATTCTAAAATTGCTTAAGTTTTGCAAAGCAAAATCTAAGAAGTTTAATATTTTTTTATGATTTTAGTGCAGTTTGGACAATTAAAATCTATAAGGAAAAACAATTATTTCTTTTTTGCCGGAACTTAGAAATACATACATATCCTTTTTAGGTACTAGATAGCGTAGATTCCATAAGATCACCAATATCATGGTTTTTTATAAAATACAAAATGGCGAGCAAATATTTGGTTGTTTGCATAATATCAAAAAAACCGGATTTCGATGGCCTTTTTAAAACCCGGCTTCGAACAAATTACCGGTCTATATGGCCTTTTTGTGATGGACACTTCCAAATACTAAATAAATATCAGAATTGCTACATATTTAAATCAGAATTAACAGCGGTATTCATGAAACCTAATTTGAGCTTTTAAGTCATATCCTTCATATGACATTAATAATAATGTTTTTTTTTATAAATATGGCTGTAAGTCTGAAATTAATGGAATTGATAAAAATATACTAGCTTTAAACATAATTTAAGTAATATTTTAAAAATAATATTGAATTAAGATGAAGGGATTTCTTATGCGTATTTTTAATAAAACTTGAGTTAGAAAATACACGCTCGCTAGAAATTGAATTTGGCAATTCAGTTGTATAATTTTCTAGCTTATCTATCCCTTCGTTGCATTTTTAAAAAATATATAAAATCATCTTATAATGATGAATTTGATTCTACAATTTTTTTTTTTAATTGTAAGTCCAAAAAACTATTAGAGTTTTCAACGCATGAACCTTAATCATCCAAGTCCATTGCAATTACATTTACGACATATAGTTTCACTGACAAAAAAAAATCATAAATAAATATTTCTGGCAAAAAAAAAACGACTTCAATACATATAAATATTTCGAATAGGCATCAAATTCCCCGTCCGAATTTCGACAAAAAATTGTACGACCAAATTACAAGCAAACCCTTTCAAAGAAAAGAATAATTTTGAAAACCGTTCCCTAAATGGAGGAGTTATGCGATAATTAATATATTTTGCGTGAAAATTCTCCGTCCGATTTTTGAAGAAATAAAGTATAAAACCTTTTAAAAGAAAAAAAGTATTGAAAACCTGTTCACAAATGATAAAATCATGCGTGTGCAAACATATAAAAAATAAAGGAAAATACACACGAATTGATAACCTGCTCTGTTTTTGGAAGTCGGTTAAAAATGGTGTTTATGTTCATGTCAAACTCCATTGATAAGAGGACGATTTACCACAAATAAAAAGCTGTTTACTTTCATATACTCCCTGGAATACACTTTGCATGTACACAAAAACATGACATGAAACGTGTAAAAAATATAGAAACGCAAGTGTTTGAAATAAACAAATTCAGGAAGTAACCATTCGACGCAACTGCTTTCAACATACATACGTGTACTCGTAGGTAAGAGAAAATGCTTTTCGTTTAAATCAAAAACTCAAATATTATTTTCCGCAAAGTAACCGGTTAATCGACATATAAAATCCGACATGTCGAATTATTCGAAAATATAAATTATTCCCAATAGGTTTTATTTGAGAAAAGCAAAAAAGCTAAGTCTTCGGTTTAGGAATATGAAAAAAGATTTTTGTTTGTGAACAATTAATAGCCAAATTCCATAAATTTTGTGTCTAAGTAAACTTACGTTTTGTTGTTTGCCTGTTTGTGGCCCAAGTGTGAAGTTGGAAATTTAAAAATAAAGCCAATTTTTGTGTTGGGGAAAGAGTTAAATTATATTAGCAATAACCAAATATTATATTATTATTATTTTACAATATTTATTCGGATAAAGAGTACTAATGGTTTGGCTTACGCCAATAAAATGCAAGCATATAGTCAGCCAAGCCAACAACAAATAATAATATAAGAAATTTAAAGAAGAGCCTGCCGAACAAAATAAGCTTAATTTTTTCCAGCTATAAAAATTGAATAAAGAAACAGGAAAAACAAAAACAAATTTAATCTAAATAATTCTTTTGTGCGGAAACTCTAAAATTTTGGAATCGTTCACGATATTGATAATTTAAAATTTTTCAACATCAAAATAGTATGCGGAAAATTTTGTAGGCAACGGAATACAGTCCTTATTTCAAATATATTAACTAATTCTTGCGGTGTACTATAGTTAAAATCTAGTTTTTTTATTACGAAGATATATGAGATGCAAGCATTTCCTTCCAACGCGCAACACGAAATATAATATAGAAAGTAATACGACAATATAGGCAACAATTTTCAATAGTTACTTTATTGCGACTATTAAAATTAAAGAAATATAAATTGATAATTATTAAAATTAAGGATACATAATAACTAAACATGTCCTTGAATCGAATGAAGTTAAGTTTAGTAAATATTTTCTGTTTTCTTATCACAAATGCATAAAAAGTTTTGAAAATTGGGATCTATCAGAGATATGAATATCCTTTTACCGAGTTAAAATAATTCCATAACGAAATATAAAGCCAAAATTTTTAAAATATATGCCAATATTTGACGTATTCTGCAGGAGAAAATGTAAAATCTGATATCTTAAGAGTAGCTTTGTCCTCGAACCAAAACTTGCAACATAACTATCAATGTCCTTGCTCCGAAATGAAGTTTAACGCAGAGCTTACGAGAAAAATTAAAAGAAAACTCTTGTTCTGGTTATAAAAATAGCAAAAATTTGTAATTTGAATGTAAAGACTTTCCGACCTAACTCAATTCCAATATCCTTAATCCCTTATAGACGTATCAAATCTTTAAGCTTTTTAATCTCTCTCCACTCACCTGGAATGTATGGACTCCTGGCAGAACAATATCGCGAGACAACAAATACGTACAATTACCATTGAAGGTAAATTTATTACCATCGTATGTGAAATATTTCGTCGAACCAATTGTATTGCAAACACAATCCTTGCACTCAGCAATGGGAACACATGTTTCACCCTTCCGCACACTTCCCTCCGGACAATAGCAACCCGAAAAGCAGGCATTTTCAATAACAGGACAATCATCGCTATTCAGTGTATCGCAAGAAGGCTCACAACGTCTCTTGTAACAATCCGAATGCACCAAAGGAGCCGGACATGAAATTTCTGTGCGTAAAAAAAAACAAAAGGAAGTCAAGCAAACAAACAGTCCGCATGCAGTTTTCAATTTTCAAAGCAAATGTGGCGACTTACACAATAAGTAACAAAAAAAAACTTACCACACTGATGCACAGCTCTCCATGTAGCCAAATGCACATTTGGATTGACTGTTAAACATTTTTTAACAAAATCTTGCAAAATGTTGCATTTGCATGTATTTGCATCGCTATTGTTGGCCTTCAGGCACTCACAAGTGGTTTCCATGCATTTGCTAACGAATTGTTTATAATTGACCGACTTGCCACATTTCAGGAATGTTGGATGTCTGCACAATAACAACAACAGCAACAACGATAACAAAGAAAGAATGTAGTAAAAATGGTAAAGAAACAAAAGAAGATTATGAACAAAAGTTTTCCACAACTAAAATTTGTTTTTCCCTTTAAGCATTAACACACAGAATTACTTACTTAATGGTGTTGCACAAGGCTAAGGCCTTCTTTTGCAAAGCCAATGGACAAGTTTGTGCATAACATTCATCCTTAGGTGTTTTCTTGTCAAACCAACTGTCACCAAACTTCACAGTATTAGCGATAATTGTACCATCTGGTGCCCTCTTATCATTGCCGGCATTGCCATCATAATAACCGCACAAGCCATCAACTGTCTTAATGAATTTGGACGACATGCCGATCTTAATGTAACCAATGTCATCGTACAGTACCCAGTAGCCACGTTTGGGTGATACCACCAAAACAGTGTTGCCCGGCTGGGAGATGACAAACGATGCCTTGCAAATGGGCGAATTGATTAGCTGTGACACCGAATATTCGAAGCCATTGAAGTTGACACGCATATTGGGCATAATGGTTAGAATGGCCTTCTTATCGAGATCCTTAATAGTAATGGTCTTGCGGCAGAATTTGCGGGTATCATCGGTACATTGAAGATGAACTATGTATGAAGAGGGATGGTAGGGAAAAAATTTTTCTTTAGTATCTTAAAAAAATATTAATAATCAATCCAAAAAAAGTATTAATAAGAAAATAAACTATAGCGTTGCTCACATAACCCAGACAATCAATTCGTCTTTAAAATTTATATGAGCCGCTAAACAATTTATTACTTTTCTTGTAGCTGGCAATCCATTTATTGGTTTCAAAACCGCTGTCCGGATAAATACTCCTAAAATGTGATTAATTTACCAAGAGGTTTGATATTTACGAATTTGGATCGTTTAACAACCGAAGAACGGGTAAAAATAGTTAAAACTTACTACAAAAGTGGTGGCTCACTTTTCGAGGATTACAGGGTAATTACGGTCATCATAATCGACCTAATGTGCAAGGGTTTGGCAAGATCATAGAGAAATTTGAAAAGACTGGAAATGTTACCGATGTGGTCAGCCCTGTGCGCCATAACGATGTGCACACTGCCAAAAAAAAAAAATATCGCTTCTGTTAGTGAACGTGTGGCGGATAATCCGAATTTGTAGATTTGATGATCTTCTCTGCAATTAGGCCTATCTTATGGCTCCTTATGGCGTATTATTTAACATTTGGATTTGCACCATATAAAATCCAACTCACACAACAACCATTCACAACGCCGTACATATGCTGATTGGGTACATATGGAGCTCGGAGAATCCAGAAGTGATTGTGGAAAAGCCATTGCATGCGGAAAAAGTGACCGTTTGGGGCGCATTATAGACTGTAGGTGTCATTGGGACATATTTGTTTGGAAACGACGTTGGAAGAACCGTTACCGTCAATTCAGAGGGCTATGGCCGTATAACACCCGACTTTTTTGGCCTAATATTGAAGAGAATGATTTGATCGATATCTGGTTGCAATAAAGACAATACCACGAGCCACATAACACGACCTTTTTTTGTTTTGTGGAATGGGAAGTTTCCAGAACGCTTAATTTTACGTTTTCGTGGCGTCTTTTGGCAACCATGATTATGCGATTTGACACCGTCAGAATTTTTTGTGGGGCTAACGAAAAGACCATGTCTACTCGGATAATTCCCTAATGTTGGAACATTTGAAAACCAACATTCGTCAAGTTACCAGAGAAATAACGCCTGATATGTGTGAAAGTGTGGTCGAAAACTGCCTCAGGATGATCCACTTCAATCTACAAGCGATCATTTAAATGACATTGTATTTCATACTTAATGGCAAGGTTTATGCATTATAACAATATAAAAGTTTAATAAAAATCATAGCTTTATGAGTGTTTTATTTAACTTAATTTTGAAACCGAAAAATGTATAACGCTGTACATTTAACACAAAACGAGGAAAATTTACTCAAACGAGTTCAAAATGGTTGTCACCAAAAATCTAAGATTTTTTTACGTTCTAATAAACATTTTTTACTGCTAGTGAAAAAAAATTATCTAATACTAATTTTAAAAAAATTCACATTTTAGTGCAACTTTATTTACATTTATGGAAAATGTTTGAAATCTAAAAAAATGGGTGTTCGAGTTTGGGATTGGGCTTTTCAGACCGAGCGTATTTAATTTATGCGGCAAATAGACACGCGATATTTCCAGTGTTCTTAATATCTGAAGATGATTGTTGAAAATATGAGACGATTAGTAACTTATAACGAATAGTTACAACCGGTATGTGAGACCCACTTCAAGACTTAATGTGCCATCTTGTTTTACATAATATTTTAATCAATTTACTGTTCTATAATAAATTTTTTGTTGTTCATGTAATAAAAATTGCCAGTATTATTATCTTTTTATATATTATTTGGGTTAAAGCTAAATAAAATAAAAATGTATTAGCAAATTTTGCTATAATTCGACACGGATTATGCATTATCGCATGTTATGTTTGAGAAAAAAATGTATGTGGGTGAATGTAGCCGATCTAATGATATAGAGCATGATATGTCAGATCTTGATAATGGCATACCGGTTGTCGTATTGTCTGGTACAAATCAATCGATTATTTCAGGCTTGAATCGGCTAGTGCTTCAGTTCCGCAATATCTTCGGAGCCATATAATTACCTCGGGAAATCTAAATCAATTTGGTATAAAAATCCAATCCTACAATATGTTACAACCAGAAGCTCATATAAGTTTATATTTCTTTAAGACCCCAGTAAAAATTTGTAACAACAATTTTTTTACAACACTTCAGTTCGATAGGGGGCCGTCTAAGGAGAGTTTTCGCCTTAAAATAAATAATGAATCAAAAAATACCCATAAGCGAAGAGTTAGGCCCCTTTCACACATATCAAGTTTTCTTGTTCAGGTTTTAATTCAGCTGGGAGGAAGATAAAGAATGGAATACATACTCTCCCTGTCGTTCTCCCAGCTGAATTGAAACTTGAGCAAGAAAACTTGATGTGTGTGAAAGGGCCCATAGAGGGTTAAAAATTTCAACATAAATGTTCTTCGTGCTGTTTTACATGAAAGTGCTGAGCTCATCTTGTACCTAAAACTTCTAGATTACAATATATTCCATGCCGTATCAGTAGAGAATAATTAATTCGAGAAAACGTTCCGAACTAATTAAATTTTCACAATATTTGCATGTACATATGTACATATTTCAGTAATATTTGAAATTTTCAAAATTATTTTCTTGAGAAGTTTGTAAATGTTTTTATAAATGTATTGAAGTGCCCAATAGTCGAATGAAAAGATCCAGTGAAACCAAACAGTCACTAAGGGGTAAAAACTCGAAACTTATGATCTGTTTGTAATACTGAAAAAATCCCGGAGCTGTGGAAAAACAATTCATTGCTTTTATATCACGAATGAACGTCTGCTTACTCATCGTTGCTTAAGAGTGATTTTATGTCAAAATGGATATGAGCCCATGAAACATGTTTCTTTTCACAGAACTGAAGAGAATTGTGGCAGGGTTAAGGAAGTAAAAACTACTGGACATCGCTGGAAGAGCTTAAGGTTTGACTATGAACTGCTTATCAGAGGTATTTCGTAGATTGGGTAAAGTATCTAAGGGCAATTACTTCGAATGGGACAACATGAATATTGATGAATTACAAATTTTTCTGTTATGAAAACACACCGACGTAAAATTTTATGATCTATTCGCGAGTAAATCTTTGTATGGAAATCACTGAAAAAAACTAAGTGCTTTCCAAATAAACATGTAATTATGAAAACTTCACTAGAATTTGTTTAATAAAAATTTCTCACTTGTATTATTATTATGATATAAGTGAGGTTTTTTTAAATTCTAGACTGTCAACCTGAGAAGAAAATTTAATGAAAAGTGCTTAGATTTGTTAGTGACTTCCATATAAATATTTTACACAAATGAACCGTCTGGATTGTGGAAACCGCTCTATGATATCCTTACACTTAGATTTGAGAAAATATCTTTCTTAAGTCAATAATTTTTTGTTGAATTTTTCTGACCGATTACTACTGGCCCATTTAATAAGTCTAAATGAAAAACTCGTTCGAACCACATCGAAAACAAACAAAAAATTAAATTTTATTGTTGATTTCAGTAAAAAAAAATTGAGCGACATTGTTGTTTAAATATTTTTTAAGTATTTCTTCAATGTTTTTAAGTTTGGATATATCTTTTAGTTAATTTTTTTGCTAAAATTCAAATTATTGGACTGTAATTATTACTTACCGGAAACCACCCAAGTGGAGTTGATCAAGTCTCTGGCCAATATATGCGAGCAGGTGTCATATTTGAATTCCGTGCCATCGAAGGTGGTAAATGTTTTACCACTAATTTCGCAAACATCATCCTTGTTGGGTTTCAAGACACAAGCATATATAGGACAGTCGTTCGGCTTCGCCGACGACATGTCCAGTTCAATCATGTAATTGGCTGGACATTTGGGTTCAGTACAACTCAGGGACTCATTCTTTTGCACAACAACTTCACGTATAGGCACGCAAGTAAACTCCTCGCACTCCTCCTCTTCAATATAGCCATAAGTATCTTCCGGTTTACCCAAATATTCCATAGAGGAAGATGTAACTTTGGTCTTGATGATCTTATGGCCATCATTTTTCACTGTGATGCGTTTGTTGAAACTAAAAAGATTTGAATTAATGAAAGTAAGCTGCTGATTTTCTTCTCCTAAATGCTAATGAAACCTACGTGGAGGTAAACATGCTGGACATTTTTCTTTGCTTCTTCTCTGTTATCTTCATTTTCATTTTGGGTGGACACTCAGGTGTAGGGCATGTAATGATTTCGGCTTTTAATTAAAAAAATAAAATAAATAAAATTTTATTCGCTTTAAAAACAATAACCTACTTTCATTCTTTTGCACTGTGGGCTGTGGTGTAACCACAAACTTAACCTGACAGGTGTCATCCTCATCATCAGCGCAATCCCTAACGCCATTGCACCACAATACTTCTGGTATACAGTCACCACTGGAAGGACAGAGCTTCTGATACTTTGGACAAGGTTCACATTTGCAATAACAGCCCGCACCCACCAAAGGTCTTAAGTCTTTAGTCTCACATGGTGGACATTTTTTGGGTTTACAACTGCTATGGCCACCCAAAACACAAACACACTCCTCACAGTCTTTGTTTTCGAATTTCGAACCAATGGGATAACTACAAAGGAATATGTTCGTTATGAAACCAAAATGATGTTTTGCTAGTAAAATTTTATTTTAACCTCAAATAATTCTCCACACAAGGACACAAATTGCTTTGGACACACGTACTACCATCCCAGAATAGACCATTTTTGCACTTACATTTGCCTTTAGAATCGGGGATATCAACAGAGCCATCGCAAGCTAAGCAGGACTGAATTAAAAGTGTTTTATCTTCTTTGATTTGTAGACTTTGTTGAGCTGAAATTATTTAAAGTGAGCGAAAAGCAAATCCTGGATCTTTTTGCAAACTTACGATAACTTTCAAAGCATCCCAACGGTTCAATTCGCATGTTAATATTTTGCTCCCATTTCGCAGGCGATACCTTTATGTATTGCGTTAGTATGGGTGTCTTGAAATAACTTATATGTTCCGTATCTTTATCATGATTGGCTGGGAATATTTTGGGCTGTCCATCCAAATTTAAAACTTTATTCCATATGAGCTTATTTTTGGAGAACAAGACACGGTAGCCAGTAACCCAACCATCTGGCCCACCTTTGGTAATAAAGCCGGAAATATTTCTTGGTTCCAGGAAGTCGAATTCTATATATTCATTAGGAGTATTGACCACAGGCTTCCAGCCCACAGGTGAGGATAGTTTCAAAAGGTCTATGAGTCTTGGCTTTCGTGCTGGCTTAGGCAACTGCCAAATACTACTGGCCTTCATTTGATTCGGCATCATTTCACCATTTTCCACACCCATCTTATCCGTGCATTGTAATTCCCTTTGAATAACAATAGGATGCTCAGTAGAGGGTGTGACTATTTTGACAGGACCTTGCGTTATGACAGCTGGAGTTGTGACTGTAGTTTGCGGCAAACCGCAGCCTAAGAGTTCAACACGCATGGCTATTGAGTTATGCCATTTGAGAGGATACAAACGCAACGACTTGGCTTCTATGGGGATTTTGAACATGGTTTTTACGGGCGAGCGGGAGTCTAAGGGCCCATTGAACATTTGAGGTTTGTCGGTTTCATCTACCAAATAATGGTAGGCTTCACCGTCATGGCTGTATAAGATCTTAAAGGAGAGAAAATTTCAATACACATTTTCTAAGAGTCCCTTAAAATAAAACTCACCTTAAACAGAGTGACATAATTATCAAAATCGGTATTACCCGCCACCACTACACCATACAAGGGTTCCTGCTCAGGCAGAGTAACTTGTAAATATTGCATTTGGTCATTAATCATTGGAGACCAGGCACCAGTTTTATTATTTAGATCTTTAGTTAAGCGTCCGAAGTGGGGAGAATACTTAGGACCCAAAGTAGAGCTGGCGCTGAAAATAGTATCGGGCAAGGGCTCCACTCCCTCAATTACCGGCATCAAGCTATAAAAAAAAAATATATTAAAAACACTTTCAAGGCATTTTTTAAAAACTAAAACCCACAGATTGGGATCACAATATTTAGGTGGTGTAACTGTGACCGGTATGACCACAGTAACATTGTGTACAGCCTCAGTGACATGTGTTATGGGGTGTCTGGTGGTTTCCTCCAATGTATTGGGCACACAGGTGTAAGCATTATCAATACACTGGCAAATTTCCCCTTCACCCAAGAAGGGCATATGAGGTTGCACATATTTCTCAGATTTATCCATACAGGGACATTGATCAACATCCACACAGGTGTTTTCATCTCGCCAATATTTGCCCATGGCTGGACAGTCAGGACGATTTTTATCTACACAGCCTCGTTTGCAATGTTCACCTGGTTGACACAAGCCACGCCAAGTCAAGCTCTTTAACAAACAAATTCACATTAAAACCAGTAAATATTAGACTTATCCAAAAACTTACCGTGGCATAATAATGACAAGTATGTTCACACTGATTGGCACACTCCGACATGACTTGACCCTCCAGACACGTTGATAATTTTTCAATTATTTGTATATCATTCTTATTGCATGTCGGCTTAATTTCTTGTACAGTAAAAACATGATCGCATACATTCATTATGGGATTGAACATCATTGTATCGCCGCAGGTCTTCTCCACATAATGCCATTTACCATTGACCATGGGTTGGCAATGCAGGAATTTATGGCAATCTCCAGGATATTCCTTATACTCGGCCATTGTACTATCACAGGCTTTGCCTGTTTCTGGTTTTTCCGTGGGTCTCGGTGTTGTCACCGCTTCCTCCTCACACTCACAAAATACCCTTAGCTCATAATCGTGACATTGTCCGATACAGGCTAGACCATCATTTAAGTTACAGGAAACATTTTCATCCATAAAGTCAGAGGACTCGTGGGTGTCCACTACGCGGCATTCGATTTTCTTCATATATTCTTTCTTACAAGAGCCAAACACACGCTCATGGTAGTCATAGCGTGGCAGATTTTCATCATCATTGAGCCGCACTACTTTGCCGGAGACATCGTGATCAGCATCGACCCATCTAGTCCATCCTTTAGTGCATTTTGGCTGTTTCTGATCATTTGGTATCACCGTTGTACCTTCCAAAATTGCCTTCGGTGTCGTTATCTCCTCAGCGCATTTAACTCCACTGCAGACTTCCTTCTTTTTCGAACATCTACAGGTGGCACACTCATCTTGATAGGTTACTTCACCCTCGTAGTAGGTCTTGCCATCTCTAACCATGCAAATGGGCTTGCACTCCGATTTGGGCACACATTCTTTGTAGGTGTCGTTCAAATATATCATGCCTTCATCGCACGGCTTAATGTGACATCCCTCAATGCAGTTCTCCTTTTTGCACATGTGCTCACCAAAACTTTGATCCAAGAAATTGTCGCAAGTTTCCACAGCACAGGCAGGAGTACAGGACTTGTACTCCGAGCAGTGAGGGTCGCATTGCATAGCTGAAGGGGTAGCAGGGAAAATTAATAAATTTTTTTTAAATATCTGATGTATATCTTTGATATATACGAATATATTTCAAGATAATTTTGTAAAGTTAAAAAATGTCTTGCATGCGAAAATACAAAAAAAAATAATTTTGTACATTACTTAGTATATACATTTCTAGGTATATGATTTTTAAGGCTTGTTGTTGTATATATTTTAAAATCCCTTTACGGCAAAATAACTTCGAACTGAAATTTCTATATAATTTTTCATGCAAAAATTTCAGCAATTTGAAGCGACGAACTCAACTTAGTATTCGACTTTTCGAAATATGTATACGAAGTCTGTTCAATAGAAATGGTTAATTTTGAAATTTCTTGGGCTACATGCATTCGATTAGCGATTTTTTTTTTTTTTTTTTTTTGTTGCCACTCTTGTCTTCAACATATATTCTTAGTTTAGTTTGTTTGTGAAAGGCGTAACAGTTAGACGCGTTTTGCTTGTTCGGCCATTTTCTGCTGTGGAAAAAATGGATCCAAGAATTTGCATAGTATTTTGTATAAAAAATGGGATTAAGTGCTCAAAAGCACTTGAAATGTTCAGAGTCAAGTAGTACAAACTTTTCAAAGAAGGTCGAGAAGATGTGAATGACGATACTGGTCCTGGAAGCCCCATCACATCAAAAAACGATGAAAATGTTGAGAAAGTGAGGGAAATTTATGAAAAATCAATTCATGGCTTTTGCATCACGATAATGCACTTGCTCATTCGTCATCATGCCTCTGCCACCGTATTCATCAAATATGGCCCCTGTGCCTTTTTCTTGTCGCCAAAATTTAAGAAACCAAAGAAAGGAGGTGTTTTGCGACGAAAGAGATAGTTCAAGGCCATAGCGAAATGTGAATATCATAACAAATGCTGAAACAAGTGTATATATCTAAGGGGGAATACTTTGAAAAGGACAAAAGAGAAATTGATGAATAAAAACTATTTTTTTGATAAAAATTAAAATTCAACTTTTTTATTGAATACACTTCGTATCATTTAAAAATTTCAAAACTATTGTACCACTAGTAGAAACTTGATAAACATTGTGAAATTCTGACTGAATTTTAAATTTAAAAAATTTTAAATTTTGTTCGAGAATTTATTGTTTAACGATGCAAAAATTAATTTCAACTCAATTTGTCTCTTTTAGATTTCGAAATTTAAACGAAAATTTATTTTAATAATAACTTCGACCACAAATAACTCTCTCGATAGTGGACACCCATCATTGCGGTACATTTTTGCAGTTATTGGAGATGTCCGCTTATGAGAGATGTAGACATATTTTTATTTTGAAACTACGATTACGAAATATGTCCGGTCGTAAAATCTGTCCTTCTTAAGGAACTGTTCGTTATTCGTACTTTCATTTTATGTAGAAAAGATTTTTTTAATAAAATATTGATGAAAATTTTGAAATTGTAATTAAATTTGAACATTCGATAATTCAAAATTTAGTTCCAATTTTTGAACATTGTGAAATGAAAGAAAATAATTTTCTAATTGAAACTTTTATTATTAAAGATTAATTTGAACTTTATTTCATAAAGGGGGCGTTGTTTCTACGCAATGACAGTTGGCAGCCCCCATTATCCTAGACCTGGTACAACAGACCAATAATCAACTTAGCTGAAATAAGAACCGATTACCGAAACTGATACAACGCCAAAAACAAATAATAATATCAATGCGAAAACAACTGCAACAGCAAACCGTGGAAAAACGGATATGCTTTGTAGAAGCCCTATTCTTCCTCCAGGAGTAGGAGGAACATATATATTATTTCATAATTACTTTATGAAATAAGTCAAAACCTTAAAGAATTTTCCTTGTCAGCATAGAGAGTGTAGCTTACAATATAATAATTTTCAAAACCCGAATTTAATTACGAAATTTTCGAAATCCTTATTTAAGCTAGAATGTTTATAGTGAATTTTTTAACTTAAAATTAATTTCATCTAAAGGGTGAAAATTTATTAAAACCGAACTTAATTTCACAATTTATCAAATTTGTTATTCGAGATATTCTCCAAAATAACTATTTTAATATTTTATTGTTTATTGTTGGCTTAGCTTACCCTTATGGCCAAATCATGATTGAAAAGCATTCAAGCTCGTATACTTATGCCATAGACTACAAATACTATATGAGAATTCAAACAGAATTCAAACATGTTGTCCCGTTCTGCTAGTGTTTGTCAGAATGATTTACACATTTGTCTTTGTTGTAATTTGTTCTTTGATAACTATCACATGTAATTTGGCTTATAAAATACGATCGAACGAAGTAGCCTGTTTAAATTTAAATAAAACACAAACAAAAGGAAAATGTTCATAAATAAAGAGAAATCTTAAAAACCTAAATAGAACTCAATCATATTTTTTTATTTGTAATCAACAAAAAACATATAAGTATAATATAATTGAGTTCTGTTTGAATTCTCATATAGTATTTGTAGTCTGTGGCATAAGTATACGAGCTTGAATGCTTTTCAATCATGATTTGGCTATGAGGATACTGATGATTTGGTTAGCGCCAATAAAATGCTGGCATATACCTAGCTAAATTAAATTATATAACTTTTATTTTTTGAAGTATAATAATTATAAGTTCATTTCAAAACAGATTTATTTGAAGGTAGAGCAATTATAAAACACTTAAAATATGCTATAAAATTGTTTCTATCTCTACATTTTTATCAAAAGTGTCATGTGGAATTTAGTACGTCTAGAAATATCATCCAACAAGTTCATTTAAATTATCCCTAAATACTGGGTAAATCCCCTCCACTTCTTATCTGCCTGTATCGTTTTCACGTCAACGCTAAATTGCTACTACTCAAACAAAATCAATTTCATTCAATTAACTCAAATACCTTTAGCCAATAACCTTTTGGCTGATTACTTTTCTACAAAAAAAGAACCATCTTAATGACAAATTTCCTAAAAACCCAACAACACTAAAAGGTACAACAACAATGGCAATATACTAATTTTTCGTAACAGTAATGGGTTAGAAAAATCATATAAAGTCTCTAATAACCACATAACGATTATAAGATTATACAAATGAACTAAATGTACCATAGATACCCTGCAGTATAGATGTCTTTAAGAATCTATTAAATCGAAAGAGCAGAACAACTGAGTGTTACGTAGGAGAGAATGCGCGAGTGTGTGTGTGTGTGTGGGTACAACAGGCTCTTAACAAAAATAAAGTAGCAACATACAAAACTGTCAAACAATGGCAACATATTGAACAATATTCAAACTCTTTTTTTCCAAGGAAACAACAAAATTTTTCTCGAAATGCATGTTAGTATATTGGCATAGTTACACACACATACACATGCATACACGTTTTGACATCCTGCTATTCTTTTTTGAGAAATGTAAAAAAATAGGAAACTGCAATGAACAATGAACACATGAAGTGTACGACAAGTATGTGACGATTTTCCATAATGAATAATTGAAAACAATAGTAGAACATGAACATCATCATCTTTGTAATCGACAGTATAATGAAAGTATTAAACACTGGTATGAATGGAAAGAAATGTTAACCAAAAAAATGGTTTTAAGTTGTAACCTTCAATAGCATACGACTTCAAAAAAAAATTTAGACTAGAGGGAAAAAATTAATATCGTATTTTATAAATTTTTCAAGCTTAACAGTGGTCCGGATGAGAAGAAAATTAAAATATTGGTATTTATTTAAAACTTTCTATAGCATGTTCATTAAAAAACTTTTGCTGAAAATTTAAAGGGAGAAAAGTTAATTAATAATTTAACAATATTATGAATTGTATTTCTTTAGAACTTGTAATTGCACATGTCTTCATTACATTGGTTGTGACGTTAAAATATAAATATAAATTTTAAGCTATATGATCAAACTGTACAACATCCGAATTGGTACGTGAATGCAAAACATTTCCAAATGATTTTGTGAGGCATTTCAGCCAGGATCTCTTTGGGGCACCAAGTTAGAGAAGTGTGAAGACAAGCTATTCAAAGAGGATAAGTGTCTGCAGGATATGTAGTTTGTCCCTTTGAAGGAAGAAACAGTGAAGCTACCATACAGCAGGAATTGTACAGAGTTACGCGGTAAAGAAGGTGATCAACAAAATCCACTTATTCATCTGGCCCAGCATCATATGACGAAAAGGCAAAGCATTAATGACGCGACACCGTTCTATAGCTCCACATGCGAAAAGATTGAATCATCAATTTAAGAACTTCTATTCCGTAACTGTCCAGCTCTGTCTGACTGCAGGGTAACCTACACAAGAAGTCCTACATTACTCGAACTAACCGACCCCATAGGTATACAAATAAATAAGATAATAAACGTGTCTATAAAGAGTCCGAATTCTGTTAACACTGAAGGGTTTATGACCTATACCAGGCATCACAAAAGACACCAAATTGTGCCCAAGTGAATCGGTTTTTATAAACCTAATGGCCTGTACCATTTTTGCTCTTTTACTCAAGCCAACCCCCTGTGCTGTAATAATAATGATGTTACTGCTTCAAAGGACCAGGTTGTTGGATTTGCTTGTATACAATACATGTGTATAAGTGTAGCTGGTTCAAGTATTTTATATGTAAGGGTATTAAGGATGTATAGCAACATGTTTGATTTTTTTTAACTCTCTCTACAACTGGCAAGCTCTGTCGTCGAGCACTTGTTAAACTGTGTGTGATTGTGTGTATGTGTATTAAGAATTATACTTACGACAAAAATGTGGTGTACGCCATCTAATGTTTATGCCCTTTTGCGAGCAGGCATGTGAATAGGCTGCTACAGCCGTACAAAGACATTCACAGTCACCACCTTGATCACAGGCACAGGTATCGAATATACAACGTTTCAAATACATTTCAACTGGCACTTCAGCATGACACTCCTGAAAAGCAGTAGCAACAGCAGCAACAGCAGCAACAATAGAAATAAATTGCAAAGTATTACAAAAACAAGAAGGAGGAAAATTAAATAAAATATTGAAAAAAAAAAAATGAGAAAATAACTAAGTAGAGAGTAGAAATGAAGAATTTTAATTACATTACAATCAAATGGTGCCATTATACGAGTGTTCATACTCGCACCACAGAGAGTGCAACACAATGGAAATTCATAAAATAATAAAGAAATGTAAGTGGGAATAAAATTATTCAATAAAACCATGAATATTAAATCTGAAAATAAGTGTAAGTACGTGTAGGAGGTGCAATTTGAATGCATTCTAAACGACAACTGGTTGCACGACAGGAAGGATATGCTAGGAAGGAACATTAATAATTGCTTGACATTAGCAACATAAGCAGCAGAGGATTAGTAAAAAGAACAAAGAAGAGGACTTCGTATTATTACATAGAAAAATTAAACTGCCAAACTAATTTAAATTCAATGAAATATGTAAGATGATTAAGAAAATATCTTGGAGCATGTCTCAGGGAGGTAAAATATTTCAACTAATTCAAAACAATTAGAAAATTAAAATAGGTGTAATAAATTACAAGAAATCATTCCGTCCTTAATGATTTTATTTCAAACACAATTGATCTTAAAATCCCGATTAATTACTATAGTAGTCAAATGCTTCTTCGAAGGAAGAATGCACATTATCACATTTATTTATTTAATTGGTCCTTTAACAGGAATCGAATCTGCAACCCTTAGATTACCAGTCTAGTATATCGTCTATGATGGTAGTCTACTTACACACAGGAACATAAGACGTCTGCTTTCTGAAGCCGCTACATCAATGCTCATGTGGCCTAATGAAGGATTTTCGGCAACATTTTCAAATTATTCTTGATGATAATAATTCTCATTTATATTTTGAAAACTACTGTACATAAGCAGCAGCGAACCCTATGCATAAAAATTAGGTTTGTAATCTTACAAAAAAAGTATGTAAATAAAATTTTTTTTTCAAATACCCAGTATTCAAATTTATTATTTTGGGATATTCTCCCCAACTAATTGAAGTTTTTGCTAAATACATTATTTGTTGCGACTTTACTGTTTATATGCCGACATTTCATTGATCGCTAAGGCAAATCGGCAGTGAACTTTAAGCACTTTGAAAACATTCAACCTCGGACCTTTAAGTATTCAAAAAAAGATTTTATTTTTCATTTTTGCATGACTGAATACAATCATTAACGCCCAACGGGAGTCTAATTGTATGCATGTTGCAAGAAAAAAAATAAACTCACATTGAGTCTAATTGTTTATTGTGTTGTTTGCATAAAAGCATTCTAAGCCTACTATGATTATGTATTTTGTTATGATTCATATAAATTACTGAAATATCCGATAGAAATTTTTTTCAAATATTTAAATGCAAATACTCTAAATATAAAAACAAACAAACAAACAAAATATAAAAACATACTTTAGAGGAAAGTGTTTCAAAAACCAAACTGACCTTAAGGAAAAATGGTTATAAAGAATTTTAAATATAAATATTTTTGTGCAAGAATTTTGTTAAATTTAATGCCAATCAAAAAATATAAGAAAGTTAAAAAAAAGTTTGGAACACATTCAATAAAGCTTCTCACTTCCTTCTCTCTCTATATCTATCCATTTCGGTCATTCCCTTTCTACACTCCAGCAATCTAAATCTCATAAATGAAAACAACTCACCTTAAAGAGATTAGACTTGAGCAAGCCACATTTCAATTGTGCCCATGTTTCACGTTGTGGGTGCTCTTTGCATGCATCGATGGGCTTTTTCGGCACTTCGCAGAATTTTTGCACACGCCACGAATGGCCGAATATTAATGGACTCGTCTCCAATGCTTGCGATGGTGTCTGCATATCATCCATGGCATTGTCATTGTAATTGCCGCACAAACCACTAACTTTATTTTTCCACTCATTGCCGAGTTTAACATAGACACGAGTGCCCTCATCCCACTTGATTTGTAAATGCAAAGGTAAAACTTCAATGACAACAAATACACCAGCCTTGTACACGTGGAAGGCACCATGCGATTTTGTGTTGATGATATCGCGCAATTCTAAATGATATAAATTAGGCAGAAATAAAACATAGACAACAAGGTCCTTAAGCCTACAAACTTACTATTCATAATGGATTTATTGACATCCTCCAGGTAGGATGAGTCGCTAGTTAAAGTTAAAATATCTTGTACACTGCCAGTGAGAGAAATTTCCAATGACTTGGAGCAAGTAACACCCATGGTGCCACACAAAACATTTTGTATGGTGATGGCAAAAGCATCGCCATTGCTGGCGACACCCTTAGCCAGAACATAATCACAGGCGCCTTGGAAATCAAAGTCATGTTTATCGAACGTTGTAAAATGAGAATCACCCCAAACAGAACAAGTTGATTCACAGCCATTTGAAGAACATTTCCAATTACCAGCTTGACAAACACTACACATATGTGAGCACATAGGGGAAACAGGAATGGAAACAATCACGTTTTATATTGAATTTCATTTCAATTTACAATTGACCAAAAAAAAAAAAAATTTTGCAATTCATTTTTGTCTTTTTCTCTTAACTCACCAGGTATTGCAGTCTTCCTTAATTTTTTCGCCATCATTATAACTCTTGCCGCCATGATGACACGAGCATTTCTCTGGCAATACACACATTTTCACAGCGGTATCGTACACATAATCCTCCATGCACTGGCAGCCAGGCACACACTCATCCAAATCCTGTTTGTAGTCGTGCATATTTTTGCATGTTTTAGGCTCTTTTGGCACACACTTGGAAAACTCAGCATAAGGGCGATTGGCACATTCATTTCTCAGCTCTGAGGAGGGTGGATATTTGACATCATCGCCTGCCTGGGCCTCCTCACAATCCCACACACCATTCAAGCAGGTACATAAATCTAAATATTTTGAGCCGGGACGCACTTCCTTGTAGCCGGGTTTGAAGGTGATGCCATCGTAAGTGCAATGACATTTACTCTGAGGTACACACTCATTGTTTTCATCCAAGTACTGGCCATTAGGGCAACGACATCCTTCAACACATTCTTTTTTGCAAGTCTTTCTGCCTTGCAAATCTTCACAGGAGCGGGTGCAACTGTCACCACACTCATCATATATCTGGCCAATGGGGCACTTGACAGCTAAAAAAAAATTGTATATTCTGAGTCAAATGGAATTACAACAACTTACCGCATTCCTTTACTGCCATTCTCCAACCAGTTTTGATGCCTTGACGCATACACTCTGACCCATAAGCAGATAGTATGGGACAGAAGCATTTGGATAAGTCTCCCTCACATGCACACACATCATACAAACAATCTTCGTAATACTGTTCCGGCTCTACTGTCCAGTGGCAGTCCTGGAAAATTTCCTCTGTTATCCAGGCGCAATATTTCTCCGCTTCAGCTTTTTTTTCCGGATGGGCTGTACAGGGATGAGGTGTCAGGGGAGTTTGAGCTAGAAAATCACAAGTATCCTTAGTGCGCCATTTATCAGCAAAAGGCTCTACTGCAGTTTCTATATCTCCTTCAGGCGTTAAGAAATCGTCTTGAGTATTGGAGTTAAAGGTACCACAAAGACCAGCGGTTTTGTCGCGATAACTGGGTGGAGCATCTATGTAAACACGGGAAACACCATCCCACCAAACCTTAATGCCACCCGGGAATTCAACGGAGATAAAGGAGGAACTAGCATGACGTATAAGCACTTCACCAGCTCCCACAATTTTGGGGAACTTCAACACCTCTTTGCCATTGATGTGAGCCGCCATGCCTTGTTCCAGTTTAATTGATGTGGGTACACCATTCTTTTGCACAAAGTTTATGGTAACAGATTTAGTGCAGGAAGGATCGTCGCCGGCAGCAAATTTAAGATTTTCTGAAATCTCTCCCAAACAGGCAACGTTTTCGGCTTCCACTGATAAATCAGAGGTCTTAAGCAAATAATAGGAGCATTTGCCCATAAAATCAAATCGTTTGCCATCGAAAGTTTGGTAATGGGGGTCACCAATGGCCCCGCAACGAGCGCTGCACTTCTCATCCGTACATTTCCATTGGCCATTTTTACAAGTGCAGGTATTACAATGTTTCCTTATGCTGACCTCTGGCTTAAATTCCTTACCCCCCATAGTGCAGGGACATAATTCAGGATTAATGCAAACATCTTTGTATTGTACCGTACCCTCGGGGCAAAAACAGCCCTCATTACATTTACCTTTAGTAGGCAAACTAGCGGATTCACAGGTTGGCTCTACATCTGGGCCGCAAGGCAAATAAACGCGGCCGTAATTGCAGCTAATGGCTGTAAGAAAAAATTATAAATGGATACAACGTACTGCTGGAAATCTGTTTGCACTTACGGCAAATTTCCAAATTTCTCCAACCATGCTCTAGCTTAACTCCTCGGAAAGCGCATTCTTTGGACAACATGGACAAGGCATCACAATTACAAGTTTCAGGGTGCTCCTGATTATTGCAATTGCAATAGTCATCCACGCAAGTCTTTAGTAAAGCCTCAAAGTTAAAAGATTTTATACACTCTTCCAATTTTTCATTGGCCAGCAGACGTTCACACACATTCAAGGCCTTCTTGCGTTTTTCCGTCTCGCAAGACTTCGAATCAAATTCTAATTCCGCACTATTTTCCATGACACATAAGTCGGAAGAGTCTTCCACATGCCAGGAGTCAATAAACGATTTGACAGTTTCTACCTTAATGCCTGACTTGGTCGTGAAGTCATTCCTGTAATCACCATCCAGAGAGCCACAAAGGCCACCAACACGATTCCAGAGACCCGGACCAGCATGAACCCCTAAATATTGATGACGATCCCAATCGATTTGAAGTCCTATGGACTCCAAATCAATCTGCAGATGTTGCGCCACCGGTAAGACCTTCATTCCCATGACTTGCACAGGAATGGGAAGATTTTTAGTGGGAGTATACAAACGCACAGTGCCATCTAGGGGAAAAGTAAGAAACTTTGCTTAAGGGTGTATTTAAGTTTTTATCACACTTACTTTGATTTTCAAAAGTATAAAGGACCGACTGCCAATAAATTTTTAAAGTATGAGGACAACCGTGACCCGAACCATAGGGACACGCCTTCAAGGTAATATCAAATGTGGCATCCTGCTTGTCATTGATCAAGGTATGGGAACAGGCTAACGGAGCTCTATAAAGCAAAATAGTTCGGTGTAATTAAATATTTCAAGGAGTGTATGTCTTCTAACGCACTTGAATACTAAACCATCAAAAGTTTTAAAATTAATACCGCCCCAAGTTGTACAGAAGGAAGGCTTGGGGGTTTGATCTACTATGACATCTGCATCTCCTGTTATGTACAATGAGTAACTGCTGGGCGAAACAGTGATTTCTTCAGAAGACCACATTTCCTGTTAAAAAAGAATACAGGAATTTCAATAATTTGAAGAATATATAAGGTTTATAAAATTTCATTACTTATTAGAGGGCTGAAAAGAATGAAAGAGAACAAAAGAATTCAAAGGGTCCTACGAATGAAAGTAAACGTATTATATCAGACTTTTTTCTCGAGATAAGTCTAGATTAAATTTTTAAACGCCAATATGTTTTTTTGCATGCTCAAGGGTTTGTTGTGATTTGTGGACTGATTTTTTAAATAATTTTTTTTCTCGGTTGGAAGGGTATCTGCCATACAAAGTAAAAATTAATGATGATCATTTATTTTGCTTCATATAATAGTGAAAGCGTTCAAAATTAGCATGAGTTAATCTGCAACCAATAAGCGCAGTTTCAAGAAAAACAGGACAAATAACAATGGAGCAAGCAAAGTAGTCCCTTCCATACTAGTTATAGATAAATTTTCTATCTAGTTTTTCTGACTATAATAGCGAAGATCTTCAGAGTTAATATGCGCCAGAGGTAATCATATATTAGCCAATATGTGAAACGGACAGGGGGAATGGTATCTAGTCGGTTTTAAAAAGCTTAAAATAATAAAATTTTAGCACCTGCGTTATGTACTGAGATTTTCAAAATGACTAAAAGCTACGAGTATAAATTAAATCTTGAGTTTGAATTCATTCATTGCACCGTATTCAACATTTTGATGGTCTATTCTAAAGTGAAATAAATTTATTGCTAAAAGTTTTCAAAGTTATACATTCAGCCTTTGGCTTCATGTTTTTGTAAAACATAGGACTTTCTTGTCAGGACCTAAACTGTAAGGGAGGGAATGAAGGAAGAGAATTTTTAAAACATCTTATAAAGTGTAAATTTTTTTTATTAGACCTTGAGAGACTAACTTACACTTCTAACATCATATTCCTTAAATTTCGCCAATATGGCTGCTATCCTGTCATGATCTGTCATATACTGATAACCATATGAATCTCCATCTTTCGTCTTTATTTGTGTTTGCATTTGACTGTAGTGAGAGGACTTGGAACCTTCGCGTATAATTGTACCAGTAGCTTAAAATAAATCCCAAAAAATTATATGTATATTCTTTATTACTTGCGATTATAAATCAAAATTACTTACGATAAATACACTTGGGCAAAGGGGAGGGTTGAAATTGTCCCTCGCTATATTTACATGTGTACTCAATATCCAAACGGCCTTCAACCTTCAGGCCTTGTGCATTAGCACAGCTAAATGTACATTTAGCCAATTCACTGTCATAGGAACATTTATAATTGCCAAGGAAATGGGCTTTGGTAACATTACAAGCCGCAATACTGTACTGGCAGTGATCACCACGATGTTGCATAGAACACTGGCAGACATTGAAAGAAATACACTGGCCGTCATTTTCACAAGGAGGGTCGCAAATAGCTTTAATGTAATTTAAAATAAAAGAAAATTATAAATAATACTTTTATATTTAATTTTAACCACTTACGGCTACAATCTGGTGGCTTTTGATTGCCCGATTTGGTATGAATCCATTGGCCATTTTGACACTCGATATTAGTAATGGTGCTACCATCAGGGAAACGGAAGCCACGCATACACTCAACATTGCAAATGCTTCAAATTGAATCGTTAAAATATTTATTTAAAACAAGTATTTGGCACTATAATATTAAAAACTTACTTATTGATGCAAGTTATTTTGGAATTCTTGGGTATCGGCTTCTTGCCAACACACACCGTTTTCTTATACTGACACAGGGGACCATAAAAGTTCTCCGAACATTTGCACAGACCAGACTCTATGCAAATGCCATTATTTTTACAGGGGGGATTACAAGAGGCCTGACAGGGTGGCACTTCCAAATAAACCGAATCCCTTACAATCCAATTACGCTCAATGCACACCAATTTGAGAGAGGTTTTGCCATCCGGGAAGGTATACATAGATGGACATGACACTTCACATTGATTATTTTGACAGGAGTACTGAACATTTGAAGGCAAGAGATAAGCAGGACAGTTGGCGTACATAGGCAATTGCTTGCGGGCATTCAATATAAAGTCCATCGTTCTTTGACTTGTAATTTGGCTACAAAATAAAAAAATATGTATACAAAAGAACTTTTACAACCTGTGGTTTCTTTGTAAAAAGGGCAAGGAAATTAATTTCTGTGTCCAAAATACAACACTTAATTATTAATTTTGTTTATCAAATCACGGCATTCAATATTGATGGGAGGGAAATTTTATTCCATATTGAAAGACCGTAATTTTTCGCTAGTATTGAAATACCGATTGCAGTCGAATATCTACGTATATCAAAATAATATTTTTTTGATTATCATCAAGTTGTCCTTTTTACTCAGGTGCCACTGTTAAGGATTTAAAAATATATATAAAATCTATATAGTACGCCGATCAATAAGCCTTTTTGTAAATATTTGCAAGCCAATATTTGTGTCAGTATAATTTTGCTCATACGATTAGATTTAGTTGGTTAATATTTAATTTATTTTTAGTTTAAAATTATTCCCTTATTACCCTTGATTCAAAATATTTTGCAAATAATCGTTTGTATCGATATTATGCCCACGGTTTCCCCATCCGTGATTGTGACCATGGTTGTGCCTAATTTGAAATTAGATAATATTTATTATCGCAGTTTTTATCTCCAAGAAAATGTGCCTTTTTACTTGCAACAAAACTTTATTGCGGAAAATTTTAATATTAAATTTCATTCCAAGGATGCCATATTATTAAAAATAATCTTATAATCTTTGTTTTGAAAGGTCCGTTTTTACAAAACTGAATACGATCATTTAAAAACTTATATGAAAACCTATGTGTTTCAACTTACCCATTTTTAAAACCATAGCCTGGATTGCCACCATAATTGTGACCTGGAGATGAGCCATAACCAGGCGAACCATAAGCCCCAGGGGAGCCATAGCCCTCATGAGAACCATAGCCCTGGACAGCACCATATCCAGTCTTAAAGCCGTAGCCACTAGAAGAAATATAACATGAGAGAAAATCTTTAAAAAATTCATTTAAACTTAATATCGAATAACGTAAATTTTTGTTACAAAATATTTTTAATAAGTATTTTTATTTATTTATTTTCCAATGCATTTTCTGTGCAAACTTCCCGGCTCTGCGTAAATGTGAGCTTAGACATCCAGACAATCGTTTCCTTCGGGGAATGTAGAGCATCGGTAAAGTGCCACTGACTGATCTTATAAACTGTGCAAAAATGTGTGGTTGGGTCTGAATAGCTCGAGTTCCAAAACATCGTGGGAATATGTAGTGTGCAATTTGACCTCTGAGCATCTCAATAGGTCGAGTGTATTTGTTGTAATCTTAAATCCATATGTCTAGTACACTAGAGCCCCGACTTGCGTCGTCCCGATTTGCGTCGTTTCGATTTGCGTCGCTTTTTAAAAACTGGAAAAATTCGATTTGCGTCGTTGCAATTTCAAGTTGCGTCGTTTTGACCCCGATTTGCATCGTTTTGATTTCGATTTGCGTCGTTTTGATTTCGATTTGAGTCGCTAAAAACGGTTAAATTGTTTACTACAGCATTGTGGATTACCATTTCTAGCATTTGTAGTGCCTGATATAGCATCTTTTCTGTCTTTTAGCATTTTTGCAACTTCTGGCCTATACATTAAGAAGTTTTCAAATTGTGTAAAATATGGGGAATTCCCTTTTCTTTGTTATATATGTAAGTGGTGCTAAGAACAACTGTCTGGTTATGGTAAGAATTTAGCGTGTTATTTGCCAAAATCATCTGAAGAGAGCTCAATGTAAGCTAAACAAATTAAAATTTTTTAATGCACCTATTTTTATGAATATACATACATATGTACATATGTAAATGAATTTAATTTTTATTATGTTTTTTCTTAATTTATTGTTTTATTTCTTTATAATAATTATAAACATGTGTTGAAGTAAATGAAATAAATAAAAATATATTCATACTTGTTTTTTTATCAAAAAAAAATTTTTTTTGCTTTTTTTGAATATTTTCCCCAATAAATTAAATTTCAGTGCATTTATATAGAAAAAGGTGATTCGATTTGCGTCGTTTCGATTTGCGTCGCGTTTCTCCGGTCCCCATTAACGACGCAAGTCGGGGCTCTAGTGTATTTTATTAGTGCTAATGCTTGCTGATCAGTAAAGGTGCACGTTTACAGAAAATTTTTTAAAAATAGTTTTAGAATTATTCAAAAAAGTAAAAAATTTTAAAAATTGTACAAAAGCATAAAAATACAATGTTTTTAAATTTCGTTATGTTAAAATGTTTATTAGTCTGGCTCGATTTCGAGTATAATTTTTTCGATTTAGAAGAGAAATACGTAAGGAGAATTCAACTACACTAGCAGAATTGAACAGTGCGGTTTTTTATGGTCGCCATTAATATCAGCTTCCACGTGTCTGCTTCACATTGTATTGTGGAATATTAACCATTTAATTGGCTTTTGTACGAAGAAAGGATACAGGAACCGAAATTTTTCTTGTATTTTTTAGCAACAGTATCAAAATACGTTAGTTCGAAATTACCAAGTAATTTTTATTTAACTATTTCTCTTCTATTTTTTTCTTATCGATTTCAATAGATTTTTTTATTTTAATTCTAAATATTTTTTTATTTATTTTTTCTTAATTAGACATAATTTTTATTAAATTCTTTTATTTTATTGTTCTAGTTTTTTACCGCTTTTTTAATATACATTTTTTATTTTAAAACTTATATAAAAAAACAAAGATCTTTAAGATGGCACTCGAAGAATAAAATAGACTTTAAGCTTAAAAAATAGATTAAATTATTCTTCATCTAGATTTCATTATACATTTTATTTATGTGCATTATCGTATCTAATATTTTTATTTTCTAATAGTTGCTGACGACTTCGAGCAATTAAATCGCAGTGTGTAGTATTTCTATTGCTGCTACTCTTTGTACTTGAAGTATTATTATTAAAGTCAAACCGAGTGTTGTAATATCTAACCCATTACGCTGTACCTTAAGAGAATTTCAATATTTTTTTTTTATTTTGTTCACAATAGTCGAACAGCTTTTAAACACAAACCATTTATTTTTTGTCGCTTCCCTGTTTTACTTTTAATTATTAAGTCGCTTTTAATTACAGAAATTTTTTAAAATATTAAATGAATAACATAAATTATGTCTTAAGTTGATACATACGAGTAAATAAATTATTGTATTGATAAATATGTTTTTATGTGTCAGTGTATATGCTGTACTTACGGATTTTTCTTCACATAATCTGCAGCCTCGGAATTGGGTTCAACTGCCGGTTTTGTTTTCTTAAATAAACCAAATATAGCACGTTCATCGCGTTCTTTATCATTCCTCTTATCCAAAACTTTTAAAGGGCTATATATAAAAAAATCATAAATCGATTTTTATTAAAACTCCAACCAATTTTTTTTTAATATGTGAGAAGTTAATGCCTACTACTTACTGGAGGTGTTACTTTTTTTCAAAGGGTTAGGGTAGAGAGGACAGGCGGTCAAAATTAGAAAAAAGAGGGAGAGAAAGCTTAATTTCTGTTTTAAAACTCAACTATTTCCCATTGTTTATTATTATTTTCTTATAGCAGTGTTGCATCATACTTGCTGTTAAGGAGACACATTAAGTTTGTATTTGTATAGCCATTTTATTAATTGTTTTACTTCGCCGACGATTCTGCTAACATTACCGACGAAACAGGGCCCCTTAATATAGTAAACATCGCTGTTACTGTTAAGTGACCATTGTTATGCCTTCATCACTTAAACAGTCCAACAACAATTAACACAACACACCCTAAGTAAATCAGAAAAAATCATGATGTTAATTTTTTAACGACTTATCTTGAACAGGGATCGAACCCAGGTTCTCAATCATAAATTGATTTGTAGTCAACTCGCAAACTACTGCACCCTCAAATTGCCTTGCAACATTAAATTTAAGGCATGCAAATATATGTATGAGCCATGTCTATAGATTCTTAAATACGAGGATGTATCAATATCTAAAAAATTAAAATTTTTAAGCTGCTATGAAAAAAGAGCTTCTGAAATATCATATTTCTATTTAGGAAAAAAATCGGTATTATATGTGAAGATAAGCCGAAATTGTACCACAAAGCAAGAGCGATTATATGAGTACATGTTATTTATGCTGCTATCCCTTGAAATGTTTATAGACATTATGCAGCTATTTTTAATTATACATTTAAAAAAATAAATTAAAATCTGCCTACACAGAAAAAATTAAATTTTGTTTTTAATAACGAAATCTATGAAGAATTTTAAAAATTCAGACAGCAATTTTAAAGAAATTTAAATGAAAAAGAATTAATTTTTATTTGTTTTTTTTTTTTTAACTGTAACCAATAATAGGCTGTACTGAAATAAAAATTTGCTTTAGACAAAATACTTGAAGTTTTTCTGGCAATAATTTTTCTAACTCTCATCATTCGCTTGAGTACAACGAATAAAAATCTGAGTTAAACAATTTATTAAATAAAAAAAATTAAAAGCTGTATCAAATGATTTTCTATTTAAACAGGTTAAAGTCCTCTAATATATAATAAAGTATAAGCAGTAATATAATACATATGTATTTACATACTTACAAGGTGGCGCGATAGTGTAATTACATAATTTGAATTGACTGCCGTTTTTTGCAGATGGATCAACGATTTCCAAAGCAGAGGCAGAAATAAAATACTAAATTGGGTTTATGGTATAATAAACATGGTAAAATCGTCCGCGGGCATGTATGTGTGCACTTTCTTGAAATGTCATTATTTCAATGGAAAACATAATCATATGGTTTATTATACCATGGACAGCGTTGCTGTTTTGGATATAATTAACCAAAATTGCTTACATTTTTCTCCAATGTGTAGATGTGTGCATATTTCATTTCATTTTGATGACTTTTTTTAGCAAAACTATATAAATTTACATAATTTTGTTTTTGATATTTGTTTTAAAATCTAAAACTTTTGCAACTATTAACAAATTAAAAACAAACGAAATCAGTTAAAGTAGATTGCACTTTATGGAGTAAACATTTTTAAAAAAGAGTATGAAACAGAACAGGAATTAATCAAAATATGAAAAAGTATGTCCACATATTGTAAAACTGTGAAATGCAGTAGAGAGTGGAAAAATTATAATAAATAGATTGCAATATCTTTAAGCAAAAAAGGAATTGAAAAAAATTCATAAAAAATTAATTGATTAAAATTCATAAAAAGGAATTGAAAAAAATTCATAAAAAATTAATTAATTAAAATTCATATAGATTTCAAAATCTAAAAAACTGAATTTTCTGATCGGCAGAAAAAATCAAACAAATTGGAGGCGTAAATCTGAAATGAAAGAAAAGACACGACACTAACAAAAACTAATTTTTCGCAAGGAGTCTTCAAAATGTAATAAAATCTTTAGCTACGGGAAAAACTTCATCTAAAAAATAATTTATTAATTATATACTTCCTTTTTACACATAAGTATTAAAGACGCTAGCTTAACAGGTTTTATTCGGCGTTTGTAAGTTTTTTTTTATTATCATCGACGGCCATATTGTATTTAGAGTGATTCCACTTTATTTTGCGATCTCAGAAAAATTTTGGTTAAAAATTTTTTTCGATCGTGGCAACAGTGGCCATGGTACAAAATTTTTAAATATATTTTTTATTATATTTTAGTCAGTTGCTTTTGATTGCTTGTATGATGATTTTACTTGGTTTATTATACCATGAGTGGGTTAAATTGGATTTGTTTCCCTACAAAGAGAAAATACCCCTGTTACAATCTTGTGTAAATTTGATTAGAATATAATTTGTTAAAAACAAAATCAAACGTCTTAACAAAGTTCCTTTTCAAAATCTAGGTCTACACAATAATACAAAATTAGCAAGCATTTTATTTGTGCAAAATCTCTCCCGACTTTTAAAACCATCTGATTGCGAAATGGTATAGCAGGGATGGAAATACTGCAATGTTTGTCTTATTTGTTTTTATATGAAATATAATAATTTGTAACGAATTATGATACCAACTAACGGCACTGACGTAAAGCAATTGTAATTGATAATTATGTACGTTGTATTTCATTTTAAAATAATTGGAAAAAATTTTATTTTAAGGGCAAATTGACTTAGTTAATTTAGATGTAGAAGTATAATCAGTATAGCAGTATTATTAGAAATGTATTGCGCATTAATTTTCAATTCAGAGCTCTTAGTAATATCGAAATGGAAAACTCTTATAAAAACTAAAGTATTAGAGACCTTCGCACAGAGGTTTTTGATAGAAATAATGAGTTAAATGAATTTATGCACATAGAAAGAAATTATGGACAAAAATTGTCCAACAAACATTTTGCCTAAAGTAAATTTTATTTTCACTCAAACTTTATTATTAATTTGAGACTTTAGAATACAATAAAAAAATAATTTTTCAGTTGAATTGTCTGAATTTTCTAAATTTCTTGCATAGACACAAATTTGAATTCATTGAATTTGGCTACTGAATACGAAATTATTTCCTTCTGTGTATGTTGTCAGAATTTTGAAAATCAAAAGAGGAAGCAATTTGGTACATTTTTTAAACTACCAGTTCCCTCCATGACATGCATTTTACCTTGTTTGTTTGTAAAAGACGATGCACAGTACTTCGGCGTTGAATAAAATTGGTAAAAAAAAATTAATGTAGGGACTTAGGTAAACCAAAAACTCGTATGGTACATTATATCATCAAGTTATGAAAAACTTTGACCTTCAGAATTAATTCCAGCAAGAATATGGAAACCGCTCATGTATTTTTTTTTTTCAAAATACAATAATTTGACCTAATCATCCGCTAAAAATTTGAATACGAGTCATTCCATACGTATATTAGAAAAACTTCCTAGCTAAGTACCACACAATGGATGAATGCACTTTTAAAATGGTGTGCAAAAATGAGTTTGGACACACCACACCCTTCTTCATGTGCCAAAAAGTCGCACCGCTGAGGATAAACAAAAGCATGTAGTTAATCGTGCCTCAGAAAACTCATCTCATAGGTCTCCAGCCAGAGTGATGTATAGACTTAAATTGCACTTTAGTCATCACCAATTAATTCGCTATAATTCTGAACATCTCGCTTAGCAGATCCCTTATTCATCAGGGATCCAACTCACTATGAATCTTACAAGTAGCCTAAACGCCCCCAGAAAACATTGTAAATCAACTGGGCAATGGAGTTTATTATATTTGAAAGAATTTAAACTAGATATTATATTTTATATATATTAACTATACATATATTAGTTAAAGATATACATATTGTCGGATAAGATCGCCATCAATTTATTTTATTTGTATATATTTAAATTTATTTAATTTTAATTTGTTTGTTTTATTTAATTTTAATTTGTTACGGGCCACCCTAATATAGACTTGTTACAGTTTTGCCGAAGCAACAACAAATTACATGCATATTCTTATTAGTTTCTTTGGATCAATATGTTTGTGCATTGTTGTTGGTATATTTATTTTTTGATCTTCAGCAAAAGTAAGTAAAAGGAATAATGTCAGTAACGATTGCAGCGCAGCAGTAGTTGTTTACTCCAACATTCCATTCAGCCACTGCATTGTTGTTGACATTCCTTTTGCTTAAAGTTAATGCCGTTAGATTATGTTTTGCATTTTGTGGTCCAATAATAAATATTTTGTAAAAATTAAGTTCAGTTGATAAGAAGAAATAGAATAATAAAGTTCAAGTAATTCGCACACGAAACTTAAACTTAAATCGGTTTTTTTTTTCTTAAACATATAGTGAACTACTTCTAAACAAAGTTTCTGTGATACATTTTGGCGACCGTGACAGGACGGTCTGTAATAAGTGATACTACATAGATTACCAGTTAATTCGTGAGCCGTAAGCAGTAATTTTTTTGTTCGAGCTACGAGAAAGTGACAAATTTTATTGGTGCATCGTAATTTCAAATTTGTTGCTCTATCAATACGCTTATCAATTGCTGTTATTACGGAGAATTTGGGCTACAACTTGTTACAGCCGACCGAATATTTTTGGAAGAAAGTTACATTTGGTAATTTTTCAAGCGGAAACTTTTATCGTCGTTAGTGGTTCACAATATTTTCGAAATTTCTACACTTTTGTTTCGAAAGTTGCACTTAACTGTACAGTCGTGATCCGTTAGTTGTCACGTAACTGTTCGTACATACATATACATATATTGTCGTTCAATTCGTGAAAGACAATGGCCAACAACAACGCTGATGGTGTGACAGAGGCTCCTGCTGCGAGCTCAGAGTTGGTAATGCTAAAACAACAACGCAGCAACATGAAGAAAAACATCACCAATATTCAGAAAAAGGTAAAAAGAGATGGCGACAATGCTGACTCCACCATTTTGGAATGTAGGCTTCAAATTTTGGAGTCCTATTTTAAACAGTTATGTCACATTCAAGGGCAAATCGAAAAACTTAGCCCTACTGATGCTGCAAGGAGTGATTTGGAAGAAATTTTTATTGTTGCTAAGGCAAAAATAATGGGTTTACTGAACAAACAACGTGGTTCTATGCAAATGGATCAAACGTTATTCAACGCTTCAGTTTCTTGTACCCAACATCATACTCGTTTGCCTTCACTCAAATTGCCCAAGTTTGATGGAAAATATGGTGATTACAAACGTTTTATCACCACATTTAACAACATGGTACATGGAAATTCTTCGATAACTGGCGTCGACAAATTTAATTATTTATTAAATTGTTTGTCGGGTCCAGCTTTAGCAGTTGTGGAACTATTCCAGGTAACCGAGGAGAATTATCCAAAGGCGCTAAAGAGGCTGGAGGAGCGATACGATAACAAGGTGCTCATATTTCTAGAACATATTTCTACGTTGTTCAATATTACTTCGATGTCCAAGGGTGACAGTAATTCACTACGAAACATCATTGATACTGTTGCAGCAATTCGTGGTTCGCTTCTATCGCTCGGGTCAGAGATGGATGTTCTTAATGGACTTTTAACTCATATTGTTTTATCGAAATTGGATGCTGATTCTAAAATAAGCTATGATGAAAAACAAGATTTCAGATCTTTGCCTTCGTGGAATACCTGTTATAATATTTTAAGCTATCGCTGTCAGTTTTTGGAAAGTCATGGAAAAAAGGTTGAAATACATGACAAATCGAAAGTTGCAACCCCAAAGGCAAACAAATACAAGCCTTCTCATACCTTTGTAAACTCAAACTCGAATTGTGCATACTGTAGCTCTTCGGATCACAATATATCAACATGTTCATCGTTTTCATCGCTTGCTGTTTCCGAAAGATTTAATTTTATAAAAGGTAATAATTGCTGCATCAATTGTCTCCGTAAAGGTCATATGATGTCGAAATGCTTATCGAAATCTCGTTGTCGTGTGTGCCACTCTCTGCATCATACCCTGTTGCACAATTATTCTGGTTCTGCACAGGCTGATAATTCAATACCACAAGCTCAACCTCAAACATCTGTTGGAAATCAAAACAACCCAGTCTCATTCGTAGTCCGCTCATTCAAACGAGCGATCATCCCCACTGCTGTTGTTCTTTTGAAGGATTCCACTGGCACCTTTCATCCGGTAAGGGCTCTGCTTGATTCGTGTTCCGAAATTAATTTCATTTCAGAGGAAACTGCAAAAAGATTCCGATTGAAGTCTCAGCCGTATTATCAAGAAGTTTCTGGAATTGGCGAAGTGCGCACAAACATTAAATCATCGGTTTGCGCTACAGTAAAGTCTCGTGTGAGTTCATTCCAGTGGTCTTCTACCTTTGCAGTTACTAAATCAATATCAGCTCGGCAGCCTGGTGAGTACATTCAAACATCTCATTGGAAAATACCACAGGCTTTAGAACTAGCAGATCCTTTGTTCTACAAACCACAACATATTGATCTATTAATTAGTACTGAAATATTTTTCGATTTGTTGCTCGATAACCGAATTTCATTGGGAGAAGGTATGCCGAGTCTCACTAATACAGTTTTTGGATGGATAGTTGGTGGAACTTTTAACGCAGGAGCTAGATCTTCATTGCCCACATGCAATCTCGCCACTAGTTCCTCAAACATTGACTCCATTTTGGCCAAGTTTTGGGAAGTTGAGGAGTACGCTAATTCTCCAGCAAAATATTCACCAGAAGAAGAAGCATGCGAACGTCACTTTATGGAAAACGTGCGCATAGATCAAAATTGCAGAATTGAAGTTCGTTTGCCGTTCAAAAAGTCGCCCGAAATATTAGGAGACTCATTTGAAATGGCTCGTAGACGTTTTCTGTCGCTCGAAAGACGATTGGAACGTGATGCAACTCTAAAATCAATGTATGTCGAATTTATGGAAGAATATTTATCGCTTGGACATATGTCGCCCTACAATAAGTCGTTGAGTGGCCCGAATTATTTCATTCCACATCATTGTGTTCTTCGGCCACAAAGTACTACAACAAAAATACGAGTCGTCTTCGATGCGTCGGCTCAAACTTCGTCGAATCATTCGCTTAATGATATTCTAATGGTAGGCCCTACAATTCAGCAGGACCTTATTACAACGCTCTTTTCGTTTCGCTTAAATAAATTTGCTCTCACCGCTGATATATCTAAAATGTATCGGCAGTTTCGCGTCGATGAGCGTGATGTAAAGTATCAGCTCATATTGTGGAGAAGCAACAAAGAAGAAGAAATAAAAGTGTTTCAGCTGAACACTGTTACTTATGGTTTATCGTCGGCTCCATTTCTAGCAATACGTAGTTTGTTCTTCATTGCAGAAAAATATGATAGCTCTTATCCGCTTGGCTCGCAAGTTCTTCGTGATGACCTCTATGTCGATGACGTTCTTACTGGATCGAACGACGTGAAGACATTGCTAAGAAAGAAACTCGAACTTGTGAAAATTCTTGAACTACATGGTCTGGAGTTAGCAAAATGGAACAGCAACTATGGCAACATCAACAACACGCAAGATGACGAAATTCAATTTAAAATGGCTGAGGATGACGTCACCAAAACATTAGGTATGTCTTGGAAACCAAAAATTGATATGTTTTGTTTTCGATTCCAGTTGCCCAAGGTTGTGGCTCCCACAAAGAGATCCATTTTGTCAGTCGTTGCAAAAATTTACGACTTACTTGGACTTTTGAGTCCAATTGTTGTTCGTGCCAAAATTCTACTCCAGGAGATATGGGTCCAAAATTGTAACTGGGATGATATCATTAGTAATCCCCTTAAATCACTTTGGCTACAAATTCAGGAAGATCTCGAAAATATAGAAAAAATTGAGGTACCTCGATATGTGCTTACTAACCTAGAATACAGAGGAGAAATTCATGGTTTCGCAGACGCCTCTCAACGAGCATATGGTTGCTGTATTTACTATCGAGTTCGCATTGATGGTGATTACAAAACTTCTCTTTTGATCGCAAAATCCAAGGTTGCTCCTATCAAGGCCCAATCACTTCCTCGCCTCGAATTATGTGCCGCTGTTTTGTTAAGCAAAACTTGGCACAAAATCAAACCAAAAATTGAAAAATTCGTTTCATCAATCTATTTTTGGACAGATTCAAAAATAGTCCTACAATGGCTGAAATTACATTCATCAACTTTACAGTGTTTCGTCGCTAATCGAGTCTCAGAACTACAAGAAAACACTAGAGATATTTTTTGGAGACACGTTCCTTCGAAAAGCAACCCAGCGGATATTGTTTCCCGGGGTTGCAGTGCTCAGGATTTACCCCATACAATTTGGTTCAGAGGTCCTACTTTTCTTCAGGAACACAATTCAAATTGGCCACCTACTATAGAAGACACATCCGTTAACCCATTGGAACGGAGAAAGGCAGCTGTTTTTAAATACTCTGACGTCACATCAAGCATCATAGAAGGCGTTATCGATAAGCATTCATCATATTTTAAAATTATTCGAATAACTGCTTATATTTTTCGTTTATTCAACAGATGCCCAGTAGACCGTTCATTGAAGCCCCAGGACCTTGTTCATATTCAACCTATCGAGCTAGAACACATTTTCTTTCGAATCGTTGCTCACATTCAGCGATATTATTTTACAGATGACTTGAATGCTATGGTTAAAGGAAGAATTGTTCATCCATCACTGCAGAAATTATCTCCATTTCTACATGAAACCAATGTTGGCAGCGGTTTCGTCAATTTAATCCGAGTTGGTGGACGATTATCAAATGCTCCAATTCCGTACGACGCACGATTTCCAGTTTTGTTGCCCAAAAACCATCGTTTCGTGAAATTATATATTGAACATTTGCATCGAAGTCATTTGCATGCAGGTCCTAAGGTTTTACTGGGCATCTTGCGGCAGAAGGTCTGGATAGTCAACGCTAGAGACGTGGTTAGAAAGGTTGTTCGTGACTGCGTTCACTGCTTTCGCTATAAACCGAAATTGTTAGAGCAAATCATGGGTAATTTACCAGCTGACCGCTTCAGAGCTCAACGTCCGTTCATAATTACCGGCGTGGATTTTTGTGGCCCTTTTCTAACGTCTTATCGTATGCGAGGTAGAGTACCATACAAAACTTATATTGCCGTTTTTGTTTGTTTTAGTTCAAAGGCAACGCATCTAGAACTGGTGTCAGACTTGTCCACCAACAACTTCATTTTGTGCCTCAAACGTTTCGTTGGACGCAGAGGAATACCGCAAAAGCTTTATTGCGATAATGCTACTAATTTTGTTGGAGCTCATAATAAGCTACATGAGTTGAAGCAGTTGTTTTTTCATGAAAATATGGCTCATAAAATACGAACATATTCATCACAAACCGGATTTGAATTTTGTTTTATACCCCCTCGTGCTCCACACTTCGGTGGCCTATGGGAGGCTGCCGTAAAATCTGTAAAAACGCTCCTCGTAAAAAATATTGCCCAAGCCTACCTCACTTTTGAAGAATTGCAGACCCTTATCATCGAAGTCGAAGCAATTTTGAATTCACGCCCAATTTGCCCATTGTCAGATGACCCTAATGATGGCGAAGCGCTCACACCAGGCCATTTGCTAATTGGCTCATCACTAGTCGCTTTACCAGATCAAAATTTTGATGCTACCAAACAAACGTCGCTTAACCGTTGGCAACGTATTTCATTTTTAAAGCAACAGTTTTGGCATTTGTGGTCCCGTGATTACATTTCATCACTGCAACAACGTTCAAAATGGTACCACATACAACCTAACATCACGGAAGGGCAACTAGTCGTAATTCATGAGGACAACACTCCCCCGCAACAATGGCTATTAGCTCGAGTAACCAAAACTATAGCTGGCTCTGATGGACGAGTTCGAGTGGTTGAGTTAAAATCAAAAAATGGCTTATTTCGTCGTCCAATACAAAAGGTGGCTCCCTTACCCTCTTCAAATGATAGTTGAATCAAGAGCTTCAACGGGGGGAGCATGTCGGATAAGATCGCCATCAATTTATTTTATTTGTATATATTTAAATTTATTTAATTTTAATTTGTTTGTTTTATTTAATTTTAATTTGTTACGGGCCACCCTAATATAGACTTGTTACAGTTTTGCCGAAGCAACAACAAATTACATGCATATTCTTATTAGTTTCTTTGGATCAATATGTTTGTGCATTGTTGTTGGTATATTTATTTTTTGATCTTCAGCAAAAGTAAGTAAAAGGAATAATGTCAGTAACGATTGCAGCGCAGCAGTAGTTGTTTACTCCAACATTCCATTCAGCCACTGCATTGTTGTTGACATTCCTTTTGCTTAAAGTTAATGCCGTTAGATTATGTTTTGCATTTTGTGGTCCAATAATAAATATTTTGTAAAAATTAAGTTCAGTTGATAAGAAGAAATAGAATAATAAAGTTCAAGTAATTCGCACTTGAAACTTAAACTTAAATCGGTTTTTTTTTCTTAAACATATAGTGAACTACTTCTAAACAAAGTTTCTGTGATACACATATTTTAAATTTTATATAACTAATGTATACCTGTTGCGGCCGTTTGCTCCTTGTAGGAACTACGTGAACTTATATTTATACTAAAATTTTGCTAACATGCTCTAATCATAAAATGTTTCTGCCCCTAGTTTAATTACTATTATGAATAAACTCTTATTATTTATTAACGATACTTTAGAATCTGTTGGCCGATAGCGACAAGTCGCATATAAGAAATTTTTTTAAGGGGACTTCCGCTGTAACTTTCAACGAGATAAGAGCGCTCCTCCTTACAGATTCACTAATATTACATCTGAAATAAAACTCATTTAAGTTGATTAATTTATTAATTTGATTAATTTCATTCATCTCCAAAGGAATCCGTTCTTATTCTTGAACTAACGTGGTATATTTTCAACAACTTGCCATCTTGAGCTAATGATTCCTTCTAAAACTAAAATTCAGAATTCTATAATCTCCTTTGTTCAGCCCTTTGTTCATATTCAAACATTAAAATTGTTTCTTTAATGTTACAAGCTTGTTTGTATATTAAATTAATTAAATTAAATATTACAACTTTGAATATAAGAAATCAGTAAAATTTACTAAAGTTCGCAAAATAATTTGTGGGCGAATATAATATTTCTTCAATCGCTGAAAGGATATGGGCACTTTATCTCTTATCCTGAAACAGTATGATTTAAGATAAGATAAAGAAAAATCGAGGCCCTATGCTCCTTATAGGATCGATGGGAACATATATATATATATATATAAAGAAAAATCAAAAATATAGCTTGTAATACATGTGAAAAACTTATTTGTTATAAGTACGGGCCCATTAACATCCTCTATGTATCCTTTTTATCCGATTTCAAACAAAAGAGGATAAGGCCATAAATATATTAGGCAAGATATTTTCATTTCGTCATTTGTACAACGATTTTAAAATTCTAATATAAATCAAAGGGTATGCTCCAAACTAATATGTTTATGATAGGACTAGGGGTAGGGTTCCTCCAATACAAAGTAAAATTTGATGGTTTGATATCTAGATGTTTTTAATATCAAGAGTGTTCAAAACTGGGGGGTTACTCTCTATTGCGATGCGTAAGCTAGTTCGATGCGTTTGATGTTTTGTTTGCGCAAGATATTTCGTTTTAACGAACGATTTTGACAATTACACAGTGCATTGATGCCAGATTTGCAAAACTGAAAAAATCAGATGCGCGTAAACTCAATAAAAGGTACCAATTATCCGATTATATACCATTTTTCTTACGCATCGCAATAGAGAGTAACCCCCCTGGTGTAAAGTATTCTACAGTAAAAAATTTTAATTTTGTACAATTATTCGATCTGAGCGAAAAAAATCTTATTCGTTCCATATAAAAATAAGAATTTACATTTTAGCGACTAATTTTGACTGCCGAAGGAACTCCTTAAAGAAATCAATTTATGCCACAATAATTTTTTTAAACATATTATGATTTTATACAAATACATAGAAAATTAAAATAAATTTTCCAATAACTAAAATATAAACTAAAACTATCACCTGAGACCTTGCGATAACATGGTATAAATATACTTGGGTTCCTTCCTTGAATAAAAAAAATTTTGTTAAAATAAAAATTTTTAAGTGAAAAAAACTATAATAAAGGATTTTCTGTACGAACGGATCAATCCTTCTCAGGATTTTAAGCATCTATTTTCTATCGTTCTGCTACTGATGGTGAATTACCATGGAGGGCTAAGTAATACAATTAAATTTTCAAAATAAATAATGCATAATGTCTATTTATTCAAAAGTGTCCCGCTTCTACTATATATATGCTTTTTTCGGATGACTTCAGTGCCAGTCCTATAAAATGGTAGAAACATAGTTTGCCGTTTCCATCTACTGCACAAAAACTTGCAAGAACTCTAACGAATTTTTATTAAGAGCTGGGCTTGTACTCATAAAATATCGTTCGTATTAAGGGGCTATAAGATTACGAATATAAACAACGCTATTAGTTTAATGACTATACACAAATTAAGATCCCTATTGAATTATTTTTAAACTCCCAAATTTTGTCCGTATACATTTCAAATAGACACAAAAAACAGCTTGTTTTCATTTAGAAACTATTATAAAATTTCGAGAAGAAATTCTATGAAGCGTGAAAAGGGATTTTGATCCTGTTTTCGGAGAGGACGTCTAAAAATCGCTTCCAAACTCAAAAAGGATATTAGTTTTTTTTTTAAGTTAAAAGTCATAACACCTTATTTTTATTTAGAAATTATTTTAAAATTTTTAAAAAAATCTATAAAGTGAGAAAAAGGCTTGTGATTCATTTTGTCATAAATGTGAGGAGATGGGCGATGGAGAGAACTTCTAGTCAATGAATGTCCAGATTGCTTAAAAAGTTATAAAGGAAAGAAAATTAAATAACAGGGTTTCCCCAACGAACAGACAATCAAAAAGAGTATGTTTATTGGCATTTTAGGATTTTACGTCTAAAACTTACTTATGAAACCAACGGACAAACCGCCAATTTGCAGTCAAACAACCCTGATATCGGGGACATCATATAAAGTTCAGTTCAAACTATTATGTTCAAATAAGTTATATTAAAATAAATTATTCATTGTAATTATATAAATTCTTGTCAGCTACTAAAAGTATTTTTTATTCATTTATAAACGTAATTTCAATAAGTAAATAAAAAAATTTTTAAATATTGAGAAAAATACTTCACGCGCTACTCGTATCCTTTTGAGTCCGAGATCACATTTGCTTACATTTATTACACTTAGACTAAATGCGAATGATCTTTCTATTTTTTTTATTAAGAAAAGAAAAGAAACACACTGGATAAAGGATATAAAAATTCTGAAAATTTAAATAATAATTAAATTGACAAAATTATAAAAAAATGCGTCCAATTTGCAAAGCAAATATTAACGTTAAATAAAAAAATTTGCGACAAAAAGTTTTAAAAATATTTCAATATTCTAGAATTTTTTACAACAATTTTAATCAGCTATAAAATTCAATTCGTGCGACCCTTTAAATCTGAGTTGATATTTTTTTAAACTATTATACTCAAAGTAGACTTACATTATAATTTTTTTTAACTTATTAAATGAAATCTTTTATATGCTATTAGAATGGAGTTTGGAAAAAATGCGAATTATGATATATTTGAACATTTTGAAAATTTTCCTAAATTCCTCTTCATATACTCGTACAAAAATTATAATAAAATCATCGCCTCAATCAAGTCTTGAATGGAATAAAACAAAAAAAAATTAAAGAAATATATTTAAAAAGATAAAAAAATGCTTCAACAAAAATCAAAAAATTGCTTGGAATATTTCAATATTTTTCAAGAATATTCAGCATTTTTATTTTTCACTAAAAATTCACTAAAAAGCTTTTTTTCATATATTATTTCATGAGTTTTTATAATTTAAAATCTTTTTTCATTTTTTTCTAGATATTTTTGGCAGCTCGAATTAAACGTAAGTTAAACACAATTTCCTATTTCATTAGCCAACAATTTTAATTTAAATAAATATCATATAAAAATATTGCGAAAATACATTAACAGCAGTTTTTCATAATTATCCTTTTTTAATTTCATTTTTAATGTTCATTTGATATTGAAAATTTTCACTTTAACGATATAAAAATACCGCTTTTTATGTTCTTTAGCATATTAAAATTTATTGCAATTTTTTTTATTAAAAATAATTTCTTCTGTTAATTTCAAATTTATACTTCAAAGAAAAAACACTAAAACACAAACGTACACACACGAACACCCACACATGATAAAAGAGAACATTCTGAACACTCACTCTATATCTTCAGGCTCCACAATATCGCCAATTTCATCACTGTTAGCGAATGCTGCAATTAGCAGGACTAACAAGTATAAATATAAATAAGCCATTAATTTAAAAAATGGCAAATATCCTTTATGAACAAAATGTTATTTTGTTTAAGTTTTATCTTAATTTTTTTTTAAATTAGCACAAGTCCGTTTTTTACAAATACACTTTAACTCATGTTTATAGTTTAAGGATAACAGGATATTAAAATAATCCACTTGAGTCAAATATCCTACAAGTTATCCTTTTTTTATTTTAGTCCTTTTATTTCACTTAAATATTTTTTCGCACTTTATTTTAAACACTTCTATCCGAACGATTTTAAGAGAATTTCAAACGCGTACTGTACCCTCTAATAGTTCTGTATGGCTTTTTATAGAAAATTCAAGTCGGGCTTTTAATACTGGGATAAATAAGATTGGAAAAAAAAATAAAAAGAATTGTGTTTGTTTTTATCGCTTTTATTTGAAATTAAAATCCAAATCTATTTGTTATTAGCTTGAATTGTATTTCTTTATACTTTTTCTAAGAAATTCAATGCCAGTGTGGATTGTAAATTATTTTCTTATCAAAGATATTAGTTTTTGAGCTTGAACTACATTCAAGTAATTTCTTTGAAAATGGAAATAAAACACACTCATAATTTCGGTTTTTGCAAAATTTTATCACGAAAATTCCAAGCTCTAGTTTAAAACCAAAATCACATTTTTTTTTCTTTAAAAATATTTGCAAAAAATATTATCGCTTCCTAACTTCCTTTTGTTTATGCTTAATTTAGGTTAAGAATTTGGGATTTTTGTGCAAAAAGTTAAAAATAAGTAAAATCGCAAAAATAAAAAAATCCCAAAAACATAGAAACATTTAGTTGAAAAGATAAAAAAAAAAACCAAAGAAGCATTACAAAAATATTACTTCAAGTAAAATCATCATCAAAAACGTTCTTTATAAAAATCGAAATACCATTTAATAAAGATTTTTTATGAAAACTATCTTTTAAAACAGAATCTATTAAAAACTATCCCTTCAAAATTAAATATTAAAAGCCCACATTTTAAGAAAGTATGTATATTTCAAAGAAGTAATATTAAAATTGTACTTTTTAATAATTATTTAAATATGTACTGCGGTATTCATAAAAATTATTGTATGCTTATTAAGGGCTTATTTGACAAATTTCTATGGGATATTTGTCAAATAAACCTTTAATAAACATACAATATTTTATATGACTAAGGCCGATAATCTATAATTCTAATTCTATATATGTACATATTTATTAATTTCTTCGACTTTAAGGTATATAATTTTTTTTAATAAAAATAAAATTCCAATTCTATATTATAAAATATCTTACGAAAAATGGTCTTTTAAAAAAGTTCCGTTACAAAAGTATTTTCTTTAAAAATACCATTTAGAAAAGTACGTTGTAAGAATGTACCTTCCAAGAAAGCAGATTATATGAAAGTGCCATTAGAAACCAGCTTTTGGAAAGTACCTTTTGGAAAGTACCTTTAAAAAAGCACCTTTTGAAAAGTAAATCTTAGGAACATGCATTTATGAAAAAGCTCGTTATCGTTCAAAAAAGTAACTATTAAAAAAGTACCTTCCAAGATAGTAGCTTCTAAAAAAGTGCCTTTTTACAAACCACGTTTTAAAAGAGTGCCTTTTTAAAAAGTATATTTAAAAAAGTGTCTTCTAACAAATACCTTTTAAAAAAGTAACTTTTAAAAAGGTATCCTTGAAAAAAGTACCTCTTGAAAAGTACCTCTTAAAAAAGTATTTTTAAAAAAATTCCTTTTTAAAGAAGTACCATTTAAAATAGTATATTTTATAAAAGAAAATTGGTAAATTTACCTTTTAAGAAAGTACATTTTAGAAAAGTGCTTTTTGAACGATAGCTTTCAGAAAAGTACATTTTCAAAAAGTATCTTTAAAGGAAGCAACTTTGTAAAAATTTACATTTTAAAAACGTCCCTTTAAAAAAAGTACCCTTTAAAAAAGCACCTTTAACAAAATACCATAGAAAGTACCTTATACACGTAAAAGTACATCTTGTGCAGAAATCTTTAAAAAGCTTTAGTTTAAAAGAGTTCGGTTTTAAAATAATACACTTTAAAAATCAACCTTTTAAAAATGTACCTTCAAAAAAACACCTCTCAAAAGTATTTTTTACAAAAATATAGTTTAAGATCGTATTTTTTAAGAAGGTCGCCTTTTTTAAAAGTACTTTCTAAGAAAGTACATTACTAAAGTACCTTCAGAAAGAATCTGTTAAAGTATGGTTTAAAACAGGTACTTTTAAAAAAAGTGTCATTTACACAGGAATCTTATAAAATAGAAACTTTTGAAAAAGTACCTTTCAAGAAAGTGCTTTTTAACATGTACACAAAAGCACATGATAAAACGTACACTTAAAAAGTAAAAATTAAAAAAGTATTTATTATAAAACCTTTATTTTAATATTATTTAAAAAGTATCTTTTTAAAAAATTACAAACTAAAAATTTCATAAAATACCTGATGTAAAACAAATAGTTTTAAGCTGATTTATTTGGACTTATCTCTTGCACATTTAACAATTTGGTAAATTTCTGGTAAATTAAACAATTGCTGATGATTTGATTCAATATTACATTGCCAAGCCATTAAGAATATTTGGTATGATAGTCACAACAAATTTACCTTTTCGTATCTGCAAACCAAATTACATTCTATATGATAGAAAATGTGAAAATAGAAGAAAAAAAATGCAATATGGATTACATTTCATTTGAAAATGTTAAGCTGCTTGTATGCCATTTTGTCATTTTGATTTTATTCAAAATGAAACAAATACATCAGCTGCCACAAAAACTTAAAAACTACCCAGCGCAAAATAAATGTTGTAGTAAAATGCATCAAAATGTATCCAAGATTTTGCATTAAAATGTATTCCTAATGTAGAACATTTATTCATAAATTTATGAAAGGACCATGCAATTTTGCAATTTAAAACTATGAGGAAGGATATAATTTTCTTAATTATAATCTAGTTATGGAACTCTAATTGATGGTAGACTGGAAACTTTAATTTTGGTTCATTTAAAGAAATAATTGGTACGAAAGTGATTAGTTTGTTTCTTACAGTTATGACATGATTACGAAAGCCATATTATGTTTTCTTCCCACAAAGTGTGCTTGAAGCAAACAAATCATGATTGTTTTTAAAACTAAAGTAAACAGCGATGAACATTCTGCTGTTTATATTTGACCATTGAAATATTTTTATCTGTAAAAATCATAATATGATTGGCATGCAACAAAAGTGTTATTACAATAAAAAAAAGAACTTCGCTGATTAGCAATCATATTGTAATAACATAGATACACGTATACATACCAAATATATGTTAGAATTGTCAATTTGTCAGTATTAAGTCTACTATAAGCCAGTAAATTTACCTGACAGTCTACTATCCAGTATGTCGTTGTTACGCGAATATATACTGCAGATATGGTTGACAATACCCTATTTTTAGATGGCATGTCGAATCATATTATAGGCATATATATATATATATATATATATATATATATATATATATATATATATATATATATACATTTATATACATATATATGCATTTGATTATTATATGTTCACCTATGATTATATTCTCACTCTACTTATATCATACTTATGTATGATGATATTTTAATTGTAATCCATCATAGTCTGATAGTCTAAGTGTGTTATGGTCAATATCGATCATATTTTAAATGTGTTTGCTCTAAGTGAAATAACTTCGATTATGTTACGCTTATCTTTGACAATATTTGGCTTATATTTGATTATACTGAGCTAGCTGCAATTATATTATGCTCACGTTGAACTATATTTGAATTATTTATTTTATTTATTTAAATCCTTACAGACTAAAGAAATATACAATGCAATTAAATTAAATATGTAAATGTAAAAGATTTTTTCTTTTTATGACCTCACTGCTCTCAGAGATATTTATAATATGATAACGTTTATTGAAATTTTCAAATATACGCCGAAAGGAGTCATTGTTGTCATAGTATTTCAGACTTATCATCTGAAAGTCACGAGTTGATCTATTTGGAACGCAAAAGTTAATTTTACCAAGCAGGAACTCGGAATAGACATCACCACTAATTAATCCAAGTAGATATGACATACTCAACTTTACTCGACGACTTTTCAAGGTTGGTAACTTAATAAGACCAAGTCTGTTATGATGGTAGCAGATATGAATTCCATCCATTGCCTCTTAAATAAAATATCGAAAACTACTTTTGCACTGATTCAATACCACTTAAATGGATATTATAACAAGGATCCCCAGTAATTGATTCATATTGAAGAATAGGGCGAAGTAAAGAAGTATATAATTGTTTCGTGATATATGGGTCGGGAAATTCTTTGCAACAGAGTTCCATAAATTCAATTACGTTATTGGCTTTATTAACTGTTAAGCCAATATGATCACGAAAATTAAGCCTATGATCTAATAAAATACCAAGATCATTAATGCTGTGAACTTTCTCCAGTGCTGTATCAGTAACAAAATAGATGGAATCTAATTTGTTAATTCTGAAGAATGACATATGTTTAGATTTTCTAATATTTAACTCCATTTCATTTGATCAAAGCTTGTTATAATATCACCAACGTCCTATTTCTACATAGTTGAAATTATATAATAAACATCTGGATTATATATGTATAATCATATTGAGATAGACGAAATTATATAATGCCCATCTATACCATATTTTTCATATCTGCAAGCATATTTTGTTTATAATTGCACTTAATCATACTATGCTCATCTATGAGCGCCTTTTAATTAAATTTCATTATAATGAGATAATTACAAATATATTGTGCTTATTTGTGGACATATATTGACTATATTTAAAGCGGATAGTTTCTTTTATGTTATACTTATCTGTCGCCATATCCTGTGTATATTTGATTATACAAAGATAGTTCCAATTGTATTAGATCACATGTGATCACATTAATACAGTTCCAGCTATATTAGGATCACCGGCGACTATATGTGATTTGATTTTATTTGATCTTGTTGATTATACTCCAACATAGGGGCAAAATCTTAATTAAATTATATTTGTCTGTGACTATTTTATGACTATATAAGAAGGTTTCAATTACATTACCTTCAGCTATGACCATGTTATTATTATTAAATTAAAGTGGAATAGTTCAAATTGAATTAAGCTTAAAACATATAACACTTTGCTTATCTATAGTTATAGTGAGATATTCCTTATATGATGTTTGATTTATATTACATATTAATTATAGTGATGTGATATAATTGCAACTATTCTGTGTTCACTATTAACCATATTTTGGTTATATTTGATCTAAATAAGATAGGTCTAATTACATTGCCCTCTTCTGTGAACATATATGGATTATATTTAATCATAAGAAAGAAGTTTTAACGGTAATATATTTACTTGTAACCACATATATATTATATCTGATCATAGTCAGTTCGTTGTAAGTAAGAAATTTATATGACCATGTTTTCATTTCGCAGCAACATAGTGGCATAGTTTTAGCTAAATTATGCCCATTTATTTATTTTCATTATATTTGATTAAAGTGCTATAGTTCAAATTATATTATCTCCAACTATGACCATATTTAGGTTATATACGTAAATATTTTCACTGTAAATATTTTCATACGAGCAACTGAATTACTCACTATTATTTTAATATATTTAAAATCATTTAACTACAACTACAATCATTATATATTTTACAGTTCCTATTTTATCTCTCAACTAAAATTTACATGCTTGTAATTATATAAAAATTAACGACATTTAGTTGAATATAGTAAGTTTTGTGATTGTCAAAGCAATCAAATATTAGGATATTTTCCCTTTGAATTCTGTTTGTCGTCGTTGACGTCATATCATACGAAGTCAACACCAATATTTTGGCATTGTGTCGACAATAATTAAATATTATTGATGGCCTTTTACAATTGCTAAAGCTTTAAAATGATAGATAGCTTTCAATAAAACTCAATTATTGTCAATATCGAGCACAGAAATGCCAATTTTTTAAAGTCGACTTGGTTTGATGACGACAACGACAATTGCAATATGGGGGAATATGTTGTTTATAATCAATTTATTTTTTGTATAAGTTTTTATACACTACATTCTTTTTCTATTTGTTTGCTGGGTTTACAATTACACACACACACACATGCACACAAAGAGATAGACTCAGCCAAATAATTTCGGAACGAAAAATGTTTATTTTCACTAGAAGAGTAGACTAAAATAATTTCAAAGAATTTATAAATGAATACAAATACTATTTTTGGGGCTAAAACAGGAAAAAAATAAACAAATTGTTTTTCTACATGTAAATTTGAAATGCAAAATTGTTGTTGTACTTACTGTTTTATCAGCCAGTATTTGTTGTAATAGATATAATAATAGATTTTGTTGCAATGTAGAGTATTTTTTCAAAAAAGTAACTAACATTAACACATTTGCACCAACAAAATATTTAAAATATAAATTCCAGAGAGAAATGTTTCTTTAATAATTTTTCTTCAATAATAATTATAAAAAGGAAATTAGTGGTCATTAAATTGGAAGAAAAAAAGGTTTATTAAATTGTGAACTTATGGGAAATAAAAAATATCACACTAATCTATTATGTTATAAAATACTGGTAAATGTAGTGTGAAGGCATTGTACTATAATTAAATGTAAAATTCAAACAAACATCGTTTTTTTATTATTATTATTATTGAGTTCACATGTTTTTCTTATCAATAATAATTTCATTAAATACATTTTAAATACCCTCCCTCTTTGATTATGCACTTTTGATCAAGGAATTTCACAATAAAATTGATGTTATTATTTGCATAAAATATTGTAAAGTGATAAAATTTATTACGTTATTAAATTTTAATGTAAATAAATTTTAAATACAAATACCATATCAGTGCTGGTCACACTTAAATTTTAATAAAATAATACACCACGATAACAGAAATGTAATTAACCCTGAATTATAAATAATATATTTAGTTTTGTATGAAACTGTGTAGCAAAAAAAACACAGTTCATTCATAAAAATCTAAAATGCCTTGAACTTGAATATTAATATAATGGAAAAACATATATATATATATATATATATATATATATATATATATATATATATATATATATATATATATATATATATATATATATATATATATATATATATATATATATATATATATATATATATATATATATATATATATATATATATATGTAGATTGAAAGACTTTTCCCCTTAAAAAGAAATTTATATAAACAAATAATAAACAACTAAGGAAGTAATATTTAAAAAAAAATAATAATTTTGTTGGAAACAAATTTTATTATGAAAATCTTATATTAAACTACGTCTCTTATTTCATTGAAAATAAAATTTCCATAATTCTTTTAATGATTCAAAATCTCGTAGCAAAAGGCGTAAAAACCTTTTGGATAAAAAAACTTTTCCTAATTTTTTCTTTGGTTTTTTTTTTTTTGCTTTGAAATATTTAAGTAGGGAAGTGTAGTATACATTTCAGAAAATGTTCTTCAACAAATTATTCATCTTAGAAAAAGAAATTAAGAAGTTGAACAAGCAAAAAAAGAAATAAGAAAAACAATTCAAAATGGCGAAAAAAGGAAAAATCCTTACCAAACTTTAGATATAAATGTATGAGCAAAGAGAGTACGTGTCAGTAAAACTTGTCTTATTAATATGCAAAATAATGTCATAATTAAGGATTTACATTTTACAACGCATCACTAACTAACAAATACACACGCACAAAGACCAGGGACAGGCCATTAAAAATTATTAAAAAGGGACTAAAATAGATGAAGACAGACAATGTTTTCTTTTGTATACTACGAAAGAAAATTTCTCTTCAAGTACATATTCCAACAAAAAATTAATATGATCAAAAATCTCTCTGGCTCCCTTTCCCTGTAATGACACCGTTAGTGTGTAATTCATATATTACCACTTATTTTGCTTTTTCTCGTTCCTTTTTTTGGCGAATGAAAAACTTTTTTAACATGCCTTAATAGTCAAAGCTTTTTAAAGTTCATTTGTGTTCAACACAAGAGGATCTGGGGTTGTAAACTAACTACAAACACCACTGCTACTCGTGCAACTAGCGGCAATCAAAGCTGCCACATAAATTAAGGGTAAAATCGTCAAATTTTGGAGAAAAATCGTCAAAGTGATTCATCTAAATCGCCGTGCAAATATATCACATTTTTAAGATAAAATTGTTTGTAGAAAATATTGTATACATCTTTTTAATTTTGTTTTTAAAGAAAAATAACAAAAAAAATATTTCACACATATCCTATCGTATCCTATCCTGCTATTATAACGTTTGTAAATTTGAACTACACTATCTGTATCCACACTGAAGTTAATTCTTTTATTTTTTTTATATTCTATTTTTATACTAAAACTCTGGGGAATGAATGAATTTTGTGCAATCTGATGATAACGCAGTTCTTTGAAAAGATATGTGTCAATACTTTTGATCAGATCTATGTACAACTAATCTAGTCTGCAGTTTATTTTTAGTGGTACCTATATGCACATTACTCCTATTACATCGTAGACTAGTAGGTAGTGTACTAGACTCGTAGTGCGAAGGTCCCAGGTTCAAATCCTGCCGCGGAACTTTGGCAGTTTGTGTCTGATAATTAAAGGGAGTGCACAACAAGCCTTCACTGGCTTAAGTGTATGTCCTATGACATGGGCTATCACACCCCTCCAACCAACCTAACCTAACCTAACCTCAAGAGATTTTATAAAAAAAAAAATTCAATGTTTGTTGTTGGCTTAGCTGCATTTTATTGACGCTAGCCAAATCATTTTAACTCTTTAGCCGAAACATTTTTGAAACTTTATTTAAATTTAAAGTTGCCTGAAGCGCATTAAAATTAAAAAAAATCGATTTTTAATATCCAAAAACCGTCAAATTCAGGAAAATAATCGCCAAATCGTCAAAATACTATATGACCAAAAATTATTAAATCTGGCAGTTATGGCGGCAATGACACGCACACAGACACACACTCACATATTGACACAAACATATAAAATACCAAAATATTGTCTATAACTGGTTGGTGGCTTTGGTGAAAACTACAAATAACCCGGCAACAACAAAATTATATAGAAAAATAAAAGAAGCAGGAGTGTATAACAAGTTTATGAAGCACAAGTGGTTAAATCAGCAGTTGTAGTTTTAGCAGCAGCACAAGTAGCATATCAATCACATGCTACAACAACAACAACAATGACAAGACTAACGGCAATAGCAGCAACCAAAACGACAGCAAAATTGCATAAAAAAAAGAAAGGAAATGCAAAACTTTTTGAAGTCCTTCTTTTTTGTTATTTTTTTTTTCTTCCTTTTTTCACATATTAAGAGCGCAAGAAATGACACTGCAGGCATGAATACTAATTTAGCGCTGCATCACATTAACAACATCCGCTCAAAGTAATACAATCTAAAATCTTCTTCATGAATAAAAATAAAACAAACAACAACAACGATAACTAAATTTACAGCTTCACGTCTATAAGATGGTGGAGGGAATAATTTTAAACTTTATTATAGTTTTTAAGAAAAATCCATTTATGGCATAATAGAGTGGGAGCATTTTATAATAATTTGTGCAAGACAAATTTATTAAAATTAAACTAGTTGCTAAATATAATACATATACTTATGCATTAAGATGATCGTGCTACCAAAAAGTCATTGAATAAAAAAGAAAGAAAACAAGCTGTGGAAAATTTTATGATTTCCGTTGGTTCTAAAAAGTTGTTAATAATTTGAGCTGCAGGTTAAGTTAGGTTGATTGGAGGGGTGTGTGCCCATGTCATATGACATACACTTAAGCCAGTGAAGGCTTGTTGCGCGCTCCCTTTTAATTATCAGACACAAACTGCCAGGGTTCTGCGGCAGGATTCGAACCTGGGACCTTCGCACTACGAGTCTAGTACACTACCTACTAGTCTACGAGGGTCAGTAAGTATTTGAGCTGTAAAAGGACGATTACTTTTTAAGTGAAACTGCGAATTATGGAAGCGATGAATATAAAATAGACTCATGTTAAGTATAATTGTTTGTTATACTGTTTGTATAAAAGCATTCTAAACCTATTATGATTGTTTTTTTTGCAATATTCATATACGATAGAGAATTCCCATATTGTATTTGATTATTTTAGCATGATTTTATATAGCGACTAATGGTATGTCAAAATATATAAGTATATATATATATAAGTTTAAATATTTTATAGGCATGAACCTGATAATTTTCATTATTAAATACTCTTTCTAAATCTTATTATATTACACATGATATCGTTAATAAAAGAACAATTATTTGTAGTCCAATCATTCGTAATAATAAAGAACCACAGAATAACAATTGCTTGGCTTTTTCTACCTAGGCCACTAAGCAAAATGCAACAAAAGCGCAGGGAACCTATACATGCTGTTCAAGTATTTGGACGTAAAAAAATCCACTGTAGTAGCCTACTGCCAACGTGGACATGGTTTGCTTCATGCCAATAGACGGCCGTTGGAACAAGTTGAACCTAAAGTTTTGCAATACAAATACCATTCTTTTTGTTGGTCAAGGAAAATTTCACCAGTGTAGATATTCGAGCCCGCGTTAAAGGTGGTGGACATGTTGCTCAAATATATGCTATTCGTCAAACAATTTCAAAGGCTTTAATTGACTTCTACCAGAAATATGCTTCTAATAAGCAAATAAAAGATATTCTTATTCAGTAAGACAGGACCTTGTTGGTTGGTGATCCACGTCGTTGCGAACCGAAGAAATTCAGTGGACCAGGTGCCCGCACACGATACCAAAAATCATACCTTTAAGCTTTGGTTCTGTTACATACATACATATTTCCGAAACATAATAAAAAAGATTATTGTATAAAGAAAATAAAAAAGCACTAAAAAGAGGAGAAATAATTTTCATGTTAAGTACAGCAGGAACTGTACCATCTTTCGAAAACAGCATGTTGTTCCGTTCTGCTAGTGTTTGTCAGAATGATTTACACATTTGTCTTTGTTGTAATTTGTTCTTTAATAACTATCACATGTAATTTGGCTTATAAAAATACGATTGAACGAAGAAGCCTGTTTAAATTAAAAAAAACACAAAAATTATTTTACTTTTCAACATAAATGCCTTGGTATTCTACACATATTTTGTCGAACGTTTCTCAAATTTGTATTCCTTTCCAAAAAGTACTATTTGTCGACGTCATCATCAAATAGGTATTTGTTTGTGAGATGAATTCATCGTTGGAATCAAATCGCTTTCCGCCGAGTCATCTCATCAGGTTTGGAAACAGAAAATGGTCACTAGTGCAGATGAGGAAACAATCCGTGGCCTAATTCATGGATTTTGGCCGTGCACCTTTGCATTGTCCTGGTGGAAACTTACTTTCATTCTTGGCAAATAATTTGGCATGATATTGTTCTTCCCTTTGATGGTAGTCAATTTAAATTATACTGCGTGCTTGCCGAAAAACCGTCACCTTGACTTTATTGGCTAACAATTCAATTGTCTATTGGCACCGATTCAACCTCGAGAAACCCACTGTTTATACTGCTGTTTGGTCTCTGCGGTGTTGTGGTGGATCCATGTTTCATCTACAGTTACGAAACGGTGCAAAAACTCGTTCACATTGCAGTTTAACAACGCCAAACGCTCCTGCAAAGTTGTCACACGATTGCATTTCTGGTCGTTTGGGAGCAACCGCGGGATCCATCTTGAGAAAAGTTTTCTCATACCAGTGATCATGCAAAAGTTAAACGCCTGAGTCATGTGAAATCATTTTGGCTTACACAAACTCTCGTACAATCAATCAATCTCCGATCGGCAACCACCATATCGTAAATTTCTTCAATTGTTTGGTGTGTAGGGACCTCAAGTGGGCTTGTAAGAACACAACGAAATTTAACTTAAACCATTTTTGTACCATTGAAATTGTTGGTGCAGAATTCCCATTTTTCAAACTTTGCCTTAGTTTGAGTAATGGCTTCTTTATCCATTTTATCCTCAAATCACGCTGTAATCTGATATCAATGGTTTGTTCACATTCTGACAGGATTCAATGCCTGTTGACAAAGGCACTGTTGCTGTTACAGTTAAGAGGCGGAAAATTAAGACTTCACGCACTTATTGACCCACCCTCCTATTTGATAAAATAAAATATACCATCAAATGAAGTGTCTTTTTACAGAAAAATTTATTTAATATTGAAAATATCTTTATGCATAAATGGAAAGTGGGATTTGATTTGTAATTTCAGTTAATTTCAGTTAATAATAATTAAAAATTATTTATTTATTTATTTGCTTGATTTGAATTAAATAAATGAATTTTATATGTTTTTTATACAAAATTTAAATTGCTAACTATTTAATTAAATCTCTCTTTTTAAAAATACCTTACATGTAAAGTATTTCTATAAAAAAATCACTTTCAAATATTTTCATTTCTGTGTAAATTTTTTTACACAAATTGATTTTCTATGTTGAAAAAGGAAACAAATGCTAAATATTCATACATTTTTAGTTGTAAATAAAATTGAAATTAATTCACGTGAAAGGAACTAAAAAAAGCAGCCACTACAAACTAAATATATTTTGACATTTGCCTGTCAGTTTCATTATTTAAACATAACAATTTGAATAGATATTTCGAAAACTACAAGACCAACAAGAATGTAAAGGCTTTTTTATGTACATATTTAGTTTGTTTGAGAGACACGGCATTAAAAAGGAAAAAAAAAGAATAATAATAGAACAAATAGAATAGAAGTAGAGTATATTTTAAATAGTAACTTATCATAGAGTCACTGAATCAGATTTTTGTACTAATGTTTTCTGCTCCACCTACAATCAAACGAGTGCATTCTACCGTTGAATGGATGATGGTGACGAGCCACAAACAGTTGCTAGATTAACTGACAGTCAAACAATAGACATAAAAATAACGCACACATACCCACATGAATAGAGCAGAGAGAGAGAGAAAAAAATTGAAGGCATTCAGGCCGACAATGTGTTTTTTTTTATATTTGAAAATTTTTGTTGCTGCTGGATATTTCAACTCTCTATTCTATAGTCTTCATGCACATTGAATGGCAGACAATGTACAAATGTCAACAACATAAAAACGTTTGCAGTTAACTCAACTGACACAGTGAATGAAAATATTGTGAAACACAAATGCACAAACCCACCTACACTGGCTGCGACTGCTATAGACTTAAGCATAGTTTAGAAAGTCCAGGCTTGAAGAAAAGTTAAAAAACAAATATGTATATCAAAAATTGTACAGCAATAATTTTAAAGACTCAATAACGAGTCTAAAATATTATTTAAAAAAGAGAGAGAAAAGTAATATCTTACGCACAAATTCACCTTCAAGTAAGGCTTAATGCTATGAGCTATGCTCTTTGCATTCTATATAATTTCCACCCTTGTATTATCCTTTCAAATAAGGGAACTTTTCAGACTGTCCTCATTCCCTGAAAAGGAGGCTATGTATACATTAGAAAATGTTTGCATGTGTTTGAGTGTTTTAGGTCTGAATGTGAATTTGTTGCCAGTGATAGTGGCATTTCATTCCATTTTTTATTTTTTATTATTGGGATTTTTTGTTTCTCTTTTTTTCTTTCAATTTCAATTCTGAATTTGATGTTTAAATTGTATGGCCATGAGTATGAACAATAACATCAGCATCATCAACAACAACAGTAACAATAATAAAATAGCAACAACAGCAACAATTATTATATTTATATAGAGGAAGATGCAAATAAAAGCACAGGCTGTATTTGAATTATAACGGAAACGGAAATGAGTTCACACAAACAAAATCAAAAATAATAAAAGAAAACATGTCCTCACACACACATACTATCGGAGACAGCTAAAAGGACAAGTAGCTTTTAAGATTGTAAGAGAGAGCAAGCAGATCGTTTTCACTATTTAACAGTGTAACAAGATGAATTAAAATATAGAAAAATATTTGCCGTGCAGAAAAGAAATTAAAAATAAAATAAAAACCAGAAGCAAATGTAAAATTGGGTTATAAATATTTAGCCTTTGATTGCTACAAATTAAAGGAAATTTGAAAATCAATAAAGATGTTGAAGGCAATTGCAAAAAAAAGAAGAAAAGCAAACAAACAAATAAACGAAACAGACAAGTAAAAAGGAAATTGCAGAAATTAGTGATAAAAATAACAAGAAAATATTTGATTAATTTAGCTTTTGCAGAAAAAGAATGATAGAGAAAATAAAAGCAGCAGCATTTTTTATTTCAATTTACAAAAAAACAAAAGAAATGCTGGCAAATTAGAATATTTATTTAAAGCAAATGGTTACAAGGAAAAGTCTCGATTGTAGTTTTCCGGTAGATTCAAAGAACATTGAAAGCGAATTATTAATTTATATATTTTAAAACTTCAAGGCGAAGGTAAATTTTTAGCCCATTTGTTTTATTTTTTAATATTGATTTTATTTAATAAAAAAATTATAAAGTAGAAATTAATGTTCCCTTTAGATTGATGTTCCCTAATAATTGATGACTAACTTAAAAGCCATTTTAGGTATTTACATTTTGTCAAGAATGTATATAATTACTACTAATTGAAAACTCAAGGCGAAGGCAACTTTTTATATTTTAATTTGATTTATTTCGATAAAAAAAATTGTTCTAAAAATATTTATGAAGAATAAATTAATTATACGTTTTAATTAATGCTTTCCAATAATTATTCACCAATTTAAAGACTAAAATAAATATTTACCTTTTGCCAACAATGTAAGCGATAGTTACAAACTTGAAGGCGAAGGCACATTTTTTTAGTCCTTTTTTTATTATATTTTAATTTGAATTAATTAAATGAAAATGTTGCTATAAAAATGTTTCCTTTTCAATAATTGTTTACTAATTTAAAGGACTTTTATAATGTTATATTGATTATTTAGATTTTGACAACAATGTAAATAATGATTTAAAATATTTCAATAAGTATTTAAGTAAATTTGTAACAAGATTACACAGTTTTCTTGATGACTTAAGTGATGTCAAAAATGTGTAAAACTTTACAAACCTTTCTGCTAAAATATTTTAATTTTAAAGTTTTTTGCAATGCTCGGCATTAGTTTACATTTAGTAAAAAATATAATTGAATCTATCAATTACCTCAGATAAGAAACTTTTTAATGCTTGTTATCAAGTTGTCCTAGCAAATGTATACATCACGTAAACAATTAATATTAAGGCTGAGTGCAAATAAATTATATATTCAAGGTACATACATCTAAGAAAATATATTTATTTTCAAGTATTTAAAACACTCTTACGTGTTGCAATAATTGCTTATATTATTAAGTAACATTAAAAATAAATCAAAAACTTATAGAATTTACACATTCAAGCTAAACAATTAATTAATTTAAATTATCACGTGTAGATTAGCTGCAGCAGTGGAACTTTTGAGGTAGTTTTCGACCACTTTTTTGCACATTTCGGGCGGTAACTCGGTGATAACTTGATGATTGTTGATTTTTAAATGCATTAAGAGATTATCCGCGTAAACACGTTCTTTCACTTAGCCTTACAAAAACATTTTAACGGCGTCAAATCGCGTGATCATGATGCCCAATCGTCATCGCCAAAGCGTAAAATTACTCGTTTAGGAAATCCATACAAGAAAGCCAAAATCGATTGTGCTATGTGGTTCGTGGCACCGTCTTTGTTGAAACCACATATTGTCTAGTTCATAAGCTTTAGTTACAGGCCAAAACGAGTTATCATACGGCCTTAGGGCTCTGAATTCACGTTGATGGTTCTTCCAGCGTCGTTTTCGTACAAACACGCCCAATTTTTTTTTTTTTTTTTGCAATTGGACCAGTACTCAGGGGATGTCCCCTATTTATGCAGTGCATTGTGCTGGAACTAGGAAAATAGGATAGGATGAGGAGGATAGCGGGAGTAGTGTTTATGGATATTCGATTTGAATCTCTCCACGCTGGGTATGGCAGGAAAGACATCTGCAGGGAGCTCGTTCCATATACGAGCCGTTCGATCAAAGAACGAATTATTTCTGTAATGCGTAGTGCGATTCGCTGTTATATCGACCACAAATGGATGTGCTCTTAATGAGGAACGTGTTGCTCGTAAGTGAGAGCGGATCTCGGGAATATGTTCCCGTACCTCATTAGAGCACAGTCCATTGAAGTAACGATAAAACAGCGTAACACATCCCACGTTGCGATGATGCTCCAGTGAGTCAATAGAGTTGGCTACACTATTGTCACCTATGAGTCTTTTCGCCCTCTCCTGAACTCGGTCCAGTAGCTTCAAAATAGGCTTTGAAGCACCGGCCCATACATGAGAGTTGTATTCCATTTTCGGCCGGATGAAGGTGGTATAAATAGTGAGGATATCAGAAGGGGTGAAGTATCTCTTACATCGTCTTAAAAAACCGAGGCACTTGAGTGCTTCTTTGGCGATATGAAAAATGTGCTCAGACCATCGAACATCGCTCTGAATTTTCATGCCCAGAACATCAAGAGCTTTTGATTCCTCAATATTTATATCACCCATAGTAACAGATGGAGCAGCATGTACGGCCATACGTTTATGCGTAAGCATACAGCACTGAGTCTTCCGGGCATTGAAATCGACCCGATTCGCGTGACCCCATTCGGAGATTGTTGCAAGATCTTGATTTATTGATTCGACCATATTTTGCCTCATAGTCCTAATCTCCAACGGACTTGGCCTATGGTCGAATGAGTAAGAATGGCTAATGCTGCTGTCATCTGCAAAAGAATAGATAGGGTTGGTAGTTTTACAAAGTAAGTCATTAAGAAAAATGAGAAACAGGGTAGGAGAGAGAACGGAGCCTTGTGGTACCCCTGAATTTATCTTGAACTCGTCTGATGAGATCCTATCTATAACAACTCGTATAGTGCGATCACTGAGGAAGCTCGATATAAACCGAGTGAGGCCATTATCAACACCAAAATTAGCCAAATTAACCAATTAGTTTTGCCAGAAGTGCCCCATGCTAGACTCTGTCAAACGCCTTGGAGATATCCAGAGCCACCACCTTACTTTCGCCAAAATGGTGAATGGAATGACACCATTTCTCCGAGAGGAGTGCTAGTAGGTCACCAGTAGAGCGGCTCCTACGAAAACCATACTGTCGGTCATTTAGTAAATTGTTGGACTCTAAATACCTCACAAGATGAAAGTTAATCATACTTTCCATCACTTTGGAAAGTGCGGAACATATCGCTATTGGGCGGTAATTTTCAGGGTTATTAGCCTCCTACAGACTTTAATGCGCACCAAACAGTCACTTTATCCGAATTCAATGGCTTTTCCATAATCATTTCTGGGTTGTCCAAACTTCACATATCGAGTGAGAAATAAGCTTCATCGCTAAAAAAAAATATCTTCTTTGAAAAATCAGCATCGAAAACCTGTTTCTCTTGCACATAATCAGCATATCAGCGGCTTTAATTATTACGTGAGTTGGACTTTACATGGATGGAGGTGCAAATCCAGATATAAAATTCATTGTAATGAGCGGTAAGATAAGCCCCATGGCAGAGAACGCCGTGGAATCGAAAAATTCGGACTATCTGCCACACTTTCTCTAGCAGAAGCGATATTTTCGCAAGTACTTACAATGCGATGATGCACAGGTCTAACCATATCTATTACACTTCCAGTCTCTTTATATTTCTTTATAATGTTACCAAATTCTTAACGACCTCGAAAAGAGGCCACATTTCAACCACAACTTTGGTAGTAAGTTTTAAATATTTTTACGCGTTCTGCGGTTGTTAAACGATCCATACTTGTGAATCGCAAACCTTTTGCTAAATAATTGACGTTTTATGTGACAGATATTTAACAGCTCACAGCCTTGCCAGACCGACGGTCATGTAGACAATTAGTTTTTAACCATTTTATTAGAGTTCACGAACATTTTTCTTAGTGCGTATTATGTAAAATAAATTCGTTATGAAACTTACGTATCGCGTTGTAGTGATTGCTTACATATGTCAACAATGTAAAAATTTTTTTTCAAATATTTCGATAACATTTTTTTTTTTAATTCCTAGCAAAATTAAATGATTTGCCTAATAATTTACATGATGTACAAATCAAAAAGAATTAATATAGTCATCAAAATATAATTTTTCAAAATATGTATAAACTATCCTGTAAGTACTAATATTTTTACTTTGTATGACAGTAGTTTACATTTTGTCAGCAATATGATATATGATCTTAGAATCGTAATTGTCTTCTCAATATTTTTTATTATGTGAAAAAATGAGTTTTTAAATATTCTGCTTAAGAAATTTATCATGTAGATAACACTCTTCATTTATTTTTTATTTAATATTTTCAAGGCCTTTGGCAGACTTTTGTCGAAACTCATTTCTTTTGATATCGGTGGTAATTATCTTGGTTTATACCGGATTTTCCCAGGGATCGCACAACACTAGATGGTATATATGGGGTCTCATCAGACAACATCAAGATTAATTCAGGGCTGTTGTGAGACTCCATTCTTTCTCCGACCCTATATCTTATTTTTCTCAATGACCTTCTTTGTCAAATTTCCAATCCCATCTAATCTTTTGCGGATGCCAACAATATTTGCCATTCATATTTACTTGACAGTAACCTAAGCCTATCTGAAATTTATGCCATTTTCCAGAATATTATTGATACCCTAGTCGCGAGCTTGTAGTAATTTTCTAGTGGGGTTATGCGGATAGGGCCGTAAGAAACAGTGTTGTATGCTTAAACATAAGCGTATGACTTCATATTGTTCACCAATTATAATAATGGGTTATATAGATTTGAAGGAATCAGAGGTTCTTGATGTTCTGGCATAAAAATTCGATGGGACATGGGCGCATTTTTCATGTCCCTAAAGAAGTAATCAAGTGCCTCACTTTTTAAGACGTTGCAAGAGATACTTCACTCGTTCTGATCTCCTTACTATATATATACAAGATATATCCTTCCAATGATGGAAAGCGAAGAAGCTCCTCAGTGTTGGTAATGCAGCCGACTCTATTGATTTGCTGAGGCATCAACGCTGTTTTATTGTTACTGCAATGGAATGTGCTCTAATGAAATCAGAGAACTTGTTTGCGAAAGCCAAGTTTACTTACAAACGACTCGATCTTCATTAAAAACGCATCCACTTATGGTCAATATACCAGTGAAAATTCGATCTTTAGTTGAACAGCGCTTATGTTGAATAACTCCCTGTCTAGATCTTTTCTGTAACTCCCACCATGGTGAGGTTCATGGTGTATATCCACAAGCACTAACACCTCGATTCTTTCTCCTATGACTAAAGCTCGTATATTTTTTTGGACCAAAAACAGTACATTTCACTGAAATTGTTTTAAAAAAGCAGTAAATCGATTTGGATAAACAGTACTTTACGCAGTATATATTTTATTCAATATATAAAAAAAATTAACAAGCATTTCCATCATCTGAATCATTTCCATCAGAATCAGCTTTGTGGTTGTTTTGTATTTGTCGTTTGAAGCAATTTGAATAAGCAATGCCGGCTTCGTTTTGAGGTAATTGTAGAAATCAACGCACTTGTACTTCAAATTACATTTGACGGTTAGAATCGCCTTCAATGTTTGCACATCTCATCTGACGTCAAAGTTTTGTTGTTCACTGCAGATAAGGTTCGTTCCACTGATGCTGAAGTTCTTGGAAAACATAAAATATATCCAACGATCGTGGCCATTTCTTTGAATTCGCAATCGGCGTTTTTGAGATGAATAAATATCTCCACCTACCGATCCACAATCGAAACATTGCCTTCTCTCCATTGCATAATTTGTCACTCGTACAATACTATTTAATATATCAAAATTGGGTGTGTAAATTTACCGCCTTTTCATTGGCATTGTACAAATTGTATTCGCTCAACTTGTTCATAACAGCTTCAACTTCATTCCATGTTGGTGTTTCTTCCAATGCCGCCCACCCAAAAATTTTCGGCTAGCGACGAATCAGAGGAGAATGCTTATTTTTAAAGTAAACAATAATTTTGCATGAATTCGCTGTTCGCCGTTTTTATTTTTATTATGTATCGAAAAACAGTATTTTGAGGGAGAAAAGCAGTACGCAGTTTTTGATGTCGAAAAACAGTACAATACTGCGAAAAACAGTACATATACGAGCCTTACCTATGACTTATGTTTGTAGTGCCAGCACAATGCATTTCATAAGGGGGATCTTCAACTGGGTACTGGTCCAAATAAAAAAATAACAAATATAACATCAAAAAGGTAGATAATTGTGTAGGAAATAAATCATTTCGACTTTTTAATTTTTTCCTCTTTTCTATTGCATGTCAATAGTTTACATTTTGTAAACAATTCAAAATAATTTGCTAATTTCATTAACTTTAAATAAGTTTCTAACAAGATAAGTGCTACATTTATTTTAAATCACTTGGTATACATAATGTAAATAATAATAAAACTTGTCTTTAAGGTTTCTTGTTGATGTGTTTCAGAAATATTTCAAGGGTTTTCGTAAAACGCGTTTTACATAATATTAAAAATAAATAAAGCATTCAACAATTTGGAGATATATTTTTTAATAAATTATTTAATTTTTATACAACCTTTTATATATTTTTATAATAGTATTTTTATATATTATACTTCTAATTTACATGTTGACAACCATGTAGAGAATTGCTTTACAATATAATGAACACTTTGTAGTCTCCTGCAAAGAGTAATTTATGAATTTGAATTTTTTTATGTGCTCCAACAATTATTTACAGTATGTTTTTTTTAGCAATTTTGAAAGGAGCTTCGCTGCTACAAGATTTGTGCCAAAAATTTTGCGAGCAAATTGTATGAGCCAACTGATATGACGACATCCTCTGCAACTTTGCTGATAGTGAGTCTATGTTTCTCCATAAGAATTTTCTATACTTTTCCAACGTTTTCATCGGTGTTTTATGTGATGGATCTTCCAGGACGAGCGACATCATTCACATGATCTCGATTTTCTTTGAAAAGCTTCAACCATTTTTAAAAATTTTTCTGACTCAGAGTACAATCACCATAAGCCAACAGCAGAAAATCGCCGAACAAGCAAAACACGTCTGTTATGCCTCTCACAAACAAACTTAACTAAATACAAACAAACTTAAATAAGAACATATGTTCGAGAAATGTGTGCCAACATAAAAAATCGCGAGGAATTTAAAAATTTATATTTTTTTGTTGAACAGGCCTCGTATGTTCATTTGAAAATTGATGCAGAAATACTTTATTTCCTTGGAAATACTACTTTATGCAAAAATTTTTAGAATCGTTATTCCATAAATTTTTATTAACAACGTACTCTTCCGTTTTACTTAACAACATGTGGGATTTGTTGTTTTTTTCATATTGAGTGTTTTCATTAATTGCTTACATCGGGTAAATAATCTAAAAATATTTACATATGAATGCTGGTGAGCTGCTAAATCAGATTTAAAACTAAAAACTTTAAATCTCCCACACTATTCCTCAATAAAATGCTTCTGTTTTATTCTTTACAAAATCATATTTATTTTTTAATATATACAACAAAAAGTTTAATTAAATTAATGTAAACAAGTTATATGAATGATAAAATTATTTAAGCCCTCAAGTGTGTATAACATTAAGGTACTTACAATTTTTTTTTTTCAACAAAAGAAAATTAATTTTCATAGATGATACTTGCTTCAATACACATACATATAAGCTCAGTTCCATTCATTCATTCATTTATTCATTCGTAGACTTGATGAGCAGCATCAAGTACTTTACGTTAGCCAGCATCCAGTATTTTCAATTTCAATTAATGTTTATATATAAATACAATATATATATATATATATATATATATATATATATATATATATATATATATATATATATATATATATATACATTAAATATCATTAATTTACACACACACGTACACATATAAATATTATAGTGTTATTTATATTAATATATACTCCATATAAACATATTTGTATGTGCTTATGTGGCTGTACAGGTATTCGTTTGCATGGGTCAGTGTGGGTGTGTTTAACCTAAAGCCTTTTAAGTATTTCACAATTTATTTCGCATATAAATTGCCACTCACATGTTAACGAAATAAACAAAACGAAAAAATAAAATTGAAAAAAGGATGAAATAAATATATAGAAAATTCTCATATATCGCCTCTTTAGCCTGTTGTTACACACTTACATAAATAAATTGCATACAAACATACATACATACATGCATAAAACATTCACATAAACATCCACAACATGATCTTGTATGTAAAAATTGGGATTTTTACATCTAGTAGCTGTTGATGTCGTTTTTACTATAAACGTTGAAAATTTAAATGCAACTTGTGCAATTTGAGTGGCAGGCAGTGTGCCAAGGATTCTTTTTCCACATATTTTTTGTAATCCGTGTTTGAATAAACAGGGTTGAACAAAAAGAGAAGTTTTATTAAATCGAAACTAAAAATTAAGTGAAAAGGAAAACGAGTAGTATGCTCGTACGAGTATATGTTTTTTATGAAATGTGCCATAATTGTGCTATAAATGATTTTGCTAACACATCCTTTCCACTAGGCATTTTTATCTCCACTAGGCATTATATCAGCTGGGAGAAACATAGAGAGAGGAATACAAGTTTTCAGTGTCTTTCTCTCTTCCGAATGAAAAATTTGACAATTAAAATTGCCTAGCGGAAAAAGCGTGTAAGGAAAATATATTTGCTGATTATAAAAGTGATATAGATAAATTCAGCATTAATTATGTCTGGCTCACACATGTCAGGCTTTCTAGCAGAAGTTTTCGTAGGGCTGGGAGAAAGTTGGAAAAGTTATGCAACGTTGCCGTTCTGGTACATACAACCAAAACTGCTTACTCTCTTCTCCAGTGTGTAGCAATAAAAATACATGTATATAATTTTATTATCAATTCGTTTTATTAGAAAAAATTTTTAGATCTATTTAAAAGTTAAAGACTTCAAGAATCACTTAGGAAAAACTCTATCAACGAAAAGGAGAAACTCTAACAATGATTTTTGAAATGGAACAAGAATTAATTATTCAAATATGTATATACGAGGACTGGTCCATGACTTTTGGAATCATACACCGGTTTTTGGATAAAACACAAACTTCTTTGAGTTCTATACACTTTGTCCAACGTTTTTTAAATTTTTTCCCCATTCCAAAAAATAAGATTTGACGAGGTAATAAAAATAGGCATTTATTTGTGAGATGATTTTATTGTTAGAGTCAAATCTCTTTCCGTCGAGCCATCTTTTCTGACTTCTGCCACTTAAATACGATGTTAACAGTTTCAATGCAGTTGGAGAGAAATTACACATATGTTTTAATTTAAGGCAGAGAATGGAATGATGCACTATATCAAAGACTTTGGAGTGATCCAGTAGTATTAGGAATGATATCATATGACGTTTATCAATTTGACTTCTGATTTCCTCCGTGACATCAATCAGAGTAGTAGTACAGCTGTGCTTTAGTCTAAATCTAGATTGTCTATCATTTAGTAAGGAGTTTGTATGTAAGTAGCGGCTTATTTGTGAATGAATTAATTTTTCAAAGACTTTCGAAAAATAAGGCAAAATTGCAATTGGTCGGTAACTCTTGTCAGGTTTCAGGATCGGTATGATTTTGGCATGTTTATAGACTAATTTATAAAATTCTGCCATGAAAACTGCATATGTGTGCAACTGCACAGGTGGAAAATAACTTTTTATTTAGCCAAATGCGGTCGTTTTTTTTAAATCCTCATTAAATCGACTCAGTAAATTGGTATAATATTCGCATGGATTGTTTTTGGATTATAAAGCGAGCGTCCAAAAAAAACGGTCGACATAACTTTATTGCCTTACAAACCCACCTTGGCCTTCTTTGCATCGGTTCACCGCAAGAAATACACTGTTTTGACTGCTGCTTTATCTCTAGTATGTTATGGTGGATTCATTTGTCGTCCACATTTGCGGAATGGCGCAAAAACTCCTCCATATTGCTGTTGAACAACGTCAAACACCACTGTGAAGTTGCCTTACGCCTGCCTTCGCTTGTGAGCATATGCGACACCCATCTCGTAGAATGCTTTCTCCAAGGGATCATTTAAAGTGAAAACCCCTGAGCCATATGATATAACTATGGCTTCCACAATCTCTCACCCTTTAAATCTCCGATCGGCCAACACCATATCATGAATATCTTAATTGTTTCGGGTGTAAAGATCTTAACTGGGCGTCCAGAACGTTTGGATTTTTACGCGCTTGTATGGCCACAACGAAATTCAACATAAACCACTTTTTTACAATTGAAATTTGTGGTGCATAAGTTACATAGTGTTTATCAAGCTTAGCCTTTTGAGTGAGGGCCTCTTTCCGCAAAAAGATAATACTTGATGAGCACACGAAATTTACTTTTTTTCCATTTTGTCCTAAAATCACACGTTAATCTGCTCTCAACTACTGTCAATTACAAACTAAATGACATTTGCCTCTTGAAAGGAGCAGTGTTGTCCTTTCAATTAAGAGACGGAAAATTAAAAAATTCACAGAACAATTGACCTACCCTCGTATTTGCCATCTTCTGGTTGGTTTAAATTTTTAATTTTACAATAATTTCCATATTTCCAATATATCTATTCGTGATGATAAATAAATTTATTAATTTTTGCAATCATAGATTAATCATACATTAATCCAATAAATTACATAAATTACAAATAATTTTGACCTGATATTTTCATATCTAGAATATTTCTATATTCACAAATTATACTATCACGTAGTATAGTATGATGTAGTTTAATATATTGTCCACTCAAATCCAATTTTGTTGGACATTTAAGCCCTAAATTTACCTTTAAGCTCATTTTAAGTTTTGACTTAACTCTGGCTAAATTTTTAGCTTTGGTGTATTCGAAGACTAGTATTTCTAAGACTTTTTAACCCGCCGAATGCTGTTCCTTCTCACAAAGATGGACAATAAAGAACCTATACTTAGGATTAGAAGATTAATATGTAGAGTTATAGGGCTCAAATGTTCCCCAAAAATGTTCCTCGTCATATTTTACATAAAAATGCACCTGTTGGACTATATCAAGTAACGTTAATAACAATAAATAAATTGAAAACAATACAATTTAATAGTTATAATTCGTTATTTTAACCCACTTTAATTGATGGATTAAGCATAAATTTAAAATCTACTTAATTCTAATCATCCAATAGTGGCATTTTTAATACAAACTGTTTTTTACAAAGATTTAAGTAAATAACGAAATAAGTTGCACTTGAAAAATATTATTTATTATATTTCGCTATTCGATATAATATACATAGATATTTTTCACCGATGCCCAACATCAAATCGTGTCTCAAATTTAATTTAGGTATTTAATTTAAATTTCGAATGCAAGGGTTGCAATTGTTGCTGCAATTGTGAATAAGTACGAAATTAATCCTTAACCACAATTTAAACTTTGGCCTATTTAGAGCAACGAGAATATATGGACGAATTTTATGACAAATATTTTTATAGAACATTTCAACTGGTCATGTTTCTGTTTAAGAATAGTTTTGTTTTTTTGTTGCTCTTCACGGATGGGGACAGGAAAGACCCAAGAGATTTAGATGGTTAAAATGTACAGATGCCGTGATAAAATATTTAAAAAATAAATATTTGTCGTAAGCGGTTTGCATAAAATCTCTGAACATGCCTTATACATAAAATGTAAGGACTACAATTGTGAGAATTAGTTCGAAATTAGCCTTAACATATTTTAAGTTTTGATTTATTTCTGCCGTTCAAGTCGAATTTCAATCGATGACCTACAGTTTATTTTAATTTCATTATGAATATTTTGTGAAACAATTTGACCCACTAGACATCCGTATGGCGATGTTCCTTATAATGTATTACCTAAATCTGCTGCATGTAATGATTGCAAGATTTTCTATACCGATCCGCTATAAAAATGTTTAAAAGAGGGGAACTTAAACTCCCTCCAAAATGAAGGCTAGATGAAAACTTTGAAAATATCAATACATCCCCTGTACTAGCATCAGGACCTTAATATTTTTTCCTGCTATTATTTTCTTGATTGTGCTTAAGTTTTAATTTAAATAGAACATTTGAATATCAACTGAAGTCAAAATTGTGTTCCTTGGATGAATACCTGTAAGTCAAAACTGCGTCTTAAGAAAATTTTTCATCATTACGAGGATATTTACAGGGTGGCGCAAAGGTAATGCCGTAATTTGATAATGTGAAAACAAACGATTGAAAATTTTTCAAATAAGTAGTAACGATAATTCCACCTTCTTGAGGTGTATATCGCTCCATGGCTCGTTGACAACTAATTCTCAAAGCACAATGGCGTCCTTTGATATAATGGCAGCCATTTCAAATAATGACATTACTTTTGCGCTAGCTTGTATATCAAAAATGTATACTTAAGCAATTAAATTCTTTAGCTGAATGACTGTTAAAATGCTACACTTTTTCTTGCATTCGCTTCTGGTCGAATTTCAATACAATTTTTTTAGAAAATCGCTAATGCTTGATATAAAAAGCACTTAACTGAATAGTTGAAAGCAGAAATAATTTTATAAAATATATTGATATATTTCTTTAATTTATGATTTATGCACACTTTTAGAGTTTCAACGTAAATAAACAGTTCAAAAGTAATTGTTAGGCAACTTTCCATGTTGAATACAAAAGATATGCGACAGAATTTTCGAGCTATTATTTTTTATAATTCAAACAATGTTTCATTTATCAAGAGCTGAAATAATAATGCTAAGAAGTTTAAAATGAACTTGTCAAAGTCTCCATTAACATCTCTTTTCATTTCTACCCTGAACATATATATCTGCCCTTTACAACATATACTAAGTATTTGTATTCAAAACAGCCTCTTTTTTTCTATACTTTTCAAAGTATAGGTCCGCTTGAACGGTATTACTTTACTCTTCGCACGCTATAGACGCCTACAATAAACACTAAAATAAGGCAGTAGAAAACTGATAGTTTTTTTCTATTCTAAATATATGGCTGCCTGCCTGACTGCCTGTTTACTTGAGCCACACACAGCCTGAAAAATATTTGCATTTGTTTTATATATTTTGTTCTCTACAGTTCAAGTATTTAGAAGTTAAGCCTAAAAATCGACATCGACATTATACACTGAAGTGAACTTTTGGCTTTAGAGCTCTTCTTTCGTACACTCACTATCTGTTTATGAGAGGATAAATATGTGTGTACGTATGTGTATGTGTAACTATGTCTTTATGTGGATGTGTTATATTAAAGAAAAGGTAATACAACTCAATTTTTAGGCTGTTTGTATACACAAGTTTAGTTTAATATTTGAAAGGGGTTACTGAGAACGTAATCAAATAGTTGCTGTTTTAAAGAAATTTTTAGAAATTTATATGGATAAAAAAGGGAATAAAAATTATTTATACGTTACATATTAAGGTATTGATGAATAAATCTTTTCACAAAAAAATATATTTTAGGCCATGCTGAGTAGCGTATACGTTACATTTAATAGTTATATAACAATAAATATTAGTCATACGCCTAAGAATAAATTAATTAAAATTAAATATTAAAATTTATATATTCTTTATTTCCTATTAATAAATTAATAAATTATTAATAAATAAAGTATTGCAAACCCTTATATATCGCTTTTGAAAAACTTGCTGTTGCTATTCCTTTCAGTTACTTATACTAGCCATCAGTGCTCTAAACGAATTTTTTCCGCCAACAAAGACCAAAAAGGCCTCTCCCCTATTAAAGAATAGTAACATAGTATGTAAAGTTATTTGTGTATGATTTTGCTTGTGTGTAGGTAGTAACACATTTGAATGTATGTCATATATTTGGCTGTGAGCCAACGAAATTTTCGAGCATAAAATACAAAATATCCTGCGATTAGTTAGCGCAAGTAACCCAAGCCCAAACAAGCATCTGCCTAAAGACTTACCAGCACACAATTGCTGTATAAATATAAAAAGAGAAAAAATTAATAAAAAATGTACGAGGGGTAGCCACAAAAATGCTATCATTATGCTTAACAATATATTTTTAATATGGCATCATATAGCCCAGCGGAATCTGCTGCTGGTTTCCTTTAAACAAAACAAATTTTCTTTGTACTTATTATTATTATTTTATTATTATTAATATTATAATTATTAATATTATTATCATTCTCTTGGTCAACTTATTGAATTTATTATTAGCTAGAGGTTTTTTTCATAGAAATAACACATTTACTTTTATTTTTTTTTTAGTATTCCATATTTCTACACGCTGTGCGTGTCTTTTTCAGAAAATTCAAATTAATTGTATTTGAATTTATTTAATTTTCTTTTCGTTATTTATATTGGAATTTCCTGAAGAAGACAGCACCATGCTACAGAGATATTGAATAATTTAAAAAAATTAAAAATAAATATTTTTAACCGTACATTTCTAGAGCAATCCTCGTATAAGAAACAACAATAAATATAAACAACAACAACATTTCAAATACAAACGATCAAAAAATATTATTTTGTAATACACTACAACAACTTTTACAGCCTTTAAATATTGCATGAGCATGAAGCCTATTTTTAGGCTACAATAAGCAGCAAAATGTTGCCGGCTGCTGTTCACCATGAAAAAAAGTCATATTTTTCAAATGCATTGAAGCTGAATGTAGTAAACATTCAGGCTTGTTTGAGCCCTCTACTAGGATTAGTTAGAAAATATATATTTTCCCTTACATTTTTATATGTTTTTTTCTTCATTTTTTTCTTTCATTTCACAATTTTTTTGTTGTTGCATAAATACCAATGAAATTGAAGTGTTTTAACTTGTTATGGAATAAAGGCTTTTTGTAGAATTTTTCTGGAGATGGTGTTTTTTCCACAGATTTGATTTTCATGTGACAAAAAAACTAAAAAGAAAATATAAAAATTAGAAAAATACGAAAACAGCAAAATGTAATATAATTTTTAACAATAACAAATGACAACAATAACTATGTACTTCTACAACAAAATTGGTTGCTGCATTCAACCGCAAATGAGATTAATGTTGGTCATACGTTTTAACTGAAACAATACTTACGATATGAAAGATCCTCTTCCTACAATTCGAGAAGAAATTCTTTAATAAGTAACGAAGTAGTTTACGAATTTAAGACCATTAACTGACAATTTCATCAAAATGCAAGCAGCCTTTTTAACTCGAACGTTGTTATGCAAAATTAACTAATTTGAAAATATAATATTATTGTATAATTATTTAAACATTATCTAAATAAACTAGCAAATGCAAATTTTTCTTTAATTTCAATTGTCACAGCAATAGAAAATAAACAACAACAATAAGAAGAAGAAATCACAAACAATAATCATTCAACAACTAATGTAGTTACAATAAAGCTGCATGTTGCAAGATAAATAAAATAATTTAGTAATGACGTCGTTATGCACAATACAAAACATTTGGAAAAAAACTAACACATTCTTAAAACCATCCTCAAGACTTATACATAGTTTAAAACAATGTTTTATGTGTATGAATGTATTTACATATGTTTTTGTTGCTTCAAATGTATGTGAAAAAATTTTCTGCCAAAAACTATATATGTATATAGCCTTATACAAACCTTCCTACATACATACATATATATGTGTTTGTTTGCATGTTTATAAACCAACGGCGGCATGAAAAAATATTATTAAATACACATACAAAATATGGTGTAAATTGTTTTAAATTTGCCACATACTTTTACTTACATGCACTTAACAACAAAAAAAGTCTATACAAGTAAAAAAAATAACAACAGCAACAACTAAATACACAACATTATACATATTCACACGTACATACAGAGAGAATTATATGATATTATCACTTCACAACGAAAACTAGGCTTTTATCACATAGAAAAATGAAAAAGAAATGTCTACAGTCGAGAAAAGTATAGTAAAATTTTCTTTATAAAAAAAGCCATAGCTTTCAATCGCTATTTGTTATTAGGAAACTAATTCGTTAATTGTAAATCTTTAAAAAAACGATTAACCTCATTGAAAATCGACGATTATATGAGGGCGGATCAATAAGATCGTGAATTTTTGAATGCAATACAGGTTTTTGGAGCTTTGAGATCTATCCCTTCCAAAAAATAAGATTTTGTCGAAGTCTTCAAAATAGGTATTTGTTTGTGATATAATTTCATAATTTGAAGCAAATCTCTTTCTACCGAACCATTTCTTCTTAACGAGCAAAAGAAATTCACTTTTTCCCATTTTCTCCTCAAATCTCACGGTGATCTGCTATCATTGGCTGTTAAACATAAATGAAATGACGCAAGTTGTTCCCATTTTGACAGGAGTCAATTGATAGATGCCTGTTGAAGCAGTGTTGGCCCTTCAATTAAGAGGAGACAAATTCCAAAAGTCAGGGACATATTGAGCCGCCTTCGCATGCAGTCATAATATGTAATAGACTGCATCTCCCCTGCCTTTTTTCATTTTAAATTTTTTTATATTTTTATTTAATTTATATTTTATACAAAATCGTGAACTTTTATTAAAAAATATTATTCATGAAATTGATTAATTAAATACGTAATTTTACTTCTCACTGTATTTTATACAGATGTGTGTTTGTTTGTGTGCTCTTAAAGCGAAATCATTGAATGCCTGAGTTTGTTGGAGTGTTTATATGAATATTAGTTGCAGTCTCACTCTCACACTCTCATACATATGTATTTATAAAAACACAAACAAAAAACAAAGTTGCATGTGCATTTAAACACATTTGTTGTCGTTGCGATTTATTTGTTGTTTAATTTTTATTTCTCTAAGTATTTTTGCCGTTATTTTGATGTTATTGCTGTAGTTGTTGTTTTAAGCATGATGTTCTTATTGTTTCTAAAAATTATTAACATTATCATCTGTACTCGTACGTATGTAGATGAGTAAATTGTGTGTCTGTTTAAGTACTCTTCAGCTGTTGTTGTTTTCAAATGTATGTATGCTCGTATGCATGTGCATATAAAACTACGTTATTGTTATTGTTGTTGCTTTTTAGACATGAGCCTAAAAGTACTAAAATTGTTACTGCGAAAAACAAAACGGAAGCTGTTGTATTTGCTCGCATATTTTTTGCTGCTCTTAAAAAATTTTCTATGGGAGAATGTGTATGTGTTTTTACGTATTGCATTATTTGTATGTGTAGTTAAGAACCACTTGCATGTGTATAATGCATTATTTGTGGTTGGTTGTTGCAAATGTTAAGTCTGGTTATTTTAGTTGTTAGTTTTTCACTAAATCATTAAACATGATAAAAATGGTGTTATAATTCATTTCATTTATTTGTTATTTTGCTTAAAATAAGAACTGTGAATTAAAAATGAAAAGTCGTTTAAGAGGATTTTATTTAACAACTTTTAGAAATGTTTTTCTCTTTAGAGTTAAAATACATTTATTAGAGAATTTCATAAAATAAAAAGAGAATGAGATTAAAGACAGAAAGCATTTATGACGGGCAATTTTTTACCTTACCATAGCTTACATTACATGACATGACATTATTTCTCTTTGTAATCAACCAATCCATAGATAATAACATTCAATTAAGTGAACATCTCTGAAAAAGCTAAAAACACTTTCTCAAACAATTTTTAAAAAAAGTCCTTAACAATTTATTAAAATTAATTTAAAATAATTGTTTTAAAATTTACTTTATAAAAAGTGTATGTGCATTTGAATAAGTATCTTCTTAAACAATACTTTTACAAAAGTACACCTATAAATAAGAGTATTTTGATAAAAGTACCTTTAAAGAACAATGCATTTTCAAAAAGGGTTTCTCAAAAAGTTAACTTTCAAAATAAATAGCTTTCAAAAAACTAATTTTAATAATTACATTTCAAAAGTACCTCTCACAAAAGTACCTTTTCATAAAATAGCTTTTGAAAAGGTACCTTTTGAAAGATTATATTTTGTTAAACACACCATCATTTTAGAATTATGTATCTTCTAAAAAGGCACTCTTTGGAAAAATCATATTTTGCAATAAAAAAACAGAATTAAAAAAAGGCTCTTGATAATTATACCTTTTAAAAAGAGTAACATCTTTTGAAATAGTAGAATTTGATAATTGTACCTTTTAAAAAAGGGGTAGCCTTTGATAAAATTTGCCTAAGCCTTTCAATAGAGCGTTGATAACAGCAATTAAAAAAGGTTTTCAAACATGTCTTTTAAAAATTGTGTTACATTTTTAAATTGCCTTTTAAAAGAGCACAAAAGTATTTTTAAAAAGGTGTTTTCAAAACTCTTTCTTTTAAAAGAGTATATTTTGAACAAGTATCTTTTCAAAGAACAGGTTATGTTAGGTTATGTTAGGTTGATTGCAGGGGTGTGATAGCCCATGTCATACGACATACGCTTAAGCCAGTGCAGGCTTGTTGTGTGCTCCCTTTAATTATCAGACACAAACTGCCAGAGGTCTGCGGCAAGATTCGAACCTGGGACCTGCGCACTACGAGTCTAGTACACTACCTACTAGTCTACGAAGGTCAGTAAAGAACAACTTTAAAAATATTCCCTAAAAAGTACTTTTGCAAAAAAGTACCTTTTAGAAAAGTGTATTTCTCAAAAAGTACCTTAAAAATTTCATTTAAAAAGGACTTTTGGAAAAAAGTGCCTTACAAAAAAGTACTTTTTTAGAGAAATACCTTGTTTAATAAGTACCTTAATAAATAAATTTAATAAATTTCAATATTAAGTAAAACAATAATTTTTGGAAAAGTATATACATTCATTTTAAAATGTTAATGCAAAATAAAATTCTTCGAAAAAAGTTTAAATTTTACTTTAAAAATAAAGTCCTTAAAGATATTTTCTGTTCATCCTCTTGCTTTTTATATTTATTTGAGCTGCCAAACTTTGGCCAGCCATTTTAAAGCAAGTTACTGTTTGAAAAAGTTCAAATATTTTATTGAATTTACGAACAACTGTAAAATTATTTTCAAAATAAGTTTAAAAAGTATACTTAAGGATTACATTGGATAATTTTAAGGCAGTCAGCAAAAAAGAATTTTGTGAAAACAACCTAGAAAGTTTACTGACCTTGAAAGTTTTAGAAAAAAGCATATTCAGACAAACGTTTAAAGTCAAAAGCATAACTTAAATCCTTTTTTAAAGCCATTTTTTTAAAGAATGTGTTTTGTTTCATAAAAAAGCTAAAATGGTCAGTTCAAAAACCTTTAAAAGTCCTTTGTCTGCTCTTGTGCGGAAAATTTCCATATTTTTCTTGTTATTATTTTAGGCTTTAAATTATAAACGAAAGGGCTGGCTAGATGTTGTTGTTTTACATAAATTTTTATTTCATGATTTCTGTAGTCGTTGCTGTTGCTGCTGGTGTTGTTTACTTTTTTGTTTGTTTAATTTCTGAATAATTTCTGAGAACCTTGTGTGCCATTGTTGAACAAAAACTGAAAGCGACTTAAAGTTTTAAAAGTCAAATAAGATTTTTGTTTTTTTTTTTTTTGTTCTTGCTGATACAAATGAGACTTTTTGTATTTAAATTTGGTATTACAATAAAAGAACGGGTTGTTTTAAGTAAATATAAGGAAAAGAAACCAACAAAAGGGGTAGAAATTATTTCGAATGTTTTATTTATAACTTTAAGGTTGTATATATTAAATGTTTCTATTTGAACTCTGGCTGACTGGCTGACTCTTTGGTTTGTCTATGAACACATTTCATATCTCTTCACCAACATCTTCATCATCATCTATAGTATATAGTTGATTGTGTCTTAAGGACTATTTCTTCTGTTGTTTGCTATACAAAAGCCTCTTATAGTCATAAGCGAAAATTAATTAAATATTTACAAGCTTCTTATTTAAGGACCTCTTATTGTACATATTCGGGTATTTACAATTGTTCTTCTTTAATATGATTTCAATATTAAAGAATAAGAAATTATTTATTTCTTTTAAGTTAAGTAATCAGTTGGTTAGTTACAGGAGTCATATAGACAGTCACCTCCTACAACAAATGATGACATTTTTTAATGAATAATAAATTATATAAAATACCATAAACATGAACTTTTTTACACATAGATACATATATAAAAATCACATCGGGGTCAAAACTGTGAAGTAAAGTTTTCTAATTTCTCGTCGTTTTGTTGTTAGAATGCTAACGATGTTGCTGTAGCCTGGTTTTGGTCCATAAACATTTGCCATATATTTCTATGACTTCACGGTCAAACCAAATGTTCCATTGATTACTGCAAGACGATCAATATCGCCGTTGTTTTATAAAATTGATTACAAAAACGAAGTGACTTCGGATTAATTTAGAACTCGATATACATTTCTAATTTATATTATACTCCCAGGGAAGATTGAACTACCTTCTTGAATAAAAAAAGTTTTAAAATAGGTCCTTAAGTGCGGATTTATGCTTTAATCATTATTTCGGGCAGCCACTTTATCCGTCCACTTAAATTTCTGTGAAACCAAACTGTAAGCTACACTTTCCAACAAAAAAAATTTTTTTACAATCGGTCCATAAATGACAGAGCTATGCGTTAGTCAATATTTCGCTGGGGGTTTCGAATTGGCCGTACGATTTTTACATTTCCGACTTTCAAACAAAAAAAGTAATTTTTAAAATCGGTCCATAAATTTAGAAGTTATGCGATAGTGAATATTTCGTTTAAAAAATTATGGGACCAACCTGTACGCAAACCAATTTAAATAAGTTTTAAAATCGGTTGACAAATAATATAACTTTTACACAAAGATTAAAAAAAACACACGAATAGATAACCTCCTTTTTTAAAGTCGGTTAAAAAAAACATTTTTAATTTCTGGTTCTAAGACAAAACAATGTTTGCTGGGCTCCATTAGTATTTAATAGAATTTAACAACACAAAATGTCCCTTCAAAATTTATCATCGCAGGCCGTATGAGCAATATTAATTGAGGCTTAATGCAAACTAGACATTAAACGCGTATTTGCTTTAATAACTTTGTGATGATGATTGTTCGGATGGTATAGGACTTATAGATATCCAAGACTTTGTCATGAAATATTTAAAGTTGTGCACCACAGGGGCAAATAAACATAAAGATCAATCCAGTAGAATAAAGAGATCTTGGATTAAAAACGCATCAAAGAGGTTTGCCTTAATTCGAGAGGAAAGTTTAAACCTTAGAAAAATAGTTGGCAATGATTTCGGTATTTGACTTGGATAATCTAACTTTAATTAGAAATGGTGTAAAACTAAATTTGGTAAATGTTGGGTTTAAATAAATGCTCATCCTTTTTTGCTAAGTGAATTGCATAAGTAGCAATAATTTGCATACAATCATCGCAATCGAAAAAATGGCGACAAGTATGTAATACATATGAGCCCTGAAGTGGGGATATAGAGGCCGACGATAACAGCGTTGTCGTCTTTTGTTGTTTAGGTTAGAATTAAAGCTATTTTTTTTATTTCACAAATGCTTTTATAAAAGGCTTTCTCTTCACTCTTCACAATTCGAGAATAACTTCATATAAAAAATAATCTATTAATTATATGTATATTATTTCCCTTTTACTCATAAGGATTCACTCGGAAATTGTGATTTTTTTATTATTGACGGCATTTTGTGTTTATGGTGGCTCCACTTAATGTGGAGATCTCTACTTAGAAAAATTTTGATTTCAAAAATGGTCTCGGCAACATTGGCCGTGATAGAACTTTAAAAATATAATATTTTTATCGTATTTTAATCAGTTGTTTTCGAGGAGAATTGTTTTTGTATTGTACTTGAATAGAAATAACTCTACTTATTTTATTATATCCTGAGTGTTAATATAAAATACGTAAACAATTTTTGTAATAAACTAATTTTGCCGTCTTAAGAGGTCGTTAAAGTCGAAATAGATATTATTGTAATTTTCTTATGGAAAGAATGCGATCTTTTGGATCAGATAAAATTTTTATTGTGAATGCATTCACTTAATTGACTATATCCTTTTATCTTTTGGCAATTGAGTATATAGGAGCATATTATGCCAAGTTATAGTCTACAGTAAACGTTCAATGTCTATTTGGAGCGATAATAACGAAAACTTGTTCATAGATTATTACTTATATTTGCCCCTTTTTAGCTTAACAGACGCTAAACGCTTCGCGAGATTAGATATACGTTTAATTGTTATATATCTCTAAAAATTTAAACAAATAATAACCGGTTCTGTTGTAAAGCTCGAAGTTCTTCATTATTTAATGATACAGAGCACCATACAGCACCATAATTTTTATATGTAAGTATGTTCCAAATCTTTTTTACATCAACATACAGAGCAAGATACATGTCGGGCATACCACTGATGGCAAATGTGTCAATTGCTTCCTTTTATAGTATTTAAAAGTGTTCATAATGTACATAAAATAATTTGATCCATTTGTTCTTTCAGAAACTTTGCCTAAAGCTAACTAATACCTAAATTTTTTAAAGACATTACTAAGAGCTCTGAATTGAAAACTCAAGTTATCGAAATATTTTTACTAATAATTTAAAACTTAAAATTAAAATTAGTTTCAGCTTTTCAAATATCATATACTTTGGCGGTTTTACATCAGTTCCAATGCTTACTATTAGTAAAAGTTAAAACTTAGCTTAGTCTCATCATATTTTAAACAGAACAGAAACACTGTACACTGAAAGAAAACCTTTCATTCAAATAATGAGCTTTCACATTATATCAATAAAATTCTTCATTAAAAGTGAACTAATGAGCCCCTTCTTTGGATCAATGAAGAATGTTGTGTCATATTTTTGAATGAGTTTCATTACTGAAACAAATAGTAAAAATTAATTTAAAAATCTAATTCATTAATTTTTCGTAAATTTATGTCCATGATTTTCCTTAAGCTTCTTAACAGCAGGCAATTGCTGCCTACAACTTGAATTTTTACTTCTTTTGGAAAGGAAGAATACAAACAGGAAAGGTGCTGAAAGTAAGAAAGTCAATTCTTAAGCAACTTTGCGAATTTTATTAATTTTTATAGCAATTCAGCAACACCTCAGCTGCTGAGTAGAAGCACTACCATAACGTTTTCAAGCTGTGTATGTACCCATATTTTATTCTGAGACGATTCTGTTAATATTATCGACAAAGGAGGGCGCTACTAACACTGTTCACTGACCAGTCTATACCTTCATCACTTAAACAGTCCAACAAGAACTAACACAATGCCAAACTAATGTACATCAGAAAAATTCATGACATTGTGCACGTAGTGAACCCAGGTTTTCACTCACAAATTTCTTCATAATCAACGCGCCAGCTACTTCAGCCAATAGCACCATCATTTATTTTTCAAGCGTCGCTTAAACAATGTATTTATTAAGTTTTAAGTTCACAATACGATAAGCAGACAAAACTAATTCTCTTGAATTAAGCCGTGGTGCGGTAGAACCAGCAACCTTCCGTTCAGCGCGCTGATCACTTGTCTATCGGGGATTCATTATTGTATTTTTGCTGATTTACAATCAATCAGTGTCAACAATAAACAAAAACACATAAATGGGTTATTGTGACATGCAGGCGTACATCTAACAATATGTTTCATATGAAGAATATTTCATCAAATAAATTAAATATTTATATTATAAAAATAATTAAGAAAAAGAAATAATAATATAAAAATAATTAAGAAAAAGAAAGTAATTTTAAATCAATTAAATCAATACTTTTTACTGAAATTTATAAATTTTATACAACTGATAGGATAAACTCCCATTAGTTAATTATGTTTCCACAAATTGGTTAAAAATAAAATTCATTTAGTCAATGAAAGATTTTTTTATTGACACCATAAGCTATAAAAAATATGAGTTGAAAGAATAAAATTGTTCTTTATGATGAAGAACATTTATTGAAAACGTTTCCTTGCCTCAGTGAATTATTAGTGCAACAATCTTGCCATTTCTGATACACTATATTCTAGTCTAGTCTAATTGTTTTTGTAATACTGTATTTGCTAGAGATCTGCTATAACTTTATTATATACATACATATTGGTAACAACTTTGAGTAGAATATTATGTTACAGGTGAGAATTTTCTCATTATACTTTAGTTTCTTTTTCCTCTAATTCACTATTATGTTTGTGAATAAGGAATTTCGGTTGTTTTATTTAATTCAATCCTTTTGGTCTTGTGTTTTGTTAACTATAATTTGCTAGCAATTAAAATAAGCTTTTTATATAGCCTGATAACCAGCTGTGTGAAAATTATCTTGATCATTTTATATCAAGTATTATTTCCATAATCTGCCTTGAATTGTAGCCCATTAAAAACAATAATTGAAAAAAGTTTGCGCTTTATTAAAAAGATAATGATATTTTTTGGCAGGAAAATATAAACACGCACACACATACTTACATGAATACGACACTTTCATATTCAATAACATAAAAACAATGAGAAAAATATAATAAAAAGAAGAGTTTAAAAGAATTAAAGTGTGAGTGAGAGAGCGGCAGAGGCAGACGTAAAGAGGGCTATGGAAGAAAGTTTGCCAAATAGTAAGACAAACACAATCTTGTTAAAAACAGTTAAACACATGTAAAAGCACCAGCTTCTGTGTCGTCTCATTCTCTCTCTATCCCTCTCTGTTCTTTTAGCCGGAAGGCTCACACGAGCATTCTTTATCATTTATAAAATTACATGAGCGATGTGTTTGTAATTGTAACCTTAATAGCAATAATAATACTAACAACAAAAATTACATGAGAAGGTTTGTTGTTTTTTGTGTTTGTGAACTTAAAATTGAACTGAAAACTTCATAAATAACCACAGGCAGCATGGAGTCGTGTATGTGTAGCCCCATCATGCAACAAACATGATATGTGGCTTGCCAAATGAGATAAGAAACAAGACAATAACAAGCAAGCAATACTTGTTTAAACTCTGTGACTACTACTGTATGTATGTATGTATGTATGTGTACATATGTATATATTTAAACAAACACATGCTGTAAGGAAATGAATGTGACAGCAGTGTAGAACAATTTTTGCTTGTATTTGCCTCTATATGTACACATTTTTTGTCATTGGGCATGATGTGTATTATGCTTCTTATGCATTTGTAGTTGCTTATTTTTGTTATTATAACTACATGTATATGTTTATCGTTGTGTGTGTATGTGTGTGCATGGCTACTGGCATATATCCAAAAGGATGTGTTTTTTACTCTTTCCTTTTCGGCTCTAAAAGAAACAGACAATGAACAAGTAGCAAAAACTCAAAAAAGCGTAAGCAACAATTTTCGCAGCTTTCTTTTCTTTTTATTTTATATCAATTTTTTTACTTCTTCTTTCTTATAGTTTTTATTTTATTTAGCGTTTCTGTGCTGAAAGGAATGTTATTTTGTTTTCTTTTTATTTATATTGCCCAGTTAATGTGTGATTGTACTGTTGCATGGGAATAAGCAGTTGTATGTGTGCATGTGTATGCCTTTGTGGAGATGATTGTTGTTTATATTAACTTGTAAACAATGTTAATAAACATGCATGAAAAGACATGCGAAATTTAAGGCAAAGAACAACAAAAACAACAATTCCACCAAACCAAAGCCAACAAGAAATCAGGAGATAAAATTGAAAAACAACAAAATCAAAAACAAAAACATTAACGAATAAATTTTACAGTACGAAAAGGTTTTAAAATAAATTAATACTTATTTTTAATAAATATTTTCAAACTGACAATTTAATGTAGTTCCAGTTATACTATTTTTTATTAAGGAAGAAGTAAGTAGAAGCCCAGTAATATTCTAGTGAAATGAAGCAGTATTGAGTGTGAATATTTTTTTTTTTTTTTGTAAAAAGTTTTTTAAATTTGTCCCTGAATAAGACACGCAAAGGCATGTTGAAATGTTAGGTTTAAAATATTTATTTATTTTTTAAAGTTAAAATCACAGTAAATTTACCAGAAAAAATACTAGCAACTATCAGCTGTCAGCTTATCAATAAGAGATCTATATTTTAATACGTGAACGAAAAAATTTTGTCTCTCTTTTACCCACAAAAATATCGGACTATTTAGCAAAAAAAAAATTTTTAATTTTTCAGTGTAACAAAAGATTCGTGACATGTTGCAATGCCAGAAATGACCAGTAAGATTTGCAATTTTACTATGAATTATTAACAAATGAGAAACGCTTGCAAATTATTGTATTTTATAAAAATTCAGAGGCAGTTTAAAAGCTGCCAATGCATCCTGAAAGATGCACTGTTTGGTGCCGTTTGTGGACCGTATTTCTTCATGAGCGATGAAAAACGTAGCGTTACAGTCGATGGTGCAACGAACCGTGTGATGATTACCAACTTGTTTTGGCCCAAAAGGGAAGAATTAAACTTGGGTGGCATGTGGTTTCTACAAAACGGTGCCACATGCCACATGGCACGTGATAATATGAACCTATTGGGAGGCGGGTTTGGTGAGCAATTAATCTCACGTTTTGCAGCAATCCATTGGCTAAAATAACTACATATTTCAGTCACTTTTGCAAATTTTCTGTTTTTTTCAATTTTCAAAACCCAAACCGTTAAAAAATTATCCTTTATATGGTTTGATACAATGTTGCCACAACCAAAAAACTTTTGCAAACAAATTTTTTCAAAAATATAGCAAGATGCAAAATTACTCCAGTAACTTTTGCCATCAACCAAGGGCAAGAGATAATAATGGTATTCATGACAGGATTCGTAGCTCGTAGTATTCGTGCTCGTAGTTTAATACTTATTGTTCTGTGACAGTCTTTTGTAATACATTATAAAAAATTAAATAAAGAAATTTTAAATTTTAATGGTGAAATTTTCAAGGATAAGTCTAATGATGGCATGACAATATAATAAATTACTAATGCAAACAGTTATCTAAAATAATAAACATAAACTATGTCTGTGAGTGTTTTAATAAAATCAAAACAGGACTTTAGTGCCATGATAGAAGATTATAATCGTATCTGTCTAGAGAAAAGCTAGACAAAGGACTAAGAAATTTGATATTTTCTATTATACTCTGCTACTGATATCTCCAGCCAGTCTATTAAGCGGTTAAGCCAAAAGCTCGAATGGTTAACCGATTAAAACAAAACCTGATTAATTGAATATCCCAGTTAATACCAACATATGATTGAAAAAAAGGTACAAATTTGCCGTCATGCATACATAAAGGACCTCATCGCAAGGTGTTGAAAAGGAATTACAATTACAACATTATTGTACAAACGTCTTGCATAACTTTTCTGTGATGGACCTTCCAAATATTAAGTAAATCAACAAAACTTATGATGAATAAAATTATATATCCTTGAAGGACCTAAATGTATGCTGTAGTTTTGTGATTTCTGATAACTATATCCATTCCTGAGCTACACACATTCGCTTCAAAATAATCATAATCAATATTAATCATACGTCGTATAAAAAATTAGTTTAAGATCTTTATTTTTTCAAGTAAAGCATTTAAATTATATACTGAATTGTTTAAAAAGTTATAAAATATAATTGAAAATTTAAGGTACATTATTGTTTTTTTATTTTATCAAAAAGTTTTTGTACTTCAAATCAGTAATTTTTATTTGTCTAAATATATACATGCAATGTATTTTGTACATTAATATCTAAAGTACATTTTTTTAAATAAATAGAATTATACGGGCAATCTAGGCTTCCATTAAGTACATTAAGGCTTTGGAAATGATTATTAGTTTCGTAACTATAACAATTTTATTGAAATAATTCATGTTAAAATTGCTCATACGCAAAAACTAATTCATCTTGTGTCTTAAAAATAATAATTTTTATTCAACCATAAATATTTTTAAAAAAGGACTACAAATTTTGAACAAATGTCTATAGCGAAATAACTAAAATTTTGAAAATCTTTTTAAGCAAGGTCAAATTGAATGACTAAATTAATAAATTTCCCTTTAAATAGCGGTACCTATTGCTCAAAAAAACCGTACCATTGTGCATGTTGTTTTGTTTTATTTATTCACATGCAAAACATCAAAAGCATTATTTTATTCACATTGAATCAAATGTTTGGTTTTTGGGTTCTTAGCCAAAAAAGTAAAACTCTTAAAAAGGCATTAAAGCCTACAAAACAAAAAATACAGGACATATATTTTAACTAAATATGACACATTCGCATACAGCAGTATAAAATTAAATTGTTTTTTTTTATGTGAAAAAATTTTATATTTTTTGTCGTCCTCTTTTACAATAATCAGTAAAATTTTCTGTTTTGTTATTCTTTTCCATTCTATATACGAGCATGTATTTGTGGTGCTTGCTCACTGTACAATCTGTATTATTGCTATCGCTGCCATGGTTGCTATTGACACGGTTGCTGTTGCTTTTTAAATGGATTATTTTTTGCAACGTTAAATTGCTGCTGCTACAAAAAAGGCAAAACCATTTAGAGATTATGGTTTAAAATTAGAGACGACACACAGATTTTAAATGCCAACCTCAATTATAGTTGGACCCATTGTATTACTTTAGTTACAGTTCCAGCAATTACGCTATAAATTAATAATAATTAGACTAATGCCAGCAAATAACCAGCACACAGCATGTGTCTCATTTTCTCTATTACGAGAAGGTTCTTGTTTTTTTTTTCATTTTCTATTTGCAGATTATATTTTTTGTGTAAATTTACTAAGGTTTTAACGAGGATTTATTAAGTATTTATGAATGTAATGAAGCAGTGATAAAATTAAAAAAAAATTAAGTGCAAAATATATTATTTTTTATGATATTTAAAGTTTGAAATAATTAACTCACATCATAATGTCTCGCAAGTTTTACCAAAGAAAAGTATTACAGTTTGAATTAAAATGTTCGCAACTTTGAAAGTCTTGCTTGTATTTTGTTGGAAAGTCATGTTTATAAATTATTCAAAATTCTTCTTTGAAACTTAAATATAAATTTTTCTAAATTTAGACCATGTTGGCTTTTATTCAAGTACAAAATATTTTAATTTGATGTAATAGTTTTAGATATATGCATATTTGTTTAAAATAACCCATTAATATTAATATTAATCATAAGCTCTAGAGCAAAATTTAGTCCAATAATAAGATTTTGATGTTAAAGTTAAGCAATAAATTTTAAATTTTCAGACAAAAATCTGTTTCTTTCGCTCGCAAAATTTTATTGAAATCCTTGAAATATTCAATAGAAGAAATATGCCGCAAACATAAAGCTTGAAGTAAAATGTTCAATATAAAAAATTTTAACTAATTTCTATTACTTTTTGGCGACATTGCTTTGCCGAAAAGAATAACTTTATTATTTTTGTTCACATTCTTGCAATGTAAATTATCGATTATACAAGAGCAGACTCTTGACTGAAAGGGCAATACTACTCCTGTCAACCGGCATCTGTAAGTTAACTCCTGTCAAGATCTACACAGGCTGCGTTGGTTTGTTTGACAGCCATTGATAGGAGACTACCGCCTGGTTTGAAGAGAAAATTAACAAAAATTGTATGCCCATTAAGCATTTCCTTTCGTCGAAAAAACGTCACTCAAACCAAGAGAATGGGAATTCTCCACCATGGCAGAAAATGGTTTACTGAATTTCGTTGTTGGCATAAATGCAAAAATTCACTATATCATGTCGGGTCATTGGATATTGAAAGTGGTTCAGTGGTTTCAATTTTGTATTATGACCTGACTATTAGAAAGGTTTCCGCAGGATGGGTACAGCATTTGCTCACAATCGCAGTGGTGTTTGGCGTTGTTCCACCGCAATATGAAGAAGTTTTTGCGACATTTTGCAAACATAGACGACAAGTGGATCCACCACGATATACCAGAGTCCAAACAGTATTGGAAACTTGGGTTTCTTGGGTTGAATCGGTGCCAACGAAGGCCAAGGTTTGATTGTCAGCCAATAAAGTCATGGTGGCCGTTTTCGGGATGCCCACATTATAATCCAAATTGACTACAATCAATGGCGAATATTATACCAACTTCTTAGTTCGACTAAATGAGGATTTGCAAAAAAGTTCTTTTCTACCAGGATAATGCAAGAGTGCACACATGTGCAGTTTCCTTGGCAAAATTCCATAAACTAGGGTACACGTTGATTCCTAATGCGACCTATTCTCCAAATTTAGTTCCGAGCAACTATTTCTTATTTCCAAACCTGAAGAAAAGGCTCATTGGAAAGAGATTTGACTGCAAGGATTGAACAAATACTTATTTTGATGAACTCGACAAATCTTGCTTTTGGATTTTTTTTTCACGCTGATATATGTTTATTGTATCTTCAAATAACTGAACTAACAATAAGTGTTCAAATCTTAAATATATAAATAATTATTAGGCCCAACCAGTGTCGGACATAAACTTAGTGATAATAATTAATAATACATAAAATTCATGTTACGCACAAAAAATATTTTCAAAGAATTTTATCTGGAGAGTTGCGTATTAATGCCGTAGTGTCCCTCTTTTTTAAGCGGATGTGTCCAGGAAAGTTCAAGATGTTACGAGCAAGGGGATTAGGATGGAACTCGAGTTTTGTTAAATATTTTCCAGCATATTTTGCAATTTCAGCGGTCACAAGTGGCATATGTAAATCACGATGTAAAATAGAATTTTTCAAGTACCATGGAGCCGTAGTTATTAACCTTAATATTTTGTTTTGCATTCGTTGGATTCTCTCTACATTGGAAGCTGAAGCAGTGCCCCATAGCTGAATTCCGTAACACCATATCGGCTTCAAAAGCGACTTGTATATTAAAAGTTTACAATCTAGACTGAGGGTAGAATTTCTACCAATCAGCCAATGTATCTGGGTTAATTTAAGCTTCATTTGTGTCAGCTTAGAGTCAATGTGGTGTTTCCATGTAAGCCGTCGGTCGAGGTGAATACCAAGGTATTTCACCTGTGAATGTTGAGGAACAACTTGATTGTTGATTCCAATGGGGGAACAAGTGTCTCTTCGTAGAGTAAATGTGACATGAACACACTTTTGTTCATTTACTTTTATTCTCCATAAGTTCAACCATAGTTCCAACAGGCTAATATGATTCTGAAGATATCGGGATGCCTCGTGAGGGTTTTCATGCATACTAAGGCAGGCTGTATCATCGGCAAATGTAGAAGTGAAGATATTACTGCTCAGAGGCATATCACAGGTATAAATCAAATATAAAACTGGTCCCAGTATACTACCCTGTGGCACACCGGATGAGATAGTTTCGGGCACACTCATGAAGTCTCCTTCCACGACAGTGAATTTCCGGGCAAGAATGTAACTTTCCAATAGATTCACAATGTTCATTGGTAGATATGTCCTCAATTTCAAAATCAGGCCCTCATGCCACACTTTATCAAATGCCTGAGAAACATCAATAAAGAGGGAAGAACAGTACTTCTTTTCTTCAAATGCTCTTCTTATAAAATGTACCAATCTATGACATTGTTCAATGGTGCTATGCTGACTTCTGAACCCAAATTGATGGTCCGGTATGCACCCATTCTCAGCTAGAATTGGGGATAATTTTGTCATGAGCAGTTTTTCGAAGAGCTTTGAAATTGTTGACAGCAAACTTATTGGCCTATATGATTCAGGCTTAGTAAGATCTTTACCCGCCTTTGGAATCATTTTGACCATGGCAAGTTTCCAGCTGTGTGGATAATACTCCACTCGTAAAATGCCATTAAAAATGAACAAGAGGATTCTAATAGCAATACTAGGCAACTTCATCAGCATCTTGTTACTAATTCCATCAATACCCGGGGCCTTCTTCGGGTTGGTTTCAGCAATTAGTTTTTGTACATCACTCATCTTAAACTTTATGGGTCGAGGGGGTAGAGCAACTACACTCGGCAAATCAACAGCACCAGTACATATGTTTGGGGTAAATACGTGTTTTAAATGCTCAGCAAATATGTTACCTTTTTCAGTATTAGTTCTTGCCCAACCTCCGGTAGAAGTGCGCAGGGGTGGTTTAGACTCAACAGGTGTTTTAAGTTTTTTAGCAGCGCGCCACAAGGAGTAATTAGATGCTGCTGTAACATCGAGACCTTCCAGATAGTTCTTAAGAGAAGCAGATTTTTCAGATGCAAGCAACTCTTGGAGTCGTTTTGTGCATTCTCTAAGTCTAATTTTATGTTGGGGTGATCTGTGCTGTTGCCATTCCCTTCTAGCTCTTCTTTTTTCACATACGAGACGTTCAATATCCGCAGAATAAATTCTATTAAACCCAGTCTGCGGATAGGAAGTAGTGGCATGTTTAGCAGCCTGTTTAATATTCTCGGTAAGATTGGCAATGTTAAGTTCAATATCATCGGGAGTTCTAAGCCTGATGTTTCCCGTACAATGACTGCTGAGATATTTTTTGAACCCCAGCCAATTAACATGGTTTATCATCTTCATATATGGGTGAGGTAGGTCACTTCTTAGTGGGCTACAAATTGTAACGATCGTTGGCGAGTGATCGGAGGAGAGATCATGAGAAGTTTCAACATGAATTAAATCCCTAGAGATATTTTTCATGACGCCAAAATCTATAACATCTGGAATTTTTTGTGGGTCAGTAGGCCAGTAAGTGGGCTCCCCGCTAGAAATGACATCCAAACCCATTTTTGAAATTGTGTTGAATAATGCTCGACCTCTAGGTGTAATAAGACGCGATCCCCAGAACGTATGTTTTGCATTGTAGTCCCCAGCTGCCACGAAACAAGGTCCAAGAGTTCTGTAAAAATCCTCATATTGATCCTCAGAGATTGAAAATCTGGGAGGGGAGTAAATTGATGATATCACAAAATTTGTACAAAAATTTTGGATACAAATATTTGTTGCCTGCAGATGGTCCTCACTAATAAGCTCAAGAATGTAGTGTTTGAGTCTTGACTTTATTAGAACTGCTGATCCTCCGCATGCTCTTCCTCTCGGGTCCTTTGTATCATATAAGGTATAGCCACTAATTTTAAAAAGGCTTCTTGAAGTCAAATGAGTCTCAGATACCAACATTATATCAATATTTTTTGCCGTGAGGAAGTGCTCTAGTTCATTTTTATGTTGGCGAATGCCGTTTGCGTTCCAGAAACATACTTTTAACGTGTTCATGGCTTGTTAACTAATGCTAGAAGCAGTGTGTTCTGCATTCGCAGCATTTCTTGCATCATACTAGTCATATTTGTTGTAAAGTTGTTTATAGTTTGCACCAAATTATCAATAGTATTTTCAAGGCGACTGAAATTAATGCTTGCATTTGCATTTGTTGTATTAGTTGGTGGTGACACTTTTTGCATGGGAACGGAGTTGATCTTCACAGCGTCAGCATACGATACTTGTGTAGAGATTGGTTGGGCCATTACAGGATAATTGGCGGAGTACGTATTTCCTGTTTGCGCTGGGACTACTTTAGGCTTTTGACTCATAGCCTGTTTAACGAAAGAGTATACAGGACATCCCCTGTAGTTAGCAGTGTGATTACCTCCACAATTACTGCACTTCTTTTCCTTCTGGTCCTTCGACTTATTGCAAATAGCAGTGTTGTGTAATTCACCGCACACAACACAAACAGTAGGTAATTTACAATAAGTTTTAGTGTGGCCGTATTCTTGACAATTATGGCACTGTACAGGTCCAGAACGCTTGTGTGGTTCTTCAACTGTGATTTTTCGGTATAAGAGATATTTTAAATTATAAATGGGATGGGTCTCATTTTTCTTCAATATTATATCGTTAGGCTCCAGTTCAACACGAAAAAGAGGTTGGGGGATCTTATCCCTGTTTATTATGTTGGATACATTTTTTACCTTGAATCCTTGGAGGGTGAGAGCATCTTTTATTTCAGCAGGGACAACATAAGAATCTATGCCCTTCAGTACGATCTGTAGGCCTTTAGCGCTTTTAAGCTGGAATGTGTAAAAACTTGTTTTATTCTTTTCGAATTCATTAACCATTTTCCGGAAATCTTTTTCTTCATATATTTGAATTTTAGTTTCGTCAATGTTACCACGTTTTATTGGGACAATGTGAAATGCCTTTTCGCCAATGACCGAGATTAGTTTTTTGATGAGGGAGTTTGAATTTTTTTTCTCTCAAATAAATGGGTGGTGGTTTGGAGGTTTTTTTTGGGGATGCTTCGGGTTTGTCAATGTCATCCTGCAATATTTTAAAGCGGTTTTGACGGTTAACTGTGGCGGTGTCGATATCCCTGGATATCTTGGGAACAGATGAGATCTTTGAAGAATTTGGGCTTCGCCCGCGCTTTACCACTGTAATATATCGGTCCATTCCGACAGGCACCTTTCGTTTCTGAATAATATTGTCTATTGTAATAACTTGGTTAAGTGAGGAACTCGAGCCCGGAGCGGATAATGGCGCTGACTTAAATACAGAATTACTAGGCAACGGTAATGTTAACGAATCACTACTTGGCATTGGAGTAAGCGAATTTGATCGCTCGCGTAAAATTGGCTTTGCCGTTAGAAAAAGACTGTCATCGGATTTTTTATTTTTATTTTGTGCATTAAGAATATCAGAACTCACAGTAAAATAGGCCGTTAGAACTCACTTCACAATTTTTTGTTTTTGAGGTACTCATACAGAGTATTCCTCAGTCACTTTGTTTGTGTTTTTTTGTTTGTTTTTGTTGTTTCAGTTTATACGAAAAATATTATTAATGCAAGTAAAGCAAATTTAGCAAAAACTGTACTTATTACGAATCAGTACTTATTACGAAAATTTTTGTTTGTTTGTATTTTTGTTTGTTTAGTATGTAAAAAAGAAACTCCGCTAACACGTCTGTTCACTACGAAGGTTCAACAAGACTTGCTTTTGGATGGCAAGAAAATTGGAGAAAGGTTTAACGTATAGGTTTAATTGTATAGATGTCATATTGAAAAATATAATGATTTTTCATGCAAAAACCTCTGTTCTCGAACTTATTGGACCTGCCCTCGCATATAAAATTTAACTTATTAATTTTAGCAATACGCAAAGTACTTTCTCCTCCCGTTTCGAATGTTGACGGTGAGCGGCTGCTGTAGAATATAGAATATTCCACTTCGAGACAATCTGGGAGGGAAAAAATGTTTTATTTAGTTCTCAATAGCTTGCAAATAATTTTTTTAATTTATGTTCAGTTACTTTTTGCTTAAAACTGAAAAATAATACACCTCGTAGCTGGATAAGGAGGCAGAAACTTTTAGAATTGTGGATTCTTGGTTGATCCTTCTTTCTTGTTTACTTGCCAGCGAATATTTAATAATAGAACCATTTGCCTGACAGACAACGTATATAAGTTTTAGTGATAATTAGTTTTAGTTATTGCAAGGACTTTGTACAATATTTTGATATAACACATCGTGGTAAATATAGTTTATTGTCTTAAGGGGATCTTGTGCTATTCCATGAAGTCTTTTCTATAAATTTATATTCTAATTTTTTTTGTTTTCCTTTTTTATTAACTCCATTGTTCAATTAAGCAACTTCATTTTGTTAAAATTAAAACAAAAGCTGTACTTATAAACTTTAAAGGCATTTTTCTTTTTCAAAGAAAAATATATTGAGAAAGTATTTTAAGAAGAACAGAAGACCCCTTAAGAAAACTTTACATTTTCATTACAACAATAGTAAATAGAAGTTTTCCACAAAGCCAATATATTTCCTTATAAATTCGTCCAACAATAATAATTTTTCTTTATTTTTTTTCTTATTGTCCGGAATATATTTCCATCAATTCTATTAAAAAAAATACCACATTATCAAATGGTTTTGTTTGGGGCTTTTGTTGTTGTTGTTGTTCTTGTTTCAAAGTTTAAACGTGCGTTTAAAATGGATTTTATTTTATCTACTTTTATTATCTTTGAGGCATTTTTGCATTGTTGAAGGATATTTTTCTATTCTTTATGTGAAAATATATATTAAATTTTTTATATATTCAAGTGTTTGTGGTATGCGTAGGCCATGTTTTGCATAACAAAGGAAGAGTGAGCAGCAGAGTGTATTGGTGTGTATGCGTGTGTGTGTGTGTGAATGTTTGAATGAATAAAAGAGTTTATGTGTATTTTTTTCACCGCATTGTTTCGCTGATCATTGTGTTGAAATTATTTAACAACCTCAGAAGGGCCTTTTGTTGGCTCTCATCAAGTTTCTTTGCAAATATAATAAATGGTTTTGTTGGCGTTGAAAAGGGTCTTAAGACAAGTAGTAAAACAGTCATTAATTTGAAATTCTTATTTATATACAAATTTTTTCTCAGATATTTCCAATTTAAAGTTTTACAAACAGTTGGAAAGTTAAAAGAGTTGTCTTATTTTTTTAACTTAAAGTACTTTACGAAAAATAAATTATAATTGATATCACTTATGGGGTATGAACAAACAAAAAATTATACCGAAGCTGATGAGACTCTAATGAATAATAAATACAGTGTAGTTCGGTTATAACATACATAAAGTTATAACGAATTATGGCGTGCAACGAACAACTTCTCTACTTCCAACAATTTTGTACAAATATTTCAGAAAAATTATTACGATTATAACAATCTTTCACTTATAATGAAAAATGTTTTAAGTTGCAAATACAAAAATTTTTTGCGCATATAACGAAAAGAACAAAAAAAATTTCCCTAAAATAATTAGTTACCAATATCTGACTAAGTTATAAATAGAAAAAATTTGAATTAAATTAAATTTTTGCATACATATAGATATTTTATAAGCATATATACAGAGAAATTATAATGTTGTTTTATGTATTGGAGACAAATATAATTTACTACAGCTATAACAAGACCATATTAGAAAATGGGGGAGCGGCTGGTACTCAACACTATATAGAGATGGTGCTCCAGATAGGGCTTAAATGGAATATAATAGTGGAATATCGGAACTAATCAAATACGGTTTGAAAAAAATTTTAATTTCTTCAGAAATTTAGTACCCATATTGAAAATTTAAAATTAAATTTTTTTTTTAAACCGCATATCCCTCTATTATATTCCATTTAAACACTCCCTGAACCGCCATTTCTATATCGAATGTAGCATCAACCCCTCTTCGTATTTCTAGTATGGCCACTAATCTTCTCAATAAATTATGTATATTTTACGCTCGTTGCACCCAAAGTCTGCTGATGTCTATTTGTGTGAATTGTCGTCTCGTGGATGTTTGTGGATTCTCTCTAATGTCGTCGGCAACAGCAAAGAACTTTTCAGTCGAACAAATACTACGATGACGGCCACTTCTTGCGACATCAAACAAATGGAACATGACGACGTAGGAAACATCAACGAAATTCACGCTGCGTTAAAACAATAGACTGAAAATTTGTCAAATAATGAGGTGTGAATCGCTCCATGGCTTGTCAACGTACAACGCCATGGGCAAAAATCACAGCCGGTTCAAATTACGATATTACTTTTGCCCCACCGATAATAAAAGAAATATAATAGTGCATCGCTTCCTTACTATTCCTCTCGTTCCGTTGTCACTCCAACTAAAGGCAATTGATATAGTCTATGTTTAGAAACTGACTTGCTGCAATAATAGTCGAGAACATGGCAGTTTATTTCGAGGATATTTCTAATTGTTTAACATGAGTATTAGTATGTGGTTAATTATTATTTTCAAGTGTTAAATATACTTGATGTTTCGTTCATAACGCAAATCGCTAATTCTACTAGTTTGCCAAACCGATGATATAAGATCGCTTCCAGTATTCAGCAGGTGATGAAAACGGGGGATTTGAACTTTGCGTCTGACGAGAGACTATCCCTGGAACAGACAGCTCTATTCCTAAATTGGCTGTGTTTTCTTGAGTAGAAAAAAGCAATCCGTCCACAATACCTTTTGCATTTTTTAACAATTTTATATTGTATGTATGTAAAAAAAAAAATTTATAGAATTAGGTGGGTGCAACGGCCCTCTAGGCCCATACCTAGCTACGCCCACGAAAAGGTGGGTTTTACAACAGTCCACATACGGTATCTGGACTAAATAAAAACAAAATTTACTATAAATCGCCTTGTACAGCTAGACAGACATGCTTTTAGCTTTTATTTATAAAAGCTAATTTATAGATATCGTCTGAAAAGATTGTCTCAAGAATACAATAATTGAAAAAAATTGCTCATTAACACTAAATAGATAAAATTCTGTAGTAATACTGTCATCTTATTCTGTATATAGAGATATAAGAGCATTTGTTCATATATCGAAAAAGTTACTTTCATTTAACACTTTCTCGGTATAAAGAAAAAGGGGCTCGGTTAATGATGACACACTTTCTAATACGAGTATAGAGGAAAAATTTCTCAGTTATTAGTGAGATCTTCTTCTATATAAAAAAGAATTTACTCAATTATTACTGAATAGGAAACGTTTCCTTTCAGCTCCGTTTTTCAGTTTATAAGAAAGACATTTTGCTATTTACAGAAGTTTCCTCATTCAGCATTGTAATTTTCTCAATTTTCTCAACTTGAAAATCGTTCTAAATTTTCATTGGCAATTTTTATATACATATATGTACAATTTTCCCATTTAAGAATAAAATATTTTTTTATTTAAAAGAACTTTTTAGTTTAATTTCGTATGTAATTATTTGAACTATATTGTTTAAATTGCAATTTATTTCTCTTCCTTGAGTTCGATTATTGAATTTGTCAATTTATATTGAAATTTTTTTTATAATATTTTATTAAAGAAGATTGAGAAGCCAACTTAAGCCAGCAGAACGAACTTTTTAGTTAAAAAATATTTATTGTGGAGGAAATTTTTTTCCAACTTTCCAAAGGATTTTCGTTTTCAAAACAAATATTTAAAATTTAGTGGAAATAATCCAAGTATTTTTCTAAATTGTTGCGATGTTAACAACAACAACAATTGTCATTATTTAGCCTTTATCTTCCCAGGGGTAAATTGTGTGAACTTTTTTTTTTATTTTCCATCTAAAATTCATCGCTCCTGCTGTTGCAGTTGCAGTTATATCATTCACCTTGCGAGCGTGTTCAATTTACTTTCATGTTTCATTTTGCTGAATAATTTTAAAATGCTGTTCGAGCAACAAATAAATGTGAATTGTACAAGAAACACAAGCAAACAATCACACCATCTTTTTATAACTCTCTTTAACATAATCTACTGTACACACATACATACATACACACGCGATATAAGGACACATGGCACACACAAATGTATTTAAATCAGCCCTTGTATCTGGGATGATAAAGTCAGTACAAACTGCAATGCAAAAGTACCGCAGTACTCCAAAGACGTGTTTAGTACAATTAACAATTAGATTAACATATATTTATATATTTTGACAAATTCAACCAAATTTTTTAATTACATATATTAATGGATCCAGAAGTTCCAAGTCCAAAGACAAAATCGTCATGTTATTCAACGTATATTTTAAGCTCTGATATCAAATTTAATTACCAATTGATATATATAAGCCTTGTTTTGAACTTAGTGTTGCATGAAGCGACGAGATGGTTGCCTCGCAAGCAAGTAGTCTCTCGAATGCTGAGGCAATGGGAAGCCACCACTTCAGTATTATTAGCCGACTTCAAAACAGTAGGAGGTTATGAATTCGTGTGTAATTTTTTTGGACACTTTATAATTAGCAAACCAATTTAAAAAGTTTGTTGTTTGTTTGAAGGTGTTGCAAGCAAGGTTGGTCCCATAATGTTTTTTTTCGAAAATCGGCACAAATTGGTTTTTGCATTAGACCGATTTTCATAATTATTTTTTGTTTGAAAGTGTTTGCTTGAAATTTGGTCCCATAATTTTTTTAATCGTCATACATTCCCCCGAAGTATTGATTATCGCTTGATTCCAGCATTTATAGGCCAATTCTGCAAAAAATAAAAAAAATTTATTTGAAACTAGCCGACCAGGCGAACTTCGCCTCGCCCCAATTTTAAGCCTTCAGACAAACTTTCTATTTTTTAATTTGAAAAGCCATTAAGGAATAATTTCAAACAAAATTTCATACAAAAACTCGATTTTCGATTTTTCCAATTTTTCGACTTTTCCGGAGGGATTTTCCAAAATTTTCCTCCATAAAAACCTTCTCCTAGAAAATACGAACAACTGACAAAAAGTTTTACAGAAATCGGCCAAGCCGTTTTCATTTTATGAATTATTGGCTTTTGCCACGCCCCTCCGCACACAGACCGAAAATCAGACTTCACAGTGTCACTCGCCCGAGTATTCTGAAGGTTCCCTGAAAATTTCGTCAAAATCGGCCCAGCCGTTTTGGAGCCATTACGTTACATACATACATACATACATACACACATTCTATTTTATATATATAGACTAGCTGACCCGGGCAAACGTTGTTTTGCCTTCAAATTTGCACTAAATCGACATAGCAATTATTGGTCAAATACCGGTATCGGGCTAATTAACCCCACTACACGCTGATTAAGGATCCAACGCCTTCAGCAAAACGCAGCATAGGCTTATCGCGCTAATCTCTATCGGGCAAAACACAAAAAACAAAATATTGGGCCATCTGTCGGACGAATTTCAAACTACACAGAAACACTCCTCACGTCCCATAGAACATGTATGTAAAGTTTGGTCAAAATCGGTGCAGTAGTTCTTGAGTTACGGTGCAAAAACACACAAAAAAAACTAAATATTGCGCCATCTGTTGCACGAACTTCAAACTACACAGAAACACTCCTCACGGCCCACAGAGCATGCATATAAAATTTGATCAAAATCGGTCCAGTAGTTTTAGAGTTTAGCGATCACGAACATACACGTAATTTTTATGTACATATAGCTAACACCGTCAGCTCAAAATATCGTTGGAACTACATAACCGATTTAAGAGTATGATATCTCGTTTTGAAGAACATGACAACGGCTTTCCAAAAAAAGTAAAATAAAATTAAAAAAGCACAAAAAATAAATATATGTATATGTCATTGGTGGTGCAATATGAAAATTGGATTTTGCCACGCCCTTCCGCCCACAGACCGAAAATAACAAATCAGACTTCACAGTGTCGCCCGAGTATTCTGAAGGTTCCCTGAAAATTTCGTCAAAATCGGCCCAGCCGTTTTGGAGCCATTACGTTACATACATACATACATACATACATACATACATACATACATACATACACACATCCTATTTTATATATATAGATTTATTGATTATCTTATGACTACGCCAATTTTAGAATAATTTTCGAACTTCTTTTTTATTTGAATGTGCATAATTATAGTGGGGTCAAATAAATTTTACTTGGAACTCGGATAAACAATGTGTCAGTTAAATCAAAACTTCATCATTTTTGCGCCTATTTTAAACGTTTTTTTTTAATACAACGTGGAGGACCACCAAAAAAGTTTAAAGACGTCGAATTGCAAACAATATTGAATGAAGATGACACTTTGAGTCAGAAACAAATGGCAGAAATTTTATATGTTGCATAAAAAACAATTTCTGACCGTTTAAATAAAGCTTTGGAAAAGCCACATGAATTGAACGACAGACAGATAAAAACCGAAAAAGCACTTGTGAAATTTTGCTTCAAAGACACAATAGGAAATCTAACTCTTATTAGTTCCGAGAAATTTCAAAATTCATCTTTTCTATTGATCATACCTCGTAAGTATATAATTTTTTTATTATAATAATAATAAAACTAGTAAGAAATTTTTATTTAGCGTTTTAGCACAATTAAGGCCAAAAAGTCAAAAATTTTATTCAATTAAGTACAATTTTGAAAATGTCATTTATCATCGCTGCCTTGTACTCGTATCATCAGTAGTTCATGCTACATTTTGAAAGTGAGTGTGTTTTTATGTATTTGTGTGTGTGTGTGTGTGTATGCTTGTGTAGAGAGGTTTGTAAGTGCAGCTGTTGCTCTTAATGCTTTTCAATACAAAGTTATTTTATTGAATATACTGCTGCATTCGTATTGTATAAATGTGAGTCCTGTTGCATTATTTTTTCTTTAAGTTTCCTTTTTTTGTTTTAATATGTTTTTTATCTTTCTTCTGGGTAGAGCTGCTGTTGTATTGCGATATTGGTTGAAACGATTTTAAAATTGACTGCACGTAGTTTTTGAGATGTAAACTCTGTTTTATTTCATTTCATTTACAAAAAAAAACTTCCTAATACTTGTATGTATGTTCGCTTTTATTTGCAACATTATTCTTTTGACTTTAATATTTTTCTAAATATTTTATTTTTATGTGTTGCAAACAAACATTTATTCATATCGTTTACAAGTTTGTTTATTTCTAGTATTTGTTGTAGTTTCACTTCTTTCTATTTTTTTTTTATCTGTAACGTAATATTTACAGGATACTACTCATATTGAGTGCATTTATTCTGCCATTTTTACAGTATTGTTGCATTTTTTGGTTCGTTTTGCTGTTGTTTTCAATTGCTTTAGCTGTGTATGTTATTTATTTCATTAGTTTCCTTAAGAGACTTTTGGTTGGGTTTTGTTTAGGAACAAAGTTTTGTTATTGCAAAGTTATTGAAATCTAATTTGTAAAAGTTGCGAGTAAAACACACAAAAAATCAATCGAAATAAAATATCTTAGTTTAAAAATTTGTTACTGAAACTAATTTACTTTAAATAATAATTAGATTCGCTCAATTATCAGTCTTCATTAAGCCGCACACAAGTAAAACATCATTATCCTCATCATAAATATGTAAAATGTCCTCATGATCATATTGTTCGTTTGTCAGAACTATATTACTAAGTCCATTACATTAATTATTTATGTTTCTGCAAGTTTTGCTTTGAAATACATTTATGAGTTTTTTATTATTATTAGTTTACAAAAAAAATTCTTACATTAAGGTAAACCGATGGTACCGTGCAAAGGAGGCAAATTAGTGCATTCGATATCAATCGAAATTTAAAAAAATCGAGAAATGTATTGATATTCCAATCGATAATTTCTATCCTCGGTGCTGTGCAACACACTTCTTGGCTTCAACTTTGTAAATACATACATATAAGCACAACGTTTGCCTACTCAGAACTACCAATGGACTTGTCTGCAGACGCCCTCAATCTTTAACTACAGTCTAAGCGAACAAACAGCCATGATACTTGTATTTATGTGATTATTCGTGATTTGTGGTCTCTTAGGTTTTGGTAGCTTTTGGGGCATTAGCCGCCTTTGTTGCTTTGGGTACCTTGGGAACAATACCAAAAACAACTTGTGTGTTCGCCATAGTTGAAGGAAACTCGATAAATGGAAATGCTTCTGAGGAATAAAGAATTTACTCTTTTAAAATGTCCATTTCTTCGTAAGTTAAGTTCATAAAATATTGCTTGAGTTTAAAAAAAATACTCCTTTCTTCGAATTTACATGAAAACAGTATTTGTCCTATATTTTTAATTCCAACTCTTCATTATTTTCACAGAACGAAAAACAAACTGTGGCTGTTAGCAAAACTGCGATTTCTAGTATCACTGTAAATAACACATGTAACACATACGATAGAGAATTCTCATATTGTATTTAATTTGTTAGGCATAAATGATGGGGTTGAATGTTTTCAAACTACAAATTTTCTATTGTCACGGTTTGGGAGTTTATTTTAAAAAAAGTTTACCCTTTCAATAATAATATGGAATTAAGCGCTTAATAACCGCAAATTTATAAAAAAAAAGACTGACCTTCGTAGAATAGTAGGTAGTGTACTAGACTCGTAGTGCGAAGGTCCCAGGTTCGAATCCTGCCGCAGAACTCTGGCAGTTTGTGTCTGATAATTAAAAGGGAGCGCACAACAAGCCTTTCACTGGCTTAAGTGTATGTCGTATGACATGGGCTACCACACCCCTCCAATCAACCTAACCTAACCTAACCTGTAAAAAAAAGAGCAAGAAATCCTTCTCTTTTGTGGATTGACCAACGAAATGTTGCACATATTTCAGGAAACACCATTAAATACTTATACTCCTAAATACTGCCTTTAAAAATTTTTCTTCAAAATCGTGCAACGAATAAGCAACAAAGTCTTTAAATACAAACTCCGTTTAAAATTTCTCCTCGTCCTTATATCGATACTTACAAAACCATTTGAGCTTATGCATTCTATCTCTTCCATCGTTATATCTTCCCCCCGATTTTAATCTCTTAATATAAATTTAATATGTTTCTTTCAAGAGAGAATAAAAAACAGAAACTATATTTTGCAATATGAGCTCTGCATATCCCAATATTATTACAACTAACAAGCAAATCATCATTCAGCACTTAACATGCTCTTTAAATATGAATAAACTACCCATTCCAAATACAATAAACAAAATACAAGAAAAAATATTTTGTAAAATCCCTGGCTTGATATAGAATTTTGCCAAAATGTTAAAATAATTTTAGGCTTGAGGTGGTACTCGTATGAGCCAAAATGTTGAAATAATAAAAAAAAATCCAGCAACCAGAAACGAACGATGGAGCAGCAACGAAAAAAAAACTCTAAACAAGAAACTTGTTAAAAATTTAACATGCAGTAAATTGAGGAAATAATGTATTAAGGTCAGGATATGCAAGTGCAAAAAGAAAATTAAAATAATAATGATGGGAGAATATAAACATAGACAAGCTTAAATGACTAGATAAGGAATCTAAAGAACTAGTTTGAGAGTACATTTTTTTCAATTAAAATGAATAAAAGCTTAATACTATGTTCAGACATGCACCTTTATTGAGACAATTAAATTCTAAATTTAAATTGAGTTATCGACTTTGGTGTACATACATATACAATTTAAGTTATTCAATTAGTTAAACTTAAAAACTGTGTCTCAATATTTTGATTTAAAAAAAAATTCATCTAAATAAACTGGCTGCATAAAATATATTTTAGCAAGTTTTCATACAAAATACAGTACGAACTCGATAACCGCAACTAATAGAAATCAAGGTAATTGCACTTATTGAGGTTGTTGCACCCAGCGAGGAAAAATATATAACAAGAAAAGTGATAAATGAAAACCTTTTTCAGAAAGCTTATTTTTTATTAAAATATTTATTTTTTATTAAAATATTAAAATTAAAATAATATATTTATTTTTAAACATATCGGTTATTGTTGTCTGCACTTTTTTCTTATTATTATTTTTACAATAGCCGTCCCACGAAGCTCGTTCAGAAATATATAATCTTTTATTGTAATATCGTTTTCCTCAGCCCACTGAATACATATGTTAAAAGATTGCATAGCAACTGATCCTTTTATTTTAGGAGGTGCAATAACATCCGCTTCGCTATCATCTGAACTTTCAATTTCTACGGTCTCTTTCTCCACTTCTTGATAAGCATCACTTTCGTGCATCCATTCATTAAGCTCTTCATTTGTGAAGGAGTCGCTTGGTACAAGCTCTTAGAGCATTGATGCAAGAAGTTCGCGTTCATTTTCAATTTTCCTTTTTCAAAACATATTTAAATGTAAAGTTGCAGTTATAGAGGTCAACTTTTTGGGGTAGTTGCACTTATAAAGGTTACAATACTATGTTTTATAGTGTTGCAAAAATCGAGGAATTGCGTGTATCGAGGGTTGCGATTACCGAGTTTATACTGTATGTAAATATGTTTCTTTAAGAAAATGTTTTTCTTGTCAATTTTGTAATTTTTTCTGACTGAACATAAGCAGTTCAAAAGGGATGACACAATTTATAGTGCAATCAAGTATTAATTGCTTAATTTGTTAATTAAGTTCTCGTATGGTAAATTTTTAGATAAATTTCCTTATGGGCAATTTAGATGCATGTCTGAACATAATATAAATCTAATATTATAAATAATAATTATAGATAAATTTTGTACAAGTGCTTACATTCATACATACATTTGCTTCTGTGGCAAATATATAAAATATTAAAAAGATTTGTAGTGGTTTTTATAACATTTTATTTATTTTAATTATTTTTCGTGATATTTTCGCAACTCATTTTTATTTCTATGGCTTATAATCTAAGCCTATAAGAGTATATTTCATTGGTTCTAGTGCAAACCCATCCGTAGACCTGGAACAACAAACAAAAAATTTGGAAAATAATTTTTTTATTTTACTTCACTTCAGCAATGGGAAATAACCCCATAAACACAAAAGAAACAATATTTGTTTTTGTTTGGTGAAAACAATCGTTTTTCCGTAATTATTTTATTTTATGGAGCCATATTTTGTTTTCATTTTTGAGGCCTTATTTCGTATGAAATAACACCCCAAAATTTCAAAAACAAAAAAAATTTCCAAAAACTCAATCATACCGTGAAGGATAAAAGGTATACTATTTAGACAGCCATTTAAAATATCCACAAAAAAATAGTTATAAATGTCAGCTCTGCTTATAACAAATTTAAAGCAGATAACATAGAGTTATAAGTTTCTATGTTAAGTCTAATCGTATTGAATTTGGGACGATTTTCCGTCATCCCACGTCAAATTTGGTTTGTAAACAGACCGGTTTCGGCTTTGTGTTCAAGAGAACACTGAAGATGGCACAAAGCCGAAACCGGTCTGTTTACAAACCAAATTTGACGTGGGATGACGGAAAATCGTCCCAAATTCAAACAAACCCCGTCGGAAGAAAAACACAAAAATCTAATCGTATTCGACAGGTTATTTCTTGACACAGCAGTGTTAGATTTGAAAAAATTCGTTCAGCAGAAGCGCTACTACAAACCAATGGAAATATATTTGTCGAATATGTATATAAATTTGAATATAAATATAAAAAACCCAATAGTAAGGGACAAAAAAGTACCACGAACTGGTTAAGAATGATACAAAAGGGTCATATAAGGGTTAGTTGGTACTTTAGGCTCACAACGGTAATGCTGGTAAAGCGTTCATATACTTTTTTTCTACTGTTATGAATTTGGGAGAATAATTTTGTAAATTTTTACGTTACTCTCCCATTACAAGTTTTTAGTGGGAAAGTAAGCGAACAGACCTTATGTATGTTCATGCCTAAATTGGCAGGTTGACATTTTAAGGTCTTGCAAACAGCACGCGAATTTAATATTGTAACGAAAATATGTATATACATACAAAAATAATCAACGAGCAGGCTGTCATGAAAAAGTTAAATAAACATCATAAAAACTGCTAAATAAATTAACGTTAAAAACACTTTAACCCTTTGACGACGAATGGGACACATATGTCCCGTTTGGTTTTTTCGTCATTACAGCCGCATTTTCTAATGGATTCTGAACTGATCAGTATTGGCCGATAAAAAACACATACATTCTTTGGTATTCGCGTTAATAATATGGCTTTGTTGTTTCAATTGGGCTTCAGGGCTTCTCAAAGTCAGAAATTTGATTCTTTTTTTTTGCAATTTTAGTTTCCTAATATCACGGGTTCTAATTGATATTGTGGAATAAACTTATAGTACTAGATCTACCAATACCTTATGTAAATTTATTGACCAATGCATTTTAAATAGGTTCTATAGTTTTCTCGGGGGAGGTGAAAATATGGTGGGACATATGTGTCCCATTCGTCGTCAAGGGTAAAACTAAAATATATTTTTTTTATTTCATTTTTATTTTAATTAACAGTTTATAACTGAAAAAACAAAGAAAACATAAACAATTCAATTAAAAACATTGCCAAATAACTCAAAAAATTAATTTAAAATTATGAGATCACATATATGGTTGTAAATGTATGTAAACTAAATCGAACTTAGTTGTGATAAATTGCAAAACAATTTCAGTTCATAGTGAAGCATTGGTTTTTTACATGCGAAACAAATTGTGTTTGTTCGACTTTCGATTCCGTTTTTTGTGCAAACGACACATCGCTTCCTGACTCCCCCTTCCATTCTTGTTTGGTAATGTCCACATAAATTCGACACTGCCCGCAGTCTTGACCGTGTAAAGGATTCTCGTGGTGTCGATGTAATACCAGCTTTTCGACTACAAAAGCTATCTATTAACTGGGTAGCCAACTGCGTACGAAACTCTAGATGTTTGTAGAAAATGTTTTTTTATTGTCATACACTATGTATGAGTTTTGCACACCCAAATCCATTAAATCAAAAAACAGACGGAGATAAAATCTAATCTTCGATTTACGATCATGTTCATAATAAGACTGAAAATAAATAAATTTTTCTAACTAAAGAAGTTCGTTAAAAGTGACATAACGCTATACCTTTTTTTGGTCCATAATATCAACGCCTCCCATTCCTGCGTTATAATGGAAAATCATTTTTGGACATGTTACATTAATTTTATTTGCAGTTCCAGACTGTCGTCTTTTGACATTTACGGTGTCGATTGGATTTATGAAATTGGATCCCATATGCACTGCACGGTTATCCATCCATTTCACAATCGAAATTCCACAATTTGTTTCGCATGTAAAAAACCAATGTGCTTCACTATGAATAGAAATTGTTTTGCAATTTATCACAACTAAGTTCGATTTAGTTTACATACATTTACAACCATATATGGGATCTCACAATTTTAAATTAATTTTTTGAGTTATTTGGCAATGTTTTTAATTTAATTGTTTATGTTTTCTTTGTTTTTTCAGTTATAAACTGTTAATTAAAATAAAAATGAAATTAAAAAATATATTTTAGTTTTACCCTTGACGACGAATGGGACACATATGTCCCATGATTTTTCTGGTAGAAGGAGTAACAATTTTTAAATTTTGGCAACACTTTAGTCTTGAAATGTTGCGTTTCCGAATAAGAATCCTAAATAAAATTTTAAAAATTTCCAGCGGAAAATTCTTCGTCGTCAAAGGGTTAAAATTACTAAACGAAAATTTTTATAGATAAATAAAGCACCAACATGCAAAGTACGTGTACAATACGATTACAAAAAAATGTTTCTTTTCTTAAATCTAAAATTAAGAGTTTAAAATTATTTCAAGTAAAATAATTTAAAGAGTTATTGAATTATAAATTTCGTGTAAAAAAATACACAAATTTTATGACAATAATATTTATAACCAAGAAAAGAACAGACGCCATTTAGGCCTAAGTTTTACATTCGAGCAAACGTTAAAATATGGAGTTTATTATAAATTTCCGTTTTGTTATGAAAGTAATTAAAATAGAAAAACACAAAAATAAAACTGCTATAGCAGTTACAATACAACTGGAAACCGGAAGTTGGTCATAATACAATGTGTTATTTGCAAATGCAATTGTTCCAACTCTGGGAGGGAGAGAAATGAAATAAAATGTTGAAAAACAATAGCATGCATATGAGAATAATGACGTTTTTATAAAATTAGAAACGCACGAATCTGTTTTTTTAATGACTCTTGAATAAAAAATTGGTGAGGGGGGAAAAATTAACTAAATGGCAGTTGAATAAATCATGACAACAAAAGAATATAAATAGCTCTTAAAGCGATTCCTTAAACACTCTATAAAATTGCACTGGTAGAAAATAATTTTCTTTCTAACAATATAAAGTTCTTTTTAGGGCATTTATCATGTTCATTATATATATTGTTTTATAATTATGCTACCAAAATATTCAAAAATTAAATTAAATTAACGTTTAGGCGGATACTTGACCCTGACCTGACAATTTTGAGCTTTCCTTTAATTTTTTATGCAGATAACAAAGAGATTTCCTATTGATTTTGTTGTGAATCCCTCAGTTGAGGTGTCTTGTGTAGAAAAATTTATTGAAAGTAAAAAAAAAAATTTTGGTCTGGGCGTGTGACAGTCATACTTTTGAAATTTTTATTTAAAATTTTTGTCAGCTGGGCCTAGTCAGGACTAGAAAGATTTTGCATTAAACTAAACACAAACCCAGTAAATAACGACCTTTTAAAGAAGTCATGAAAATGTTGTGATTAGGAACCGGTAGTAGTGCAAACTTGGATCATTTCCAATGATTTTAACATATACTCTTCATTTCAGGATGTTCCTTTTTTCGATTCCTATTCACCAATTTGGAATTTATCTTTATTATGTTGAGAAAAGTAAACTTTTTATTATTATTTTTTTGCAAAGAAAACAATTTTATATTCAATAAGGACCGTTTATTTGCCTCTGGCAATAGGCTTTACATCTGTAAGGCGTGCAAATCGCCAGTAGTTACAACTCCTTATGTGAAAGTAATTTTGTCATTATTGGTTGAAGAAAAATAATTTTTTTATATAGATTTAAAGAAATAAATATTTATTTTTTATAAAATGAAAGTGTTTTCAAATTGATTTTCACAAATTTGTAGAAGTCATTAATAAAATTAAGAAATGAAAAGAAATTTATGGCAGCTCTTAGAGATATAATTTTGTAAATATTTATCGATTTTTGCCATACTATTCTGTTCATAAATATAATAAAAGTACAATTTATTATGTTAAAGACACAACGGTCCCACTTACGTCCATGCAGCGAAGTTTCGAGAAGAGATAAAAACATAATTTTGGAACTCTTCACTAAATTTTGCTTCATTTTGATCATAAATGTTAAATGTTTAATATGTAATATTAACGATATGTTTGGTATGAAAAGTTATTATTTAAGAGCTTTCGGATTCGATTTGGAAAAAACACATCAAATTTAGAGATATGCATGAAATCTTTATTTGAGTCGATAGAACGGTCTATATAATTCAATGTTTAAAGATGACTTCATGTAAATGTTGACCGCCTCAAATGGTTCATACGCTGAATCCAATTTTGGCATACTGTCTCCAACATATCGGCCTCAACGTCAACCGTTGCGGGCTTGTCCCTTTATATAAGAAACTTAACATAGCCCCCACAAAAAATAGCCTAAAGGCGTTAAATTCCACGATCTAGGCAGCCAATTGCGTATGGGTATGAGAAAGTCATACTCAAATTGTCATGTGATATGCCTATGGCTTCCATAATCTGTCGCACTTTCAATATCCGATCGGCTAATACCACACCATGAATTTTTTGAATTATATCTGGTATAGAGACCTCAACTGGACGTTCTGGACGCCTTACGACATCTTAAATGCTTGTGCGGCCACAACGAAATTCAATGTAAAACGCTTTCTTACCATTGAAATTTATTTTACAGAATTTCCATAGTATTTATCAAGCTTAGCCTTGGTTTGAGTGATGACCTCTTTCCGCAAAAAGATATTGCTTGATGAGCACACAAAAATCACTTTTTTCCATTGTCTACTTAAATCACCCGGTAGTCTGCTATCAATTGTTGTCAAACATAAACTAAATGATACAGTTTATTCAAATTTTATAAATAAACATTATCAATATGTCTTCCGTCGTCGAATTTGGGCGAATATGAGAGTATTTACATTTTTCAATTCATAGCATCTCTTTCAGTCGCCAAAACTTCACTCCGTAGAGCATTTCCTAGTCAAGTGATTCCAAACTGATTTCTAATTTCAATAAATTATCTTATTACAGTTGCATTTAATATAAAAATTTTATTATATTCTTTTCTGCTGTTTTACCCTTTTTCTTTTCTAAGAAATATAAATGAAAAGAAACCCTTAATAGACATTTATTCAAGTCTTAGGCCGGCCGGCCTTTCGTTCTTCGTGTATTCTTTTACATTTAACGGAAATTCAACAGTAGGAAAAATTTTGCGTTTTTAATGTCACTATGTGCATTTCCGTTTTGGCTTGTGTTTCTGCCATTTATAAAGTTTTGTTATTGTAACTGTTAGCAAATGCATTCGAACATAGACGACGTACAAATATAAAAAAATGCAAGTAACTGAAATGAAAATAATAAAAGGGTAAAACAAAATTGTTGAATTTTTAAAGACAGAAAAAATCTCAGTCAATTCAGTTCCTATAACTTTTTTATTATTAATTTGTAAATTTAACTTACTATTAATAAATAATAATTAAGTGATATCTTTAATTGGAGTCAACTAAAATGCAAATAACTCCAAAGTTGTGCATTTTCCCCGCTTTCAAAGTGCTTGAATGGAATTGAAGTTTTGAAAATATTTAAGAGGAACGAACAGTTAAATGAATCATTAATATTTGTGTTAAGTTTGGCTCTTTTTCGCAAATTTATTTTGAGAATCTTTTTTAACCTACAGTAGTTCAATGAAGCAGGAATTATCAATTCATGTGTATTTTTTATAAATTTTTCATGTTTGTAAACCCATAATTTTGTCATTCGTGAACCAATTTTCGAAATTTTTTATTTGAAATAGTTCGCTTGCAGGTTATGTTTCTTCGAAAATCGTCCGAAATATTTCCAATATATATATATATATATATATATATATATATATATATATATATATATATATATATATATTTTTTTTTTTTTTATTTTTTTTTTTTTTTTTTTTTTTGTTTGTTTTAAAGAGTTTGCTTTTAGCTTGGTCCCATGATTTTTTTTAATATTCCCTCTTATTATGATTATTATGACGTCGCGTCGACGTCACATCAAGTCGACAGTAAAAAAAAAGGATAGGAGTTCTGAACTCGTTGTAGGCAATAATTAAATAATATTAATGGCCAATTGTAATTTTATAAGCCATGGTAGTAGTAATATCATATCAATAATATTTAATAGTTCTCGATAACGATTCCACAATTGCCAATATATTGATGTCGGCTTAATGTGACGTCGACGTCGACAATCATAATAAATTATTGCATGGCTCTCCCATTTAAGGATCGATTATCAATCGATTATTTAAGGTTGCAGCTTGGTTTCACAGAATTTTAATTGGAAATTGGACGGACAAAGTTGCCGCCCGAAATAATGATTACAACATAACTTCGCCATTAATGGATCTATATTCAAAAAATTTGTATTTATGATGGTAAAATGTAATCTAGAAATGGATTATATCGGGTTTTAAACTACTCAACTGGATCTTTGTATTGAAGTCGGTTTTTTGCCAGCATTATTTCTATAATCATATATATTGAATCTTCACTTGCAAATTGATCTAATATTGTTTAGGTCTAGTCAGTGCCAGACAAAAATTTCACAATCTTTTAAATTTAAAATTATATATTAACAAAAGTTTGTTGTGGCTTTAGCTCTTCATATGCCGACATTTCATTGGTTGCTAAAAACAAATCGTCAGTGAAGTTTAAGCAGTTTGAAAACATTCAACCTCGGATACAATATGAGAATTTCATATACAAACCAACACAACTAAAAAAATTACTCAACGTGAGTCCATTTTATTTTTCTCTCAACACCCATACAATTAAACGTCCGTTGGTCGTTAATGATTGTATTCAGTTGGTCAAAAAATGGAAAATAAAATCTTTATTTTAAATACTTAAAATTGAAATTCATTATTTGGGATATTCTCCCCAACTAATCGTTAGACACAATTAGAGCTTTTTGCAAAATGAAAAAAAAAATTAAAAGTTTGTTGGTTTTCTATGCATTTTGCAAAAAGCTCTAATTGTTTCTAACGATTAGTTGGGGAGAATATCCCAAATAATGAATTTCAATATTAAGTATTATATATTAACTATTTTTTAATCCAAATTTCACTTATTTCCTAACACCCTGTTCACATAAGTACATACATTTAAATACATACATATATGTGCATACATATGTAAAGACAAAAATATTAACTTCACCAGCAAGAAGTAATTTTTAGGTTTTCCGCTTTTCTACTGCTCCCGTACTTATTTATGTATGTTGCACATACTTGCCCGCTATATTTTCGAAAGAAAAAAGTTCTGTTTGAATGCATGCATGCGTTTCTGTCTGTCGATATATGCATAGATACATATATATTACATACACGTATGTACATAAATACATATGTATGTTTATGTATATGCATATTTAAAAATATGCATACGCATGTGAACATACACAAATGTGGTGTTGCATGTTTGTAGATAAAAAGACATTAGCATAAATTATAGTTAAATTTATGCAACATCATACACAATTTAACATTTCGTTTTTGTTCATTTAATACAAATCCAACCACAATAACAACAATACAAATGTAGACGAAATTGGAAAAAATTAGTTCAGTAATAGAGTTGTAAAAAAGTGATTTGATATTAATTAGAAACTGATTTTCATAGCAGTATAAATTACATGCATATTTATATGCATTTATTCTCTGTTTCATTATTTTAAAAAGTCAATTTTTAGCAATAGTTTCAAGAAATAAAACGAGAAAACTTGGTAAATTGCAATACATAATACAAATTTATTATTTATAAAAGTATCGAAAAAACTAAAAATGAAAATAGACCATTTTGATACAATTCAATCAACGATTTTAAGAATAAATTACTAGCCAATGAAAAAAACATACACATACATATGTTGTGGTAATATAAGAAATAAGTTGATAAAACTAGAGTACACGTTTACTCTTTATTAAAATATCGATCTATACTTTAAATTACAGAATGAAAAAAAATTTATTAATATTTCATTCATTTTTTTGAATACTACAAGTAGAGATTATTAATATCATTTGATTGCCACAATGCCTCCCGTTAAGCACCCTTAGCATAAGCCAGCAGCGCACTAATGCCTTTTTTCTGACCATTTGTTTTCTCTATATGTGTGTTGGGACAGTCCAACAATTATAATCTTCCATCATGTCACACAAATGGTAGCATTTAGTTTTTTTGTACCATCTAAGGCCTCCAATAAATATTTTAAGTTAAAAACATCTCTAAAGAAATCCAAATTAAAATGCAATCTATTTTCATGCTTTTTAAGCTAATCAGCCTTAGATAAAACGTTAAACATGAGCCAAACCCATACGTAGCATCAGATTTAAGGCTAACAATAGAGCAGCAATAAATTTTGCAGGTTCACTGGAATAATCGGAATCGATTAGATTGATTATTACTAAATGGTACTTGTTTTTTTCTAATTTTTCAAATATTCTCGACATGGATGCAGGATGTGTATATAATTCTACCTGGCCGAGAAGAAGTCATTACAAATTTTTGAATGTTGGCGAAAATTAAACAAGAGCCAGTCATCAATATGTTCTTTCAAAAATTCTGCCCCATCAGGACCCAAGTGAATCCTGTCCATAACATCTTTCACGGTTATAAGTTGCACTACATACATACATGGGTATTGGCGTTATATTCCATTTTATTATTGGCTGGATCTAAGTTGACTAACGCCACACTACGTCACATTTATTGATAGGACTTGAAAGAATTTTGACAGTATACATATGTATATGCAGTTTTACCGCCACCAGGACGTCCCACAATTAGTTGGCCATACTATGGGTTTGTAAATTTCAAATTATCTGATTTTAACATTAATTGAACAATGAATTGAACAATTTTCCAACACAGCCAAATTACAAAAACAAAATTTAGTTACAGTGCAAACAAATACGAAATGACATTTGTGTAAACAGCTGTTCAGGGTGAAATAACTTTAAAGTTACATTTTTCACCATAGAGCTGTTGAATTAATAGTTTTCGAAAACAAGTAATTAGATAAATATGCTGCCATACTAAAAAAAAATTAAAACATTTATTCGTTTATGAATTCATTTTTGTAATTGCCCTTATTATGATTGTCGACGTCGACGTCACATCAAGTCGACAACAATATATTGGCAATTGTGGAATCGTTATCGAGAACTATTAAATATTATTGATAGGATGTTACTACTACTATGGCTTATAAAATTACAATTGGCCATCAATATTAGTTAATTATTCCTACAACGAGTTCAGAACTGCTGTCTTTTTTTATTGTCGACTTAATGTGACGTCGACGCGACAATCATAATAAGAGGGAATATTTAAGCTTTATATTATGTATTTTATATACTTATACTGTAATATAAAGCCATCATGACCAGATAAAAGAAGTTACATTTGTTGCATTTATTTTATTGTCTTATTCAAGCATTATGGATTTAGTTTGGAATAAAATTTAAAGTTTCAGATTAAGCCATACAAAAAATTGTTTCCACTGAAATCTGAAGTTTCAGAATTAAATCCATAATCCAGATAAAAGCAAAATCATATAAGAACAAGCTATAATTTAATTGAAATAGCATATAATCTTGATTTTAATTTAAAAAGGAGGAAATCCTTAAGAGCAAGACTAAACATGCCAGCAAATTTTATTGGAGATAAATCATTAATGCTAAGGAAAGCATTAAATATTGCACTGCAAATATTAAAGAAAATTCATTGAATTATTAGCAATTCATTAATTACATCACATAATTAAAAACTTAGATTAGGTTAGGTTAGGTTGATTGGAGGGGTGTGACAGCCCATGTCATACGACATACACTTAAGCCAATGAAGGCTTGTTGTGCGCTCCCTTTAATTATCAGACACAAACTGCCAGAGTTCTGCGGCAGGATTCGAACCTGGGACCTTCGCACTACGAGTCTAGTACACTACGTACTAGTCTACGAAGGTCAGTTAATTAAAATTAATTAAAAACTTACACCTGGTAGTTATTTTTAACGTTCTATATACAAATACAATAAGAATTTAATTTATATAAACCCCTATAATATATCTCTTAAAATATAACTTTAAACACTATGATTTGGCTGAAAGGGTACTGATGATTTGGTTAACGCACAATAAAATGTAGGCCTATACCTAAGCCAACAACACACAATAAAATATTAAATAATATAATTTATTTACGACTTCTACTTTCGTATGCATAGACTATATTAAGGCCGTGTTTAGACAGAGAAAGTTTACTTTGAAAAGTTTTGAGTTTATTGAAGAAAGGATAAAGAAGAATGAGGGGGAGTACCAACTATCTTGTAGTCGGAAATTCGTTCGTAGTATATATGTATGTATGTACATACTTACGTAGTATATACATATGTATGTAAGTATGTATGTATGTAAGTATATTCAGACAAAACAACATAAACTATATGGAATCAAAATTTTCCAGTCTGAACACAAAACAAAGTTTAAAACAACATTCAAAAAAATTTTCTGTCCAAATGCGGTCTATGCAACAGCTCAAAATCCATAAAAAAAATCCGTTAAATTTTAATATTGAAATTTCTTGGAATTGTACCAAAACAAATATTTGAGCTTTTCAAATTTGTTTGTTTTGGCTTTAGCTGTTCATATTTCCTATTTCGCTATACCAAATCGTCAGTGAACATCTCAAACAAACTGCTTGAAGTCGACTGACGATTTGGTTTAGCGGCGCGTCGCAAGAACCTTTCGGTGATATACATACATAGTTATAGCTAACAGAGGCAAACGATTTATTGCTTTCACGATCAAACCTCTTGCAAAATAAAGCTTTTAATGCCAAATCTATTAAACAGATTTTTCTTTTGACACTTCCACCAATACTAGAGTTGTCTCGCTCAACTCCGAGTTAGCTCAATTGAACGACACACTAAATTATTGCTATATTATTTTCTTTAATAAATTTATGTATGTAATTAAAAAGACGATTGTATTTATTTGAGGGAAACTTTTGCAAATAATGAAGGATATCTCTAAAAAGAATTAAAAACTTTTGATATTAGATGACTGTTAAGCCTCTGGAGCAAAGGCATAAGCTCTTCTCTCGCTCTTTCTATCCCTCAACTCTCTCACACACGCCCCCAATTTTACTCTCCGCTAATTAATGGCATATAACACCTCGTCCAGACTAGCAAATTTGTTGCATGCAATTCTGCTTTGAAATTGCATTAGTGTCCACATTAGAAAAAATCTAGTATTGCAATTTTTGTATAAAACGTCAAATACAACAACACCAAACATCAAGTTGAATAGTGAGAATTTCAAAGCAAAAGAGAATTGCAGAGAACACGAAACTCTGTACCCCTGCCCAAGTTTCTTACCTCTCTCTCCTAAAACAACCAAGAATTGATGCAACAAAATTGCAAGTCTGGACGGCGTGTAACTAATTTCTGTCCGTTGAATACTCTCTAGTATTTATTTTAATTGGGATAACACTTTCTAGTCCTGTTTTCTTTTTATCTGTTACCCTTTAAATTTTTATAATTTTATTTAAAGGCTGAATAAAATATACTTTAAACCTTATAATAAATTATTTATTATTATTAATTTCAAAGCAGTAAATTTCATTTCATTCATTGCCTTGTTTACATTTTTGTAAACAAGGCAATGAAGATCGAATTAGATTAACAAAATAAGCTGAGCTGAAAAGAGCGGTCAGCTGTGTAAGTGACCAGAAAAATACAATCCTAGACAATTCAAAATTTAAATTAAATTGTCCCTATTTGCTACATGAAATTCTGGATTTTGATGAAATGAAAAAATTTATTATTCATTAGTGTGATTTGAAATATGACGTCATTGCCAAAATTAATAACAAAAAAGCTTTTACAATTAAATTTAAGGAATGTTAATATGCCCACAGTTTTTGATATTAAGAACTTTCAATATACTACAATATTTAATTTTATTACAATTTGCAACTATTTTGTAAATTAAATAGGAAAAACAACTTAATTAGTGGATGCCACAAAATGTATGTTTATGTTAAAGTTCAAGTGAATTATGAGAAGAGCAGATTATAATAAAAATCACAGTTCACTGTGTTTCGAGTCATCACTGATCTTTTCCTTAGATGATGTTCGCGTTTTATCGCTTTTGCCTTTTTCAATTACAGTTTGTTCCCCATGATCAATATTCTCATGATCCTCAATGCGACTCATTAAGTTCTTAATTTCCGTATCATAATCTTTCCATTCTGGTACAATACGCTGAGCAGCTGTAAGTTTTGCTTCTTTTGTCATGGGATTGTTACACAAATCAATTACTTTGGCGTTTTTGAAAGCATTGTCACTACACCACGTTTGACACCACAACCATTCCTCGGGCAAAGATTTAATTGTAACTTGATGTATCATATTATTGGGCAAATCTTGATCTAAATTCGATAAACTATTTGGATCTTGGCTTAAGGCTTGATATTGCCCTCTCAAGCGATCGCCAGCTGCTATCTTCCGGAAACGTTTTAAGTCTACAACATATAAGGCTGAAATATGATAACGTCGTCCCATGAGATGAGATTTCCAATAGCCTTGTTTCCAAAATCTGAAACCTTCCATTTCTTTTCGTGAATCACAGAAGGGTGTATAGGCATAGGGAGCTCCACCTAAATCCATGTCATACAGTTCCTTCAAATCAGCTCTTACTATGGCATCAGCGTCCACAAAAATAATTTTGCGCACGTTTAAGGGGAACAATACATCCAAGAATAGAATTTTATAGCCCCAGATGGTCCGCTGCTTTTCAGTTTGTTGATGTAGCCAACGAGGCCATTTGTATTGAACCAATTCGTATTGGAATCCATATTCCTTCGCCATGTGTGGCAAAAAGTCTGTAAATTGGGGAGACAGATAATTTTTCAAAAACCAAAATTTGACCTGTGATTTTGTGTGCTTCATTACGGACAACATCATGATGCGCAACAGCCTTTCGTATAAATGTCCGGAAGCTACGGAAAATATGTTTATAGTTTCAACTTCTTCACCGTCACTAGAACCACCTCCGAAGGAACTGGCTATGGAATTCCATATACCAGCATGTTGTTGATTATCATCATCGCCCAATAGGTCCGCCTGCTGCATACCTGGTTTCTTAGTTACTCTCAGTTTTATGACATGCGATCTCAATGAACTAATAACTACTTGGGTATTTCCCTCTTGATGCACAGTGTTAGGACCTTCAGCATATGTTATATCATAAATATCTGCAGATTTGCCCTCTCTCAAACGTAAAGTCCATACACCGGGATTAGCTTTCAATTGGAAATATCCCAAGTTGGCCATGACAATAGTGTCGACCATAGTAGGATTGTCTTGTGTGCCTAACGTAACCTGTAGACCTCGAGGTGGAGCTCCAGTGGATGCATCAAAACAATGGCCCTCCAATAGCAGATATTCCAACTCGAATTCACTATGCACGGGTCCCCCGATTTCGGCCAATTTTATGTTATCTAAATCGTAAACCGAACGCACAGGTTCTACTAACCAGTTTTCAGGTACCTGAACATTTTGTGTCAGTAGAGAATTGGATGGAACCCCAGTGAACTTAGCGATGGGCCCTTCAGCTAAATCTCCATTATGCGAAAATTTTATTTCTGGTTCTACTACATAGCGGTAGAAATTCTTGACTGGCATATCACTGTGCTGGTTGACCGGAGTTAAGTAGACTTTCATATTGCAATTAACGGTATTACGCAATAGTATCAAAATGGGGGCAAGTTTCTGAGCACTTCTGGAGGCGGGATCTACTACTGCATTAATTTCAAAATGTGGTAACTCCTCACGCTTGGGTGATAGTTTTACTACAGAATGGGCTTCCTTTACATCGTCTGGTATCTTAAATCTCGTCTTTGACGGTCTGGGTATTAGACAGGCATAAAGCTTTAGCAAGGTGTCACTGTTAAATTCCGATTCTTCTATGTCTGCAGATTTAGTGTTCAATACTTTTCGCAGCTTGTCCCCATATTGTATGGCATTAAAACGATCAACTAATCCAAAGTCTTCTATCCCGAATTGCTCCTTATCTGCTATGGGACCAATAATTTTGCCATTACCAATAACCAAACGTTCGTTAGCCTTGAGGTTAAGTACTCTTTGCGCATACACTCTTAAGATCTTGATGTGCAACTCTGTAGATGATAAGAAATCACTCACTTCTTCCGGTATTTCCCATTTGTCCGAAGATTGCTTAAACCATTTCAGCACTACATCTGTGGCCTGTTGAGGTTTAAGAACTTGCTGTGCCGCCCAAACTAAACGATTTAGGTTATTTTTGCTTGCAACTTCGACACCTTCAACATTTGGTATGAATGCTACGCGTGCGCTTGAGCTAGCTTTAACGTATTTTAAGGAATTTTTAAGCAACTCTTTACCCTCTTCTGTTTCTACATTGCCCAATACCCAAATTGTTAGAAAATGTAATTTTGCTGCTCCTATAGTTTCGAAAGAATGTTTTCCTTCGAAGTAGTTGATGTTATCAAGAAGCGTAGCTGTCATATCGCGGTTCGAAAGTTTAGCCAAGGTATTAACATTATTTATATTCTTATAAGGCTGTCCTGAAAAGTCTACAAACTTTGCATTTTCATTATTGCCTAATATTCGTTGATTTAAGCGTGGCATAACATGAGGCTGGTTCATGAGATAGTCTAGCAGGTCATCTGAATCTGTTAAATCACCTTTGTACACCGCCTTTTGAAGAGTGGTAGTTTGTTGAATAATTTCCGAAAATATGGCTTCTTCGAAGTCGCTGTCAGATGATAGGATATTCTGAGGCATAGGTACTCCATTCAAGAGAGCTTGTGGTGAATCTGTAAAGCCTAAACGATCCACGAATTCGCGAGAGAGTTGGCGACCATAATCAAAATCAGAATCCTCATCTAAAATATCATTCACGTTCGCACTGGAAAGTTTGTCAAACATTTTCTTAAGCTGTATTTTAATATGTTTGAGCTTTATTTCCTGGTTTGAATCTACAGCATTAAAAACATCAGTAAGAAAGCCCAGAGCTGACCTGGCATCTTTTTTCTGTGTTACATAGTTAAAAGCGCACACTAAGGATCGATAGTCCTCCTGCGTATCATCTGTAGCTTTACTGGCATCAAAAACCAACCCCAATCTTACTGGAGCCGAGTGGACTACAAAACTTTCGGCCAATTTTATAAGACTACGACTATTTGTTTTGAGAGGGTCAACTACTAACACCAAATTGAAAACGTTTTTGCGTATATTTCTCAACATACCCGGAAAGGTGGGCCTTAAAAGATCCATTACGCTTGAAGGCCATCTTCTGTACTGGGGATCATTTTCAATGTCATTAATCCATAATATTGAGGAATCTCGAATGTCAATTGCAAATTCCTTTGAACCTGAACCAGCAAAATCTAAAGCTAATAAAGACGTAGCCAAGGAGCCTTTCACTTGGCTATTGTGTAAGCTTTCCAGAACTCGTACTTCAGTTCTTAATGTTTCTAACAAAGAATTAAGGTCCATTGTATCGGCATCAAAAAATAAACCATTGATAAACAATGCACCGTCAGGCGGTATAATATTTAAACTGCGTCCAAATGTCTCACTGTTATGCTTTACTTCATTTTTCAACTGTTCGCTGACTTTGTGGCTAAGTAGGGCCTTTGCTTGCATGGGAAAATTATGTGATATAAATTGTAAAACTTTTAAAGCCTCTTCTCCATCTATTTCTGCTATGGCTTGGGCAGCCTGTAAGCCCAAATCTTGAAATTCCCACGCTTTTAATTGCGCTATTTCTTCATTGCCCTGTAATAAAGTTTGCCGAAATTTATCTAGAGAATGTGAGAGTGTGGGGAATCTATCTTTGAGCACTTTGAAATCGAACCCATGTACTTCCATGTCTAGACCGAGACCGTCGGTGTTTTCATCAGTACCTTCTTCAGCTGGTTTTGCTGCATCATCTTGGGACTTGTATTCCGTAGACTTCAAGTGTAATTCAACGCCATAGCCCGAAAGACGTACACGCTTTTGGGACTTTTGAAATTCCTTAGATAAATAATGTCGAGTTATGTATTTTATGCTGCCACTCAAAGCTTTTTCACTTAATAAATAGTGAAATTGAGCGAATTCTGTTGAGCCTATATCTCCATATAAAACAACCGTGCGAGAGTTATTCTCCGAACCAGGAAATATATGATCGAAAGCGTACGTCTCAATGACGGCATCTAAGGATTCTTGTTCACCTAACTGCAGCTTTTGCCTCAGCTCATCTAAGCTACAAGCTAATTCTGTACCAACTTGAGCGAAAGTCTTCGAATCGGAACAAGATCCTTGACTTAAGACTTCTAACGCTATTTGAAAATGAGTTTGAATTCTCGGCGTTAAACTATGCATGGAAACTATTAGCTTCATAAGCGGCATTTGCAATTCCGATATGCGTCTACGCACAACATTTATGGCAGCATTATAACTCTGTGAAGGTGTAACTAAAACGAAATGTGTCACCGCATGTCAAATATTTGTGCTAAATATGTGTCTAATATTTACCATAACTACTCAGCGTTGTGTCCAAATCAGTTATGTCTCTTAAAAAATCCCAATACAAATTGGCATTTTCATCGGCTAGATATTCAGCAATTTCCAAATGCAGTGGGGTCTGTTCCCACTTAGCGTTAATTAAAGTGGTTATAGGAAAACTTTTGCTTGACGAGACCCCCTGGCAGTATCCTAACACACATATTACCAAGAAATATAATAATGACGAGAAAAAAATCCTCTCATGCCTAGTTTTTGGTTCGTAATTGAAAATCATTATGTAGGTTTGTCTTTTAGAACATTTTTTATATACCATCTATAAGAAATAAAGTAATATATTTGTATTACTATTTATAATATGTTTTCCATGCAATTATTTACCAATTTTCCACAAAATGTAAAAAAAACTGATGTGGCTAATCCGGCTAATGAACAATAGAAAACCAGTGATGGTAATTCAGATGCACACAACAATATCTTAGCGATTTTTTTTATATAATAAACGCTACAATGCTTTTACACTATTATAACCAATTACTTTTACGTATACATAATTAAATATCACTACAGACAAGTGCAATTAATAAGGTCTAAGTTACAGCCCAGGTGATAGGTAAGAAGATTGTCAAACTCCATATGCAAAAATATACAAACATTTGTTTTTAACTTTTTTATAAGGAGCCTTACAATTGAATTCTGGGGTCTGTTGAGTCTCAATTCGCTCTGCATAGATCTCATATATACAAGGCTCTTAGCTGCAGGCACGGTAAATTTTCGAGCATAGTTATGATTTAGTTATACAGGGTGGGCCAACCTGGACGGGATATTGTAGCCATTGTGGTGCATCCCTCGGCAATAATTCTTGGGCCAATTGAATTTTATATGGAAACATCTTCAGATCAATTTTTAGAATACGTCGTAGCGATGTTCTGGAGATGTTCAATTGAGTAGCTCGTCGACGAGTAGACACAGTTGGATCCGTGTGAACACTTTCTCGTACAGCTTCTATAGCTTGTTCATTGCGAACAGGACGAACAACATTTCTTCGTAGTTCATTACCCACTGAACCCAAATTCTCAAAACGGGTCATTAAACTTCTTATCATGTTTACACTGGGAGCCTCTACAGTATTAAAATGCTGACGGTATTTTCTTTCATTGATCGTCCGAAAACATAATAAAATTCAACAATTTTTACACGTTCTTCCACTGAGTATGATGACATTATAAAATTTTATAAAATTCTGTATTATATACAACAAAAAAAATAATAAACATACAAAAATTATAAGCATTTCAAATCAGTCAGTCCAAGTTGGCCCAACCTGTACTCTTCTAGACTATGTTTAATGGTTACCGGTATTAAGCAGTTGCTAACATTGATGCATGGAACACATTTCAAAGAGCACTTTCAGAGAAGTGAAAATATCAACGGTGATGCCAGAAAAAATATAACCTAAGGCCTTTGGCGAGTCCACACCATAAACTATATTTACATTTATTCTTTGGGTATACTTTGTGTTTGTCATAGGCTAAAATAGATATATTCTGTGGTGTTTGTAAATGCCTCACTTATGTATATGATCCAAATATGTCAGCATAATAATTAATGATATTGCAAGAACATCGGTAAATACGACGAATACATAACAGCTGGATTTGACAAGGCATTTTGCCTTGTTAGGCCCCTTTCACATTCGGCAACTATACTTGCGCAATTCTTGTGTTTGTTGGTGTGAGAGGAAAGGTCGGGTTGAAGGGGGAATAATTGCCGAGATTCGAGTACAGACTTGCTTGTACTTGGCAATTCTGTTTCTGCTGTCATTCTTGGCTTGGGATATTTATTTGTTTTTGACATTGTCTTTTATTTCTTCTTCGGCGTGTTGTCTAATTTCGTTAAAATTTTATATTCGTTAATATACCCGCTTTGAATAAAAATTTAAAAATGAAAAAGTCAACAAATTAAGAAAATTTGAGCACAAGAAAATTAAAATTGCTTAACAAAGTTGCTGAATGTGAAAATAGAAGCAAGTTCAAAAGAAAATAAGTGAAAATGAAAATTATACTTGCGCAAGTATAGTTGCCGAATGTGAAAGGGGCCTAAGGCATCTAATAAAGTTTTTTTCTGTCTTGTCGTTTTTCCGTTTTCTGTTACATAATTCCATATAAATATATATATATATATATATATATATATATATATATATATATATATATATATATATATATATATATATATATATATATATATATGTATGTATATACATTACGTTTACAATACATGAAGGCTCCAGTGCAAAAGCAATAAAATAATCACATTCACTTTTTGTGAACGGGGTGCGCTTGTTGGTATTAGTGTTGTAAATTTTATTCGACTCATATTGATGCTTTCAACAAAATTTTATAGACGGCACCGAACCGGCATTACCACTACAGTTACTCTAGATTAATTTTAAATTATTGTTATACTCAATTGTGAATTAGTAATTACGTATAAACATTTTATTAAATAAGTACTCTACATGTATAACTTTGAGCCAACTCATTGACATTTACACAAAAAAATTTAAACAAAATTGGAATCAGTGAAAAGCATAAAAAACGAAAGAAGTAACAAGTCACTCGTTATTTGAGTTCTATTAATTTCGTTCGGTCTACAAAATTATTGGGCTTAACAAAAATATTTTTTGGCAGTACTTTTAATATAGAAAAATGTATGCATATAACTTATTTTAAATTAAAAATTTAAAGGGCATGATATCAAAAACTTCAACTTTTTAAAATAATAACTTGGTCAGTGACACGTGTAATTAAAGGATCCAGCTCATTGCGGGGTAATTTCGAACCCCACAGGTCTATTAAAGTTTCTTCAGCTATGGCATCTGCATTCCCTGCAATCAAGTACAACAATTATGTTGGCAATTTCAAATAAATACCTTAAGCAATTTACCATCTTTATTTCCTTGTATAGTTAATGCTAAATATATCACAGCATTTTTAGCTATGGGGCTATGAGTGTCACATATAGTATGCAATGCTCTCGCTGCTTCAGCAGGTATCTAAATACAAAATTTAATTAGTGTTTAGAAGTAGTAAGTAGGATAATATAACCTACTTCATTAAGATTCGCAATCAATATAACATTTCCCTCCTTAATCTTATTTCTATACTTTTCGATGGCGTGGCCATAATCCTCTAGGATACCAGGTGTTGATATAAAATCATCACTTTCCATTGGAATCAATTTTTTACCTAAAAATATGAAATTAGATAATTGACAAAGATGAAAAGCCAATTTAAATACTATATTTAAATACCAAAGCAGTCAGAGGAATGTGCTGCTGTATCTTTAATTAATTGAAGGGCATCCTTGCCACCATTATTAGCGAATAAGTAAACGGCGGGCTTTTGAGTTTTCTTGTTCAAAATTGATTCTATGCCAACCTTCAAACGATTCCACAAATTAGGACTTTCTTTAGGATATTGTTTTCGGAAATCTTCGAAAGAACAGCTTCTGTCTTCTGCTACTATTACTTTTGACATACAAAAGTATATTAAAACCGATCCCAATATTACCAAAGAAATTAGCCAGAAGGGTGATGATGTTTTCGAACCCTGAGTGCAATGGTATACGGGAGATACCTTTGCCGGATTGTTATTCGTTCTCTGAGGTGTACGCGAAACACTACGTGACATTCCACAATATTTTTCGGGTACATATGGTCTTCCATAATGTATACTTTCACCGGATTTTTCCAAATCTGAATCAGATTTAGAAGTCCAGGGATCTTGGCTGTCATCAAAGGGCAATTCATCTTCATCAGATTCCTCCCACTGAGAAGTTGTGCGGTCATGTATGGGTTTGCGAGAATGAACTATATTTTCCGGCATTGTGGTATTTGTATGTGAAAAAATTTATGTGTATATTTTGATAAAAGGTTTTTATTGTGAATAAAACAGTTTGTTACAAAATTAACTCTCAAAACACGAAGCCGCCACTTAAAATCCGCTCGTCATTTAAACGTCCCTGCAAATTCGCTTAGAGCACAAAACATACATCTATTTTATTATTCCTATTTAATTTTTGGCAATATAAGTATATTCCTTATTCATTTAATTTTTTCTCCACAGTAAATATCAGAAATATTCTTACACCATTATAGTACTTTAATCATGCCATGAAGAATGGCGGTCGACGGCTAATGGTTCTTTTAAGCGGCTATTAGACACTCATACTAACTTAATAGCAGCTTAAATAGAAGCCCACATTTACATACAAGATCAATTATATATGATCATGCCAAAAACCATTTTTACATTGGCAATTTATTAGACAGAGAAAACTTCTTCAGAGAAAATTTCTTTTCATCTCATATTTTCGGTCTGTTTAATTGAAGTGCAAATGCATTTTAATTGATAAAAACATATAAAGCAAACACAAATAAAGTGAAATAAGTGAATATTTTTAGAGTAAATAATTGTATTCCAGATTTGAATAAAAAATTATAAATTTTGCAAAATCGACTCAGACAAATTAGTGAGAGAAATAATGTCCAGTACAGATAGTGGTGTACTACACATATTACATCTTCGGCCCCTTTCCGGCACAATTCTTCCGACTTGTCATTCCAAATACATATTGGAAAAGGGGACTAATGCGAGATATTTTTTATTTGCCATACATTTGTTTGTTATGCAAATTTTCACTATGATGCATTGAAAAAAAATCAAAAACAATAACTAAGAGAAATCTTAAACATCAATTTATTTGATAAAAGAATTGCTAAAACAAATGTTTTCACAACCATATCAAAATATTAACATGGTCTTCATATAACATTAACGGAAAGTTACTATTTTACGTCTGGGGTAGACGGTACTATATTAAAATATACAAAAAATTTTTAGGTGAACAACGTTACGTTTCGCGAAGACGGCGTGTAATAATAAAAGGGGCTATAAAACATATTGAATGCAACTATGTTTCATCAAATTGCAGCCAACTTCATTTAATACATCCGTTTTAATTGTTTCTTTTACCGTACATGCGGCTGGAATTCATTCACTTTTTAATCTACTTCAGAGGTTGGCAGTTGTTTCATTATGTGAATAACATGTTTAAATGCTGCAACCACCACAAGGTAAATATAGACAAAGCGCTTTGTACTTTTCCATAGTTTGCTAAGATGATGAGTGTTCATTGACCAAATCTAGAAATTGTTGTACTTATTTTCTATGAGCACGAAATGTTTTTAGTTTTTTGAGGATAGATAAGAACGGCCAACTGAAAATTGATTTATTAAAGCTCAATTTGGTATAATTAAATATTATTGAAGAAATCTATTCTCTTCCTTTCAGGTGGGACTAAATATGTAAATTTATGTTGCAACTGTGAGGTTAGTACAACAAAACTTATTAATTATTTAAATTTTCTTCGGGCGTTGTATCTACTGGAACAACTATTTATTCTAGCCATGGTTTGTGTATTAATTTCACTCATTCGCAATATTTTGTTACAACCTCGAGTGGGAGAAATAAAATTTAAAATAACTAGATTAATTTTGCTTACAATGGGTTAATAGTTGTTTCAAATATAGTACGCTAATCTTATGCACCCGGTGTAAGTCAGACAGCCTTGCCTTGATCAATACTGTTTTACATGATGATTATCCGCTATCAGGATCCCTCTTCTGAGACGAACCCAAATTTTAAAAGCCATGCTGTTTTATTATACATATACTGATTCAAGAATGTCTGATACGTTAAACCACTTTCCTTGTAAGAATATACTGAATCTTTTCTTTTTTTTTTAGCATTAATGGATTGGAATATTTCGAAGAGTATTTAAAGGTAATTATTATGTTTATAAAATTCGTTATTCGAGATATTCTCCAAAATAACCATTTTAATATATTGTTTGTTGTTGGCTTAGCTAGGTATATGCCTGCATTTCATTGGCGCTAACCAAATCATCAGTACCCTTTAGCCAAATCATGATTGAAAGCATTCATCAACAACAAACAATATAATATTAAAATGGTAATTATTATATGTATATATTTCCGTAAGAAATGTTTAATACATGATGATAATTTCTATCATAATGAATTTCTATGCTGAACTCACATTAACACTAAACCAAAAGGATTCTGAAGTTGTTAAGATAGAAAATTTCTATTATTTCAAAACTTTCACTAAATGGAGCCTTTTATTTTCAGTTCTTCAAATTGGAGCCGATTGCGTGAATGTTGCATCGAATGTAGAATGGTTAGTATAAAGTCCCATTTATGAGTATAAGGTCTATGCAATACAAATTGATTACAATCCATATTGAAAAGGTTTTTGTATATATACATACATAAGTGTGGTTTGATAATCATGTCTCACCTGGACTGTTGCATTGACCTTATAATGGATCATGGTTAGTAGTACAATATACATAATTTATCGTTGTTGAAATGATGATATATCTTAAAATCAGGATCCCTCTACTGAGATGAACCCAATTAAAGAAAAACTGCTGTTAACGATTTTCCTGACAATGTATTTTGATTTTTAGAAGTAAAATTGTTAAAACGAATTTCTAACTAGTTTCTTTTTGTTTTGTTTTAGACGCCATTCCGACGGAAAATTCCCTTCCATTATGTTGGATATTACATAAATCGTGAGTAGAACATTTACTTTTTTTATTGAAAAAAAAAATAAAATAAAATATGATGATAAATTTAATCTGAATGAAAATCTATGCTGATCACAAATTCAAATTAAACCAAAAGGATTCTGAAATGTTTTTTATTATTATTTTTTAATTCATAAATTCCACGATGTAGAGCTAAATCAATATTTTTTGTTTCAGAATGTTTGTGTACTATATAAAACATGGTAGGATGCAATTTTTAGAGTCATAAGGTAATCATTTCTTAAAATATGCAATTTAATTCATTCTGCTTTTACACACGTAAGTTTTTTTTTCAAGTCTCCTCAATTCTCTTAAAACTGCCCATTTGTTCGCACGGACAGTCTAAAATTATGTGTGTAAAAGCAGACCTGTACATAGAGCTTATCAATAGGCTTCGTTATTGAATTTCTATGATGCTTCATTTATAGTATAGTTCATTTGAAACAACCATGTAACTAACATTTTAACTGATTGAAATAATTGACAAATTTAAAGTAGCTGTTTAATAAGTATATATGAAATGAATTTCCTTTTTTTATTAATATTAATTGCAGATGTCGAGATATGCGATCGGTGGAACACATCTTCAAACATTGCAGATGTATTTTGATAACATAAGATAAAATGAATGAATTTGAATAAACATTTTTATTGACTGTTAATAAGTTGTCTAATTGTGTGAACTATTTTGTTAAAATAAGGATGAAATTAAACGTTGTTTGTATTAAACTGATCGATTACCAAAGAAAATAAGTCGTGCGTAACTCGTGAGAATTTTTCCCATGAAAAAAAGCAATACAGAAATTTAATCGAAGATTAGGGAAGGGAACAGATTTTACGATGACTGATACATACTATTTTATATTTCAACAATTTGTTGCCTTATACATACGTTGATTATGTAGCTAAGGAGGGCGTAAGTGAAATGACGCAGTTTTTTTATTATACGTATGCATTCAAGGACAAAAAATAGAATTCTCAATATTTGTTATATGATTCTGAAGCTTTTCAAACACAATAGGATGATTTGACTAGCGCTAATGGAATGGTGTGCACTCAACTAGTGCAAGAACACGCTTTGTAAAGAAGGTTGATAATGTAAAAACTACATTATCCAGGATAATATATGTACCTGTTCGTATTTGAAGTTTAATTCAGCTGTGCTAAATTTCAACTTGGTGCGCGTGAACTAGTTATTTCCCAAAATTGTTGCGGGGGGAAAGTGACGTTTGTATGTATGGTCAGAGTTGCTCGGCTTTCCAGAGTTATGTAGTGGAATTTTTGGAATAACTACCGGGTTGCAGTTGAAGTAAACGTAAAAACTGAAATAGGTGAAATAGTACATGCACTTTATGGTATAAGATTACAATCGATTGTGCTTTACATTATTAGCACAGGCTATATTCTATGATTATTCGTTTAAGAATATATGCTTACAACCCGGCAATATGAGTTTATATACACCACCACTTGAATATATCAATTTTTTGCGATCAAAAATTATTAGATATTGATTTCAAAAGGTTTTTTTTTTTGAAATTGTGATAAATTTCGATAGATTTTGAGTCATTTTCATCCATGTTAAAAAAATTTTCTTTTTCAAAAAGCAGAGGATTAAAATAAAAAAATTAATGATATTTTTACATGTATTTTTGATGATAACTAGAAATTAAATAAATAATTAACTATCCAAAACGATAGGAATTTCTTTTCAAAACGATCGATTTTAATATTATTCTTCAACAGTTTTTTTAATTTAAGAAGTTATTAAAACTCGTTTTTCACAACTTAATCAAACAGTGCAGTTACAAATTGTTCTATAGTAAAGCGCTGTTACTTTCAAAGCGAATTGATTTTTTTTTTATTTTACAATCATTTTTTTCCGACACGTTATTGTATATAAAAATTAATGGATATGTGTGTATACAATCAAAATTCTGCACAAACATCTACATTGTAATTTTCCGCGTAGAAATAAATGTGAAATATCAAAGGTGAAATTTAGAAAGAACTCCATGCCAGGCAATACACCCGGATAGGGAGTAGTTGGCTTATAAATATTAAAGATTAGCGATTTTAATTGTTTGCAGCTCTAGCGGAGCTCATTTTGGTCCACTGTTCTACATGTCAACATGACATTAATATAGTTAGAGCTGGCAACTCTAGAAACATCTGGTTATCTTTCCAACCCCAAACATACATACAATGTAGATCATAAAGTACTCTGTGATGTAGATAAAAATAGAAGGGTTTCATATTTTGCTGCCAAAATTAACCTGCCATTTTTGCTGTAAATAACACAAAAGTTTTAAGATATTTTCAAAAATTAAAGTAATTTAAATCATAATGGTGACTAAATTCGATACTCAAAAAACCAAACATCAACTGTTTCATCTATCCATAAGCCTAGGAGTAATATTGATTTGCATGACCTACATGCAGTACCGCAGAAATTGGACGCACCTAGGTAGCTTTTGGGACTCGCTTATTATACCAATTGTGTTTACGGGAGAGATGCTGAAAGTTCTTCTTTGTTGCTACTATGGACATCAAGATGATCCAGTTCTGACGCAAAAGCAAAAACAGAAAAAAGCCGCCTATTTTACGCCTAAGGATCTGGCTGGCGGTTTATTGCTACAATTTTTATGTATTCTATTATATGGTTTTGTCTGTATAATTTTGGGTGCGCCAGTCTTACAAAATTACGAGCAGACATTTGTTCTCTCGCTGTTGTTAACACTGCTGTCTGTGTCGCCTACAGTGTTCCTTTTGGGTGGAGGTGGTGCTCTGCAGGTGTGCTTTTGTGAAAAGCCGGATTTTTTGACTAAAAGCGAGGAGACTGCTCTGGATCTTTTTAAGTATAATGCTGTTGGCGGTATTTTGGGAGCGTGGGCTGGATCAGTTGTTTCTCCTTTGGACTGGGATCGTGACTGGCAAACCTATCCCATACCTAATGTTATAGGAGCCTTGTTAGGTAGTGCCTTAGGTAACATATATGCATGCTCTTGCGTTTTGTATGCAACTGGCAAAGCATATATGAATAAAAAAGGAGCATAAAAATCTAACGTTGCATTATGAATTATTTTTTATTATATGTACGTAATATTTTAATCTAGTCACATTTAACAGAATTTTATATTATGATTAAGAATGCAAAAATTTAATAAAATCAATAATTTCTGAAATGAAATTATTTAAAGCTTCCAATTGTACCAGGGAATTTCAATATAACCATTGCCAAAAATAACTAGATTTGGTTATAGTGCTTTGTAAAAGTATAAGTATGTATATCCATACTTACATACGAGTATATTTTTTACTAGTAGTATTTGCGTGGTGGAGAAATTCGAAAAAATGTAAAGTTTACTTTTTACAATTAAAATAAAACTAAGAGTCAACATAAATTTTAAATTGTTCTAACTCATGTTTAATGGGTATACATATACATATGTATGTATGTAAGTATGTTGTGTATGTATGTTCTTTATGCTTGCGTTAGAAGCAATATGAAATGCTTATGACTTAAGATGGTAAAAAAACAGAATTGTCCGGAAGATGATACTCAATGAGTATCGAAATATGGATAGTTTTTGCATAAAATTGTTAAAAAGATAATATAAGTCCTCAAACTTGAATATTTTATTAACCAAATTAAAGGTCAAAAAAATCGATATATTATGCCAAATCAATTTTAATAAAACACACATTATCCAACTCTGTAATGAAATACATTTCAAATAATATACTTACATTCTAACTGCGGTATTCATAAAAATTATTGTATGTTTATTAAGGGCTTATTTGACAAATTTCTATGGAATATTTGTCAAATAAACCTTTAATAAACATACAATATTTTTTATGAATAAGGCCGTAAGTATATTGGGTACAAATTAGCTCCGCAGTTTAGAATACGAAATCGCTCATGAGTGTGCATCACATGTGTCTAAATTTGTAATTGTACATGCGCTCAAGTAAGAGAGTGCGTTCGTAAATGCAACAATACACGTAAATTGAACTATTTTTGAAACATACGGTGTCCAAAAACATGCCAAATGCGGACCACGAAATAGCCACTTACTAAAAGAGTAACATTTGATTTTTATCGGTATAACAGAGAAAGTTTTTTTTGTATTTACATATGTATGTATGTATGTATGTACATACTAAGCGCATATATGTATGTATGTATGTATGTTCTAATTACTGCAGCTCATTTTGTTTGCCGCTTTTGAAATTTGAGCCATATGATTGCGTCCAATAAGTGATGTCCGTCAGTTGCGTTTTAGTTAGGATTAGACGGAACATCGCTAGCTTGATTTGCCTATGCATACATATAAAGGAACCTAACATTTTAAGAGCGACACACAAAATGTACCGTAACAAATCGCCTTTACGCATGCACATGTGCGCGGTTTTACGCCCGCATATTTTAGCACATGTGCATTTGCCACACATAAGTACATAAGAGCTGAGTATACAAAATATTTTTATAAAACTTTTACAGAATATAAAAAATGACAAGCCGAACAATTTCGTAATATAACCTTAAAAAATTCAAATTTTGAGTTACTACGGTATTGCACCAAAGGCTCGATATGTAATTGCGAAAACGCATACTTTATGATAGCTTTGAGCGTAAAAGGGAGCAATAGCTTTTCCTTTACTCCCCGTCTACATTGGCAATTTTGTTGCATGCAATTCTGCTGCAGAATTGCTTTAGTGTCCACATTAGAAAAAATCTAGTATTGCAATTCTTGTATAAAACGTATGTAAAACATCAAATACAACAACACCAAACATCAAGTTGAATAGTGAGGATAGCAAAGCAAAACAGAATTGCAGAGAACATGAAACTCTGTACCCCTCCCCCAGCTTCTTACCTTTCTCTCCTAAAACAACCAAGAATTGCTGCAACTAAATTGCAAGTGTGGACAGTGAGTTACTTAGTAATATACGGATATTGTACACTAGTAACACCATATTTTTGTTAGCTCTGCTAGAAGCCACGGCTGCTGTTGTTTCAGAAAAAGCCGCAATGCAACGATACGTTTAACAAAGTGAATGCTTGCGCAATTTGCGTGAATTGTTCAACAAGGTCTTACAATTTCACCATTTGTGTCAATAAAGCGTAATCGACCGATTCCCTAAAACACACCATTCACTCGCCTCTATGTACATATGTACATACATACATATGTATGTAAGTATGTATATAAGTACATATTTACGTATGTATATAATTACATAGCACGAGTACATACTAGGCTTTAGCACAAGGATGTACATATGTATGTACTTATGTACATATTACAAATACTACAACCCACTCTCTTTTTTCATCAGTTTGCTTTATGCAAAGGAATGTTGTCTTATGAGAATCAATCGTTTAGGCCAAATAAGACAAGTACATATGTATGTAAATATGTACTTATGTATGTACATACATAAGTACATATGTACATAAAATTTACTGGCTGATAAATGTAAACAAAGCAAATATCAAAGTATGTACTTATGTATGTACATAGGTATGTAAGTATATATACATAAGTATGTACATACATACATACTTACTTACTACATAAGTAAGTATGTACATGTACACACTTACATACTTATTCATTTGCAGCAAAAACTAAAATTGTTTGAATTGTTTCTGCAGAAAAAATATTATTTAAAAGAAAATAAAAAAATGAAAAATATTATTATTTAAAAGAAAATAAAAAATGGAAAGCTAAATACATATATGTACATACATACATACATACATAAGTAACTAAAAATATTTTATTTATTTTTAAATTAAATAATTTTAAATTTGAGTCTTGTTGAACCTTCGTAGTGAACAGACGTGTTAGCGGAGTTTTTTTTTTCACATACTAAGCAAACAAAAAAAAAAATATTCGTAATAAGTACTGATTCGTAATAAGCTCGTACACACATATTTTGTGAAATTTGCTTTATTTGCATTAATAATTTTTCATATAATCTGAAACAAAAAAAAAAAAAAAACAAACAAAAAAACAACCGTAAACAAAGTGACTGAGGAATACTCTGCATGAGTACCTCAAAAACAAAAAATTGTGAAGTGAGTTCTAACGGCAGAAATGCCTATTTTACTGTGAGTTCTGAAGCTCTTAATGCAAACAATAAAAATAAAAAATCTGATGATAGTCTTTTTCTAACGGCAAAGCCAATTTTACGTGAGCGATCAAATTCGCTTACTCCGATGCCAAGTAGTGATTCTCTAACATTACCGCTGCCTAGTACTTCTTTATTTAAATCAGCGCCATTATCCGCTCCGGGCTCGTGTTCATCATTTAGCCAAGTTATTAAAATAGACAATATTATTCAGAAACCAAAGGTGCCTGTCGGAATGGACCGATATATTACAGTGCTAAAGCGCGGGCGAAGCCCAAATTCTTCAAAGATCTCATCTGTTCCCAAGATATCCAGGGATATAGACACCGCCTCAGTTAACCGTCAAAACCGCTTTAAAATATTGCAGGATGACATTGACAAACCCGAAGGCTCCTCGAAAAAAACCTCCAAACCACCACCCATCTATTTGAGGGAAAAAAATTCAAACTCCCTCATCAAAAAACTAATCTCGGTCATTGGCGAAAAGGCATTTCACATTGTCCCAATAAAACGTGGTAATATTGATGAAACAAAGATCAAAATATACGAAGAAAAAGATTTCCGCAAAATGGTTAATGAATTCGAAAAAAACAAAACAAGTTTTTACACATTCCAGCTTAAAAGCGCTAAAGGCCTACAGATCGTACTGAAAGGCATAGATTCTTATGTTGTCCCTGCTGAAATAAAAGATGCTCTCACCCTCCAAGGATTCAAGGTAAAAAATGTATCCAACATAATAAACAGGGATAAGATACCCCAACCTCTTTTTCGTGTTGAACTGGAGCCTAACGACGTAATATTGAAGAAAAATGAGACCCATCCCATTTATAATTTGAAATATCTATTATACCGCAAAATCACAGTTGAAGAACCCCACAAGCGTTCAGGACCCGTACAGTGCCATAATTGCCAAGAATATGGCCATACGAAAACTTATTGTAAATTACCTACTGTTTGTGTTGTGTGCGGTGAATTACACAACACTGCTATTTGCAATAAGTCGAAGGACCAGAAGGAAAAGAAGTGCAGTAATTGTGGAGGTAATCACACTGCTAACTACAGGGGATGTCCTGTATACTCTTTCGTTAAACAGGCTATGAGTCAAAAGCCTAAAGTAGTCCCAGCGCAAACAGGAAATACGTACTCCACCACTTATCCTCTAATGGCCCAACCAATCACTCCACAAGTATCGTATGCTGACGCTGTGAAGATCAACTCAGTTCCAGTGCAAAAAGTGTCACCACCAAATAATACAACAAATGCAAATGCAAGCTTTAATTTCAGTCGCCTTGAAAATACTATTGATAATTTGGTGCATACTATAAACAACTTTACAACAAATATGACTAGCATGATGCAAGAAATGCTGCGAATGCAGAACACACTGCTTCTAGCATTAGTTAACAAACCATGAACACGTTAAAAGTATGTTTCTGGAACGCAAACGGCATTCGCCAACATAGAAACGAAGTAGAGCACTTCCTCACGGTGAAGAATATTGATGTAATGTTGGTATCTGAGACTCATTTGACTTCGAGAAGCCTTTTTAAAATGAGTGGCTACACCTTATATGATACAAAGGACCCGAGAGGAAGAGCATGCGGAGGATCAGCAATTCTAATAAAGTCAAGACTCAAGCACTATATTCTTGAGAGCATTTGTGAACACCATCTACAAGCAACAAATATTTGCATCGAAAATTTTTGTTCAAATCTTGTGATATCATCGATTTACTCCCCTCCCAGATTTTCAATCAGTGAGGATAAATACGAGGATTTTTACAAAACTCTTGGCCCTTGTTTCATAGCAGCTGGAGACTACAATGCAAAACATACGTTCTGGGGATCGCGGCTTATTACACCTAGAGGTAGAGCATTGTTCAACACAATTTCAAAAATGGGTTTGGATGTCATTTCTAGCGGGGAGCCCACTTACTGGCCTACTGACATACAGAAAATTCCGGATGTTATAGATTTTGGGGTCATGAAAAATATCCCTAGGGATTTAATTCATGTTGAAGCTTCACATGATCTCTCCTCCGATCACTCTCCCACGATCTTTACAATTTGTAGCCCACTAAGAAGTGACTTACCTGACCCATATGTGAAGATGATATATCGTGTTAACTGGCTGGGGTTCAAAAAATATCTCAGTAGTCATTGTACGGAAAACATCAGGCTTAGAACTCCCGATGATATTGAACTTAACATTGCCAATCTTACCGAGAATATTAAACAGGCTGCTAAACATGCCACTACCTCCCATCCGCAGACTGGGTTTAATAGAATTTATTCTGCGGATATTGAACGTCTCGTATGTGAAAAAAGGAGAGCTAGAAGGGAATGGCAACAGCACAGATCGCCCCAACATAAAATCAGACTTAGAGAATGCACTAAACGACTCCAAGAGTTGCTTGCATTTGAAAAATCTGCTTCTCTTAAGAACTATCTGGAAGGTCTCGATGTCACAGCAGCATCTAATTACTCCTTGTGGCGCGCTGCTAAAAAACTTAAAACACCCGTTGAGTCTAAACCTCCCCTGCGCACTTCTACCGGAGGTTGGGCAAGAAACAATACTGAAAAAGGTAACATATTTGCTGGGCATTTAAAACAAGTATTTACCCCAAACACATGTACTGGTGCTGTTGGTTTGCCGAGCGTAGTTGCTCTACCCCCTCGACCCATAAAGTTTAAGATGCTTGATGTACAAAAACTAATTGCTGAAACCAATCCAAAGAAGGCCCCGGGTATTGATGGAATTAGTAACAAGATGCTGATGCAGTTGCCTCGTATTGCTATTAGAATCCTGTTATTCATTTTTAATGGCATTTTACGACTGGAGTATTACCCACACAGCTGGAAACTTGCCATGGTCAAAATGATTCCAAAGGCGGGTAAAGATCTTACTAAGGCTGAGTCTTATAGGCCAATAAGTTTGCTGTCAACAATTTCAAAGCTCTTTGAAAAACTTCTCATGACAAAATTGTCCCCAATTCTAGCTGATAATGGATGCATACCGGACCATCAATTTGGTTTTAGAAGTCAGCACAGCACCATTGAACAATGTCATAGATTGGTTCATTTTATAAGAAGAACATTTGAAGAAAGAAAGTATTGTTCTTCCCTCTTTATTGATGTCTCTCAGGCATTTGATAAAGTGTGGCATGAAGGCCTTATTTTAAAATTGAAGACATATCTACCAATAAACATAGTAAATCTTTTAGAAAGTTACATTCTTGCCCGGAAGTTTACTGTCGTGGAAGGAGACTTCATGAGTGTGCCCGAAACTATCTCATCCGGTGTGCCACAGCGGAGTATACTGGGGCCAGTTTTTTATTTGATTTATACCTGTGATATGCCTTTGAGCAGTAATATCCTCACTTCTACTTTTGCCGATGATACAGCCTGCCTTAGTATGCATGAAAACCCTCACGAGGCATCCCGATATCTTCAGGAACATATTAAGCTGTTGGAACTGTGGTTGAACTTATGGAGAATAAAAGTAAATGAACAAAAGTGTGTTCATGTCACATTTACTCTACGAAGAGACACTTGTTCCCCCATTCGAATCAACAACCAAGTTGTACCTCAACATTCACAGGTAAAATACCTTGGTATACACCTTGACCGACGGCTTACATGGAAACTCCACATTGACTCTAAGCTGACACAAATGAAACTTAAATTAAGCCAGATACATTGGCTGATTGGTAGAAATTCTACTCTCAGTCTGGATTGTAAACTTTTAATATACAAGTCACTTTTGAAACCCATATGGTGTTACGGTATTCAGCTATGGGGCACTGCTTCAGCTTGCAATGTAGAGAGAATACAACGAATGCAAAACAAAATCTTAAGGTTAATAACATCAGCCCCATGGTACATGAAAAATTCATTTTTACATCGTGATTTAAATATGCCACTTGTGACCGCTGAAATTGCAAAATATGCAGGCAAATATTTAACAAAACTCGAGTCCCATCCGAATCCGCTTGCCCGAAATATCTTGAACTTTCCTGGACACATCCGCTTAAAAAAGAGGGATACTACGGCCTTAATACGCCACACTTCAGATTGAATTGTCTGAATATTTTTGTGCTTAACACTACATTTATGTATTATTAATTACTATCACAAAGTTTATGTCCGACACTGGTTGGGCCTAACAATTATTAAAAAAAAAAAAAAAAAATTTTAAATTCAAGTTCCCTATATTTTTGTTTGTTTTTAAACTCTTTACTGATCCTAACAATATAAGTACATACATACATACATATTTATGTACATACATAAGTATGTACACACATATGTACATGCATACTTACATACATATGTAAGTACATACTTATACTTACATACATATGTATGTATGTAAGTTTTTAAACCACTTGGGCCTTTTCACACAAGACTATTTTTTAATCCGCACAACTTTTGTTCTTTCGTATTCACACTAGACTAATTATGCTGGCATAAAATTGTGTACGTATACAAAGCTTTGTGTGTGTTAGTATTTTCTTTGTTTATTTCGCAGAACCTGTTTTCATAAGTGTGTATGAGTTAGTTTTGTTCTGCTTGTGCGGGAAAAATTGTGCCAACCAAAAACCACTCTCTTCCCCGAAAATGCCAACAAACTGCGATTTTATGTCAGAACAATTAGTCTTGTGTGAAAAGGCCCCTTTAAAATAAATATACATACATACATACATATGTACATACATACATATGTACATACATACATACTTATGTACATATGTATGTAGGCAAAAACTAGAAAAAAATTAACGGTTAAACAAAATAATATACTAAGTACATAAGTACATAAATACATACTTATGTAGTTGGAAAAAACAAATACAATTTTCTTTACATATGTATATGCATACATATTTATATAATACTAATATATTACTTACTCACTGCTCACACTTGCAATTTAGTTGCAGCAATTCTTGGTTGTTTTAGGAGAGAGGTAAGAAGCTAGGGGAGGGGTACAGAGTTTCATGTTCTCTGCAATTCTGTTTTGCTTTGCTATCCTCACTATTCGACTTAATGTTTGGTGTTGTTGTATTTTATGTTTTTACATACGTTTTATACAAGAATTGCAATACTAGATTTTTTCTAATGTGGACACTAAAGCAATTCCGCAGCAGAATTGCATGCAACAAAATTGCTAATGTAGACGGGGAGTTACATATGTAAGTATTTACCATGTGGGAGTAAATAAGTATAAATTCTTGGGACGTATAAAGAGAATCTTTACTTTGAATTTGCTTGCTTTGTTCATCATTTCAATTGAATTACTCTGAGAATGTTAAAAAAAGCAAATGTATTTGATTTCAAATACACTTCATGCAAAGCTCTAGTACGTACTTACATATGTACATATGTACATACATACATATGTTTATGCCATTTTCTTAATCATTTTTCCGCAAAATATCCACTAATGTTATTAATTCATGGGCACATGTTTGTTTACTCGCTCTCTTTATCTCTCACACACGTGTATGTATAAACAACTGGAAAGTTAACTTCCAAAATCAGTTAATGCGCTATTTACTTACTGGTCGGATGTCTAGTATAATTGTTTAAGAAACTTAATATTTTTTACTTAAAGTTGCAGACGAAATTTAGTTAAATTTCTTTCAAAATATCCTTGTTGTGCAGTTTAATCTTTTTGTTGTTCAAGTCTTTAAATTATTAACTGAATATTAATGAAACAATGTGTAAAGTAATGGAAATAAATGTTTGTTTTTATAAAGAGAGTGTGAATGTGTTAGTGTATTAAAATAAGGCTAGATGCATGTGTGTTAAATATGCATTTATAATAGCAGTATGTTAATAATAATAACTCGGAAATACATATGTACATAAGTACATACATATGTATTTTTGTTTACATGTCACCTACATACATACTTATGTACATATGTGCATGTAAAGTAACATAAATAGGAATGAAAAATTTATAAAATGTTATAAAATTTTGTAAGCGGAAAATGAGATGATAGTAACGTAAGTGTTTAAATTTTTATTTTTAAATGCATTAAGGACTATTTTGTTTTTTTTTTTTTTGCTAATAATGCAGGATTAATCATGATATCGCTCCTTATTCTGTGTAAAAATAAACTCATCTAAATATTATGTCATCTCATCTCTTAATTTTCCATTGATTTGTGTGTAAATCAGTTTTGTCAGCTTAGGAAAGGGGGGTTTCCCAAGATTAAGGAGTTTTTTTTACTTGGGGGATAGACATTCAACATCTTGCTTTCCAGTTGCAAAAGACACTTTTTTTACTAACTTACTCGTAATTTTGTGCTACGTTTCATAGCACTATATAAAAGTTATGATATTCTGTAGAACATGAATCCTTAATCATTTCACCAAAACGATTTAAAAATAAAGTATTATGAAGAAGATTCCTCAGGGACTTTCAGTTGATTTGTTGGGGCCGCCATTTTGAAAATAAAAGCAGTTTATGTCACATGTATCAATTTGGACGTATTTTTTAACTAGTATATATGATGAAATTTAAAAAATCTAACTTAAATGATTAAATGCACTCATTATTGGGGCCGAATTCAGGCTGTAAAAATATTTTGGAGGGCAACAATTTATATTTGGGGGATTTCCCTATTTTATTGAATCTTATCTTATCTTCTCAATCATCCTTTCATGGTTCTCCTCAATTTCGGGAACAGGAAAAAGTTGCAGGGGATCAGATCTGGTGAATACGGTGGCTCAGGCATTATTACGGTATTATTATCGGCTAATAAATGGCAAAAGCCATGAATTATTTTTTCTAAATTCCGGACTTTTTTTTCATGTTGCTTCCCTCCAGCGACGCATAAGATAATACCCTTATTAACCGTGCGACCTTGTGTCAAGAACTCATGATGCACTACGCCACGGTAATCGCATAAAACAGTGAGCCAAACCTTGACATTTGATCGAACTTGGCGTGCTTTTTTTGGTCTTGGCTCTTCCATTGGGGCGATTGGAATTTAGTTTCATAACCATATAAACATAATTCGTCACCAGTTATGACCCTTTTAAGCAAATCTGGATCATCGTTAACGTCATTCAACATTATCTGTAACTTCTCTAATAGTGAGTCGACGATTCTTCATAATAAATTTACTCACTTTCTCAAAATTTTCAGCGGTTTTTGATGTGATGGAGCTTCCGGGACGAGCGTCGTCTTTGAAAAGCTTGTAACGCTTGTAAACATTTTTCTGACTCACAGTACAATCACCGTATGCCACTCTCAACATTTCATTTACTTTTGAGCACTTAATTTCATTTTTTACACAAAATTTGATCCGAATTCTTTGAATCTTTTTTTCCACAGCAGAAAATCGCCGAGCAAAACATGTCTAAATGTTATTTATGCCTCTCACAAAGAAACTAAACACAAACAAACTCAACTAAAATCATTTGTTCGACACAAGTGTCCCAACATAAAAAAGATCGCTAATCGAATGCAAGTAGCCCTAGAAATTTCAAAATTCAGACCCCCCATGTATAAATGTTCACATATGCATATGCACACTTATTAAGTACATTTCCCACTATAATACAGAGTGTCAAAAAGCCAAATAATAAACATAAAGTGTGATATGGTTTAAAAATGACAAATAAAACCGAAGGAAATTTGACACCCCAAATGATTTTTAGATAATTTTCTAAACATCAAGATTTTTCAATTTAGTCAGGGCTTAATTTTAAGAAAAGGAAGGTAATAAAAACTGAACAAAGAACAAGCTAATAACTAAAATGATGTGAAAAATATATCTGTTTAGGTACTTTGTAGTGCACACGTGCATACACAAACAGAAATGTAAACAACAAACATACATACCCAAACAAAAGTATAAACAATCAAATAAAATATAAGAACACAAAATAAAAGAATACTATGTTATGCAATTTCAAGTGACTGGCGTTAATTAAACTGGGTTACTAGTTCAAGTACCTGGTGTTGATTAAAACGGGTCACTAGAACTGCATTAAATAAAAACTAATGAAATTGAATATGCCATGTGCACTTGATCCAAATAATGCCATGTGCACATGTTCACAAATTAAACATAAACAAATTAAGTAGGGGAAGTGAATATTAAAATAACATAGAAATAGAATAAGATTATTGTAGAAAACATAGAATAAGAAATAGTATATAAGCTGAAGAAAATTGTGAATAAACCAGAGAAATAATTCTGACTTCAAATATAGAGTTTGTTTTATTTCTTTCAAAAACTTCGGCAATTAACTTTGCCATAAGATAGAGCCGTCTGCTACTCTAAGGCTCTAGAATAAAAATAAGAGTACTATAGGGCTCACACTATAACACAAATATAAATTAAAATAAAACAATATAAAATAATCCCAAAACTTATTACATGGCGATCCTGCCAAATCAACACAATTTAACTGCCGAATTAGATCTTGCCGAATAAGATCCTGCCAGTTAACAGTTTAACCCTGCAACTATTGTTAAATTTGCAACCATTGTATATCCTGCGATCCTACATCTCCATTAACAAGATTGGAAAATGTATTCGATCAACCTGGTAGAGCCAAATATTTTTCACGCCACACCTTCAAAGAAGTTGAAGCAGTATATAACTTGGCATTTCAATAAAAAGCTCAGCCGTATACCGATTTGCATCATGGATATAGCAAATCGATGTATAGCAAAACAATGCACGCTCAGGCTCAACAGCAACAATTACAACATCATCCTCAGTACACTTCGTACCAAACATCTTCAGTTGCGTAGCAATATTCAAGTAGCGTTGCGACATCTACTACCAATGTCCGTATTATTTAAATCCATCAACAGCTACAGCACAAACAATATCGTCAACAAATTCCTTATCACCATGTTGCAACTCAAATATAGCAAATGCACCAGCAGCCCTTAACTCATCCAACGATTACTCATCATTATAATCAACATCAAGATTATAAGTTATTTTGAACATTATATTATATTATTATTAAACAAAAATGTTAGAATTCTAAAACAGGGTTTGAAGTTAATATAATGATATTCACAAATTAATTTTTAGCGAAACACTAAGATTATAAATTATTCCAATAGACTTTTTAAGGAAATATCTGCAAAATAGATTATGAAACATTTCCAATAGCATTAACAGGTTTAGATTCCAATGCATTTATATACGTAGATGATATAATTGTTTTTGGATGTTCTTTAAAACACCATAATGATAATTTAAGAAAAGCATTTCAAAGATTAAAAACCTACAATCTCAAATTAAATCCAAATAAATGTAATTTTTTGAAACCAGAAGTGGTTTATTTAGGACATCTTATCACAGATAAAGGAATAATGACAGATACAAGTAAATGCAAGGCACTTGAAACTTATCCAATTCCAAAGAATGCAGATGACACTAGAAGATTCGTAGCTTTTTGTAACTATTACAGACGTTTTGTTAAAAATTTTGCACAGATAGCTAAACCTTTCAATGAACTGTTAAAGAAAAACCAACAATTTATTTGGTCAGAAAATTGCCAAAGATCTTTTGAAATGTTAAAATCTATAGTTTCAAATCCACCGATATTATAATACCCAGATTTTGAAAAAGAATTCATACTTACTACCGACGCATCAAATTACGCGTTAGGAGCAGTACTTTCACAAGGTGAAATAAATAGCGATTTACCAATCTCATATGCAAGCCGTTCTCTCAATAAACATGAAATTAACAAACCCGTGATAGAAAAAGAACTTTTAGCTATTCATTGGGGAATCACTCATTTTCGACCATACTTATATGGTAGAAAGTTCAAAGTAGTAACTGACCACAGACCACTAATATCATTGTTTACTCATAGTAATCCTTCATCAAGATTAACTAGAATTAGATTAGATCTCATGGATTATGACTTCGAGATTATATATAAGCAAGGAAAAATAAATACTAATGCCGATGCATTATCAAGAATCAAAATAGATTCTAATGATTTGAAAGACATGATGCCAAAAATTATAAACGTAATGACTAGAAAAATGACTAAAGATTTAAAGAAAAGTAGCTACAATACTAATAAAGAAAGTACTTCGTCTAGAAAAGATGAGAATAATAAGAAAAGAAACAGTGACAGAGAAACTGATCACATCTATATGTGGAATAGCATATCGTTTTCACAAATTAAGGGATATCCAAGATTAAATTTTGTTATAGATAAAATGAATAAAAGCATGCCAAAAGTTGAAATTTGTAGAAATCGCGTAATAGTAACTTGTAATGAAAATGCATACTCGAATTTAGGTTCAGTCTTGCAGAAGTTAACTAAGACTTTACGAGATAATCAAATATTCACAATAACGCTAGCGAAGGATGATACGATTTTCAAACTCATACGTGAGGAAAAATTGATAAAAATATATAATAGCATGCAGAATAAAGATAAACATAGGCAGAGACCTATAGAAATAATATTGTTTAAACAACCAGAGAAAATACTGGAAAAAGATAGACAAAAAGAGATAATAAAAGAATATCATGAAACTCCATACGGAGGTCATGCGGGAGTACGTAGAACAATCATCAGATTAAAGCAAAAGTATATATGGAAAAATATGTACAAAATGATAAAAGATTTCATCAGTCATTGCGAATCTTGTAAAAGGAACAAAGTCATTAAGCATACCAAGGCACCAATCCAAATAACTAATACACCTACAAAACCATTTCAATTTATACAATTAGACACTGTAGGTCCACTAAGAATATCTAACGGGTATAGATACATATTAACAGCACAATGCGAACTAACAAAATATATTGACGCATTTCCAATAGAAACTAAAGAAGCATCTGAGATAGGAAGAATATTAGTAGAAAGATTCATACTAAAATATGGATGTTTTGACACGATAAAAACGGACAGAGGAACTGAGTTCATAAACGAATTATTTAATAGAATTTGTACACTTATGAAAATCAAGCATGTAACTTCAACAGCATACCACCACGAAACTTTAGGTAGTATAGAAAGAAATCATAAGGTTTTAAACGAATACATGCGTTCTTTCACAGAACAGCACAATTGGGATGAATGGATTCCATATTATACATTCGCGTATAATACAACACCACACTCATCCACAGGTTTTTCTCCATTTGAACTTGTTTACGGAAGATTGGCGTCAATACCAACTGAACCCATGTCGAACGATAAATTTTATAATTATGAAGATTATATTACAGAATTAAAAATAAAATTAAAACATGCACATGAAATGGCAAACAGAAAATTATTAGAAAGCAAAATAAAGCAAAAAAATATTAAAGATAAGAATACTAACGATATTCAAATAAAAATAGGAGATAAAGTATTTTTAAGAAAAGAAAACGCAAAGAAAAATGAAAGCCAATATACTGGACCATTTGAAGTAATAAATACACAAGATGTAAATATCACTATTTTAAAAGATAATAAACCTATGACTATACATAAGAATAGAATAAAATTATTTTAAGTACTACTTTTGTAATTCAATAGTATTAACAAAAAAAAAATATTTTTTCAAAAATTTTTTTTTCTTTTTAGCGGTAAGGGTGTAGTGCACACGTGCATACACAAACAGAAATGTAAACAACAAACATACATACCCAAACAAAAGTATAAACAATCAAATAAAATATAAGAACACAAAATAAAAGAATACTATGTTATGCAATTTCAAGTGACTGGCGTTAATTAAACTGGGTTACTAGTTCAAGTACCTGGTGTTGATTAAAACGGGTCACTAGAACTGCATTAAATAAAAACTAATGAAATTGAATATGCCATGTGCACTTGATCCAAATAATGCCATGTGCACATGTTCACAAATTAAACATAAACAAATTAAGTAGGGGAAGTGAATATTAAAATAACATAGAAATAGAATAAGATTATTGTAGAAAACATAGAATAAGAAATAGTATATAAGCTGAAGAAAATTGTGAATAAACCAGAGAAATAATTCTGACTTCAAATATAGAGTTTGTTTTATTTCTTTCAAAAACTTCGGCAATTAACTTTGCCATAAGATAGAGCCGTCTGCTACTCTAAGGCTCTAGAATAAAAATAAGAGTACTATAGGGCTCACACTATAACACAAATATAAATTAAAATAAAACAATATAAAATAATCCCAAAACTTATTACAACTTCTTGCTCATATTTTTCATTTTATTTCAAGTGCGGTAGTTTTAGATTTTTTTACAATCGGTACAATTTTCATTTAAAATCCGACAGAAATCCAAAGAGTTGTAGTTATTACAGTAGTATGAAAATGCATTTAGGGGATATTTTAAAAGCTGAAATTGCATTTGAAAAGTTGTAAGCAATGTTAGTTTTCCCATTTGCACAGTTACTACATCCGCTAAAAACTCTCCAAAGCTGTTTAATCATGCGCGTTTCATTACTCTCTCTCTCTCTCTCCATGCACGCTTAAAATTTTTTTAACAATATCATTACATATATTTTACTTCCAGTGTCAATTTATATTTAGTTTACTTACGTTTCGAATGTTTTAGTGTAAATGGTTAAGAAAATTAATGTTCTCTTTAGTCAAATTTTCTTTTTAGCAGATTATTATTGTTTTATGTGTGTGTGTGTTGTAGAGTATCGTAAGAAAATGATCAGGAAATTAAAGAAATTTTAATAAAAAGTTGTGGAAATAAATGTTTTCCTTCTATTTGTTTGTTCACTCGTTGCGTTTGTGCTTGTAAAGAAAGTATGAAACTGTTATTGTAATGGAATTTCATTTTATTTAATGTTCTCAGAAGTGCTCCTACGTGTATATGTACACAAATATATTCATATGTAAATATTTACTTACATATGTAGTACATTAATATGTATTTCGTTTAATGATGGCATAGATATGAAATAACAAAATTAATTAGTAATTGTGTTAATTTATCGAGTTTGAGGTCTAAAAACAATATATTTATTTTTTATTTTTCAATATTTCGACACCCTGTGGGTGTCTTCTTCAGGAAAAATTTTTATACAATTTGAAACAAAAAACAAATGAAAAAGTTTTTTAAATATTTCCAATACAAAAATACTGACAATTGAGAAAAAATATTTTATAAAATTTGAAACAAAAACAAAAGAAAAAATTTTTAAATATTTTCAATATTGATAATTGAGGAAATGAATAAACATTTTGAAATTTCATAATTAACAAAAATTTATATAATATTTTACTTTTTAGTGTCCGTTTTTGCTTTTATGAATTAAATGTCTATAACTTTGAGCTAAATTATCAGTATCTGTTCTAAAATTCATTCTCTGTGGTAATGGTATATTAATTATTTCTAACATTTCTAACAAAAAACGACGCTTGTAATTGTTTTCTTTATCTAAAATAGTTGTATTATCAAAGTCCGGGGAATGACTTTTATTAATGCAATGAGTTAATAAAGCCGTTTTTTGCGAAGAAATATTATTTTTTTATTTTTGGTCCGATCTATGTCCTGCTAATCTAGTCTTTAGTTTATTTTTAGTAGTGCCTATATTAAGAAAGGTCGAATAATATTATCAATTTATTAATTAGTAATAAAAACAATAAATAAAAAAATTAAAATTATTTCTTATAAATTTTAAATATTTCGAAGCCCTGCAGTAAAATATGTAGATGATTTGTAGTTCCAAACAGCAGTGATCGTGGCAAATCACTAGTTATTTTACTTGTTTCCCTCTTTTCGAAAATGTGCTACACTTGCAATGTTTTTTTAAGATTGTGTCGCTTTTGCAATAAAGTGACATCTACATTTTGTTTTAATTTTAGTTTCGAGAAACTTACATTCAAGCTTTTATGTCCAGAATATGTTAAACTAGCTTAGCGATAAGATAGCTGACCAAGAGTTGAATTTATCGCAAACGAAGTTCAAATACAATTTCTAATGGCGGTAGTTTTTTTTTTTTTGCTTTAACTTGAAGTGAAAACACACTTAGTGCCTGTTTAGATTGAACGATTTTTGTCGCTGCAATTCTTAGTTTGTAGGTAAATAGGGGCAATACAGCTAATAGGGGAAGAGAGAAACTAAAAAGAGTACACATAGGCATGTACTCTTGCAATTCGTTTTTCCCGCAATTCGTAATACGCAAATTCCTTGTTTGTTTGCCGTAAGAATATACTTAAAAAAGAAAAGATCAAAAATTACATACGTATGTTCATATGTATGTATGCATAAAATATCTGCGACAATGTTCAATGTAAACGCAAATACAATTTTAAAGAAGGAAAGACAAAAATTGCAGCGACAAAAATCGTTCAATCTAAACTGGCACTTACATATATTCAAATGAATAGACCAAAGTCGATTATAATCTTTATGACTGGGCAATAGAGCAGTTGTACTTGCGCACATGCACACTTCCTTTGCTACATACATACATAAATAGGGAAAATATTTGCAAATCTAAATTTATGAAGATTGATGTTGGAGATTATAAAGTGATGCCTGTGGCGCATTTACGAAGCTAAATACAGGACCTTTATGGACTTACCAACACCGTTTTCCACTAGTGGCACCACCGCCAGCCCATATACGCAACAAATAGTAACTGCTTATTGTTGCACTGCCAGTTGATCAATTCCTCTTGTACAAATTCTTAAACAATTCATCATCTTTCAATGTTTGCTATAGATATGTATTTACTTTTCAAAGGAAATTTATCTCGCTTTATTCCTATTCCATTCACCTTTTTAACGTTAACGTTAATTGGTAACATACTATGGTTTAAAAATTATCAAGATTGTGTTCGAGTAGTTTCATTATTGTGATAAAAATTTTTTTACAATAATGAAATTTTATTGCTTTTACGGACTAATAAATAAAGTCCATATTTAATAAAGTTTATTTTAGACATATTTGATTGTAATAATAATTTATTGATCTCCTTGATGTTATCGAAATTAATGAACTAAATGATTAAGCTTTTGTTGTAAGCAAAAATGTGTCATCCTCTAATAGACACCTTTGTCCAACATACGTATCATTTGGTTCCCAAAAATCATCATCATCGTCGTCAAATGTTTGCAGTTGTTCAGCTTTGAGTTTATTATCCATTAGTATTTGATTAATTTCGTGCTGCTTCTTTTGAGAAAATTCTGCAATAGTTACGAATTTATTTTGGTCTTTTTCGAAATTTCTAAATTGTTTCAATTCGCTAGTTGAAGGGCATGATTTCTTTTCATACAAATATTTGAGCTGTACGAAATGTTGACCATATGCCAGACGTTGTATGGAATTTTGAACAATAGCTGATGTCCAACACACAGCCAATGTAGTGTGTGGTTCATATAATGAAACAATATTATTGAATTCTTCTGTTGTAATGTTCGTATTAAAATAAATTGTTTCGTGATTGGCCAAAAAGCTATACATTTCAGACATATTTGGAATGTTTTGTTCAGAATAAGAAGATGTGGCATTCATAGGCATAACATCCATATAAGAGAGGCGGGATTTGAGTACTTCTTGAGCTGCTAGAGTAGATGCTATTGGATCGGCAGCTTTAAGTAAATGGCATTGAAAACTGGCCGCTTTGGTTGATTTCAGGCAGCGTTCTAAAAAATAATGTTTTTTTTAACAAGTCATAATTTTCCGTTAGCAGTATGAATAAAATATCCTTCATATTTTCAATAAAGTTTTTCCTATCCTTATTTTATGTATTGACTTAAAATTATAAATTACCTCCTAAAATTCCGGAACTTATCTCAATTTGATTCATAACTAAAAAAATAAATAAATAAAAAAGGGTATTGGTAAAGAAACCAAAACAATAATATTTTTGTGTACTTACGATAAAATTTATCCTTGTTTAATTTGTATTGATCACAATATAACGCCAAAGATTTAATATATAGCTCCGACATCAATGGATGATGCAATTTGTTTTCATTGCGCACCTCGATATTGAGACACAACTCATCAGTAACCGCATTACTTAACACACAACTGACATTCGTGTGTAAACATTCGTGTATATTAAATTTCAGATTATGGCGTACCAAACGATATTTGAGATTTAAGTCCGATGAAGGTAGAGCGTAATAAAAGAGTAAACGTAAGGTGTACTCGCCCTTGTCAAAAGGTGCTTGTAGCCAAGCTGTCACTGAGGTGGCCTCTTGAGCCTTTAAAGCTACATTATCGACAGTTCGGTTTTTGAGTAATCGAAAAACATGCTGTCTACGGATTTCTTTGTCTTTTACTAATTTTTCGTTGCTCAAATTTTTGATAGCTGCAAAAAAAAGGAAAATAATATGAACAACTTCGGTAAATTTAAATATTTCTTTCTCAAGAACTTACAACTTAAAATGGATAAAGGTGTGTCGGCTTCTTTATCGTGCAAAGTTAACCAACGTGGATTATCACATCCCAAAAAAATTTCTTCTATGGGTTTAATACCTTCATTTCTTAGAGATATTGTTACGGGCATAATTTCACCGGCTAATAAATCTGTTGGTATTGCGGAGAAACTAACATTTAACCATGGCACGGTTGGTATGACACGTATATTCAGTTTTTGATCAAATAATGTTTGTTTATTTAGTTTTCCGGGTGGTCTAAAGGTTTGTGTCTCAAATTGTAATGAACCTGTTAGAGTATTATGTGGTTCCGCAGCTGAAGCTACATTAGCTACCATACCAATTATAGTAAGACGGCCGGTTAATTTCGGTGTCAATTTAAAGTACAAAGTTTGACTGCCCTTTTCTTCTAGTTGCAAATTTTGTATAGTGCTTGACTTTATAGCAGCCATAATAGCGGTATTGTCTAAAAATAGTAGAACATTTAATTACAATCAATATATCACCCATTCAGCGTATAAAAGAATAACGTACTTTGGCTTTCAGTTGAATTTTCAAATAGATTAATATTCGTTAATTCCTCATCATTATCGAATTTTAAACGCCACAATAGTTCAACATTTTGTAATACAATGCTGCAACGTATAGTATTTGAAATAGTAACCGCAACTTCGATAGGCTCTAAAATTCAAATTAAAAATTTGTAATTTTAATTGGTGATTATTTTCCCCTGCTTCAAAAAGGGGTTTGTTAATAAATGAAATTGAATTCAACAATATTTGTAATCATAAATTGAAATTTTCATTTAAGACAAAAATTAAAAAGAAAAATTACCTCCCTGCACTGCTAAAGGATTATCGGTTGTCGGATTTTCTTTTGTAAATAAACTTCTGGAGGGTTTAAATACCAAAGGTTTATTAGCTGCAGCTGTAGTCACTATCATTTCTTCGAGTTTATGCCAAATCGATTCTTCATTTAAATCGGTCTTGAATAAAGAAATTTATTGTTAAGGGGAAAAACGAGAACTTGCTAAAAACAAAAACTTACATTAATACCAATATTTGTGGCTGATATATAATTGGCAGTGCAAGTAGGCACGGGCGATAGTGTAAGTACTTTTATTGAGTCTTGTACTACTTGGGGCAAAGCATGAGGTAGCAAGCCCAATTCAGGATGTCGTCTAATGTATTCCTGAAATATAAATACGTAAACCTATTGACTATTTCTTTTCATAAGTTGAACTTACATTTTGTGTTTGAATAAATTCTTTAAGGAACGTCATTTGCTGTTGACCGTTTTGTAGGCTACCAGGTCTTAAGAGGTGAGCTAGTGAACGGCTAGCTTCGTCAAGTCTTTTAAGCATATAAGCCTGTTTGGCCATAGTGTATTGTATATTATCTTCGGCCAAACTCCAGCCTTTTCCACGAAATACTTGGTATGCTTGGCTATAACAACGATAGGCGTGCTTGCGCTGACCAGCACGAGAATAACGATTGCCAGATAAAACAATTTGAAAAGCATATGTGCGATGCATTGTCGGTGTGGAGGCTAAAAAGCAATATGCAGCTTGTTCCAATAGTAAAGCTGAACGCAAATCCGATTCCTCACTGGTCATGCGTATTAATTGCTTGGCTGCTTCGCCATAATAACGTGCTGTTTTCAAGCACTCCATACTTAACAAAGTGGCCCGTGTGGCAAATTGCTGAAGTCTTGTGAGATATTGAGTTCTTTAATAAATGTAATCAAACGTAGTGATTTTTTTACTTACTTGCAAGTATTTAAATAACATACTATAGCATCTTCCATATAATCATATGTTTTGCGACTAGCAGTGCCCAACATAAATGCAGACAAGGCAGCCATTTCCAAAGCTCCTGCATAATACTGCCAAGCCGAGTCGGCATTAAAGTCTCTTTTAGCCTGGTGATAGGCTTGGAATGCCATATTATAGTGCCCAAACATGAAATACAAGTCCCCTAGTTTTCGTGTTTGTAATTCAGATGACTCTTGAGTATATCTAAAAAAAACATTTGTATAAAAATTCAAGTGCTAGTTTTAGTTTAAAAGTTACATGACAGCATTTTGATTGCTAACACTGGAGCCTGGTTTACTAGTGACAAACCAACGTTTCGTTGCACTTAATAAAGATTTGCTGACTCCTTTTTTATTTGTGACCTTGAAATAAATTCAGTAAAATCCTTCTGTCTGAAAGGGATTCCGAATACTTACTGCTTCATTTAGTATCCCCACCAGATGTTCTATATAAGGTATAAGTGCTCTTACGGCATAATCCTGTACGAAATGCCTCAAATTTTCTACATCCATAGAGTTAAGACATTGACCATGCGGGGCATCATAATCACCAGTCCAAACATTCGGATTTATATTTTGCGATGCAATACTCTCACTGCTTATGGAAAACTTGGAATTCTCAAAAAAAAAAAAAAAAATAAAAATAAAATTCAAGTGTGTTTTACAATATTTTTCTTTTAACTAAAGCTTTAAACAAATTTAACGAATTATGTCATTATAAAGCTTTAACAAAATTTATCAAATTATGTCATTATAATATCTTTGAAGCGTTTGAAACTTGTTAGAAAGAAATTACGATTTAGCATGCACTTAATATAAAACCGGTAGATTTCTTTTTATACTTACTATGGCCTCTGTTGCATTCTCCTGAACAGGACTAAGAGGATGCATTATTCCTGAAAAATCGCTGGATTCTTTATTTGCTACAGCATCACTTGTAGCCGACAATTGCATTGTTGACATACTAATTACAGATAGATTATCTTGTGGTGTTTTATGTCCGCTTAACTGGTCGCCGCTAGTACTACTGGACCCCGGATTATCTGTAGATTTTGGCTGTCGCTTTAAAAATGTTGCCCAGTAATCGGGAACTTCACTGGTGACATTGGAGTCCAAGGAATTAATTTGTATTAGAAAACATTTAGCATCACCAAAAGTGGATTTTAGCATTTCATAGCCCTGCTGAGCCCTAGACAAATCTCCTCGGCTGCCTTCGTGTAATACAACATAGCTGTTAAGTACATCAGAAGATTGAAACCATTTTGGTAGTTTTTGTGGGGTCACATTTTGCATTTGATGAACATTTTGGGAGAGCTTGTGTGCTGTTTCAACAATATTTGGGTCACCACTAGACAAAACTATGAGACAACTTAAAAGATGGCGTGTAAATTCATGATCAGCCGGGAACTGCACGGTTAGAAAAGTTTCTCGCCAATTTTCAAACCAGGGCTCAGATGTGGGTATCTCTAAACTTACATTATCTACAATAAAGGAAAATACTTAATATTGAAATTTATGAGGATTATAATATATTTAAACTTTTCAAATTTGTTTGTTGTGGCCTTAGCTGTTCATATGCCAACATTTCACTGGTCGCTAAACCAAATCATCAGTGAATTTTAAGCACTTTAAAGACATTCAACTTTGTACGTTTATCCCAAAACAATCAAATACAATATGAGAATTCTCTATGCATATATATATATATTACAAAATACGTAATCGCAGCAGGCTTATATTGCTTTTATACAAACAGCACAACAAACAATTTTAAATTCGATATGAATCTCAATTAGAAGCCTTTTGGGTATCAGCGATTGTATTTATTAGGTAAAACGAAGAACAAAATCTATATTTTATTAAATACAATCATTGGAACCCAAAGTGAATTTACATACAAAAGTGATTTTACACACCTATGGTTACTACTTTAGTGTTCTCGTTATGAGCATTGGTCACCGATTCGTTCAACATTTTGCGAGCTAGAACTGTTTGCGGTGGCCTCCACTCCACATCACAGAAATTTAAACGTAGTCCCCTTATGGAAACACTAGTGCCAGCAACGTCACGAAAGTGGGCTAGTGAAAAAGCAAAATTTTGAACAGTTAGTCAATAAATTTAGCACTACTTTACCATCATTTTGCAATTTGGCAAATGGCTGTAATAATTCCACAAAAGACAAATTATTGCGATGACAAACATCATCTGCATAAGGGCTTGTTAGAACTCCTATCAAAGGTGAAAATATATTTTGCACTATTTCTCGTGCAGTAAAGTTTTGGCCTGTTAAATGTATCATTTTGAATAAATTTTAATAAATATGAAAGTTAAAAAAATTTGACTTCGCAGTAAACAAAATTCCCAAAAGTCACAAAACAAATCATATTCTACAAAACACAACAGCTGGAGCCGAAGTTTAGGGATGCCAATAAATTTTATTACCAAATTACAGAAAAGTGTAATATGTTTACCCTTTCAAAGTGATAAAGGGTATTTAGTGTTCCTTAATAAGCGCACACTTATCAGGAAAGAGCACATACATCTAAAAGGAAGTTAAATTTTTTGCTGCAAATTTATCAAGAAAATGGAATAATTTCATTATAAAAAAACGGCATTAGTTTAATGTGGCCAGAGTTTGTGTCATGTGAGTAACCCTTACCGGGTTGCGTACCATCGAACATACTAGCAGATCTGCTAAAATTTTCGCTTGCTTAATAATGTGGCACACTAAATTCGTCAGTCAACAATCAACCACAAAAATTTTTGCTGCTAAGAGACAATCAGCGGCCATATTGGTTTTTTATTGATAGTCTGTACCATAAACCATCAGTGAATAGTAACACCTCTTTTTGTATAATGAACGTAGACCAAGAAAGTAATTTTTTAAAGCTAATGGTTCACAATTTATATCTCTCAAAAGTATGTGACGGTTCTTGTCAAATGTCTTTCTTGAATGATGGTCTTAGCTTCCAATATGAATGATAGTTTAGTCAGTAAAAACTGATGGATTTTTGATTTATTCAAGTTCGATAGTGTTTACCCTTAAATAACGTTAAAGTTTTGAGTTTTATTATTATATTAGTTATTCATATAACGAACTTGAATACAATCTGAATAGCAGCCATATCATTTTTATCATAGCGACCCTTTTGAAATTTTAAAATAGCAATGGTCGAGAATTCTTTATAGTAATACGTATAAAGATGTTACAATGTTGATTCCGATACTTGGAGAATAGACGATCAAGTTTTGCCTTTCAAGTTTTAATATATTCACGCTTTTTCTCCAATACACTCATAATTTCAAAAATTGCAACGAACTTGCTTTCAATTTCTCTTTCAAGTTGAGTGTTTCAATTTGCTTCCAAGAAAACAGCTGATAACAATTCTCCTAAAGTATTCTTCGTTTTTCTTTCTACATATCTTTTGCCGATATAAGCTTTTGTTGTTTTTAAATAAATATTTGCAGCATTTTAAAACCTTTAGTTAAAGTATCTTACATAAATAAATAACATCAAATAGTGAAATATGTTTGAGCTTAAACTACTAATGATGTATTGTGATTCATAGAGCTGTACAGAAGCCATGAAGCTCTGTGGAATACGAACCTTTTATCAAATAGGGGATATAACTTAAAAGTGAAGAAAAATTGCTTTCATGTGGCGTGTAGCCTATCACAACTATCAATTTAAATGAATTTTGACAATCTTGATCTTGTGGTTGTAGCGATAGGTAAGAAGTTGGACATCACTGAATCAAACATATGTTGCCACTCACTGTAGAGTGATTACTACAACAAAATTTGGCGGGAAAGTTGGCAACATTCCTGCAGTTGTCATTTTTTTATTATAAGAAACAGTATTTCTTGGCAAACGCTTCGCCTTTATTAACAAAAAAGCAAAAAATCCAAAAAGACCGAGAACAATATTAGTACTATTTTAAAAAGTTTGCGAAAAATAACAAGGTAATTATGATTTCATTAGAAAATGAGAAAAAAAGTCATGGCATGGTTTTATAATTTTAGGTAAATTGTAAATAAATTTTTATTGCAAGTAGAAATTACACCGTCTAACTGCATTGTTTGTGGAAAAACAAAGCGCCTATTTGTTCTAGAGAACACGCTATTAATTAAAACCAAATACATTACTGGAACGAAATTTCGATATGGCAAAAGTACATATTACAAATGTTGTAGTTTTGGACAATCCGAGTAGTTTTTTCAATCCTTTCCAATTTGAGTTGACTTTTGAATGCATTGAAGAACTTCAAGAAGATTTGGAATGGAAAATGATATATGTTGGTTCGGCCGAATCGGAGGAGTATGATCAAGTTTTAGATACAATATACGTTGGTCCAGTTCCCGAGGGTAGGCATATATTTGTCTTTCAAGCAGATCCTCCAGACGTAACAAAAATTCCGGAGCCGGATGTGGTGGGTGTAACTATAGTCCTACTTACGTGCTCTTATCGAGGCCAGGAATTTGTTCGTGTTGGATATTTTGTGAATAACGATTACGCTGATCCTGAGATGCGTGAAAACCCTCCTCCAAAACCCGCTTTCGATCAATTAATCCGCAATATTTTGGCTACAAAACCCCGAGTGACACGTTTTAAAATCAACTGGGATGACACACCTTCAAATGACTTGGTAAATGCCAATGGACATGACTCTGAAAATAATGATGACGAAATGCATTCTGATGATATGAATGGAGGTGCGTCAACCTCAGCAGCTGGTAGCTCATCGTCAACAAATAATACATATGCAGATGAACCAGAAGCTATAATTGATGATAATAGTTTAGCTATGCCAATTGGAAATGGCGTGGCAGCTTTAAACGATAGCTCAAATTCTCTAGCCATGGAATGTTAGGATTAATATATTATTGATTTTCGCTCTAGTTTTAGCTGAAAACTTACTTTAGTTTTTGTACCTCTTATAGTCTGTGTGAGACGCTCTATAATTAATGTTTCCAGAAGCGTTATGTTTTGAGTACAACTGTACCGATTGTTCGCTATTTTTAATCCAATCAACATTAGATAATAGTAGCACTTAATCTTGAAAATTAATTGGCTTTTCTGAAAGGTTGCATCGTTTCTATTTTTTTACAGTTACGTTAAATGATTTTTGTGTTAAATTCATAAATTTTTTTATTTATCTTGTATTCTGAATGTAATTTATTGTAAAATTATCAACCAAATACAATATTTCCATTTATTTGCAAATTAACTTTTCCTCATTATCTATACCTTACCCGAAAGCAGTCGAATGCGGATAAGCTAACAGCGTTTAAATGAATTTAAATAAAAAAATTGTAAACAAGATTTAGCTATTTTGATTAATTTCAAAGCATATTACTTCGCGTAAAAGAAAAACTGTTTAAGGGGAAACAAACATCGATTATCCTTTCATACCCACTGCTGAATATACATACATACTTATGTTTTCTAATGTTGCAAATTTCATTCCATTCCACGTGATGATCTCTTCTTTTCATTCGTATATTAGCAAGTTTTCACCATTATAATTTTTTTTAATCTAATCCCTCTGTAATGTGTGCTCGTTGAACAAGGGGAGGAAAATAAAATCAAACTAAGAAATACGTATACTTAATACATTTTTTTATAAACGCCTGAAAAAAGGCAGTTTCAAAAGTTGTAAAACAGAGTTATTTAAAAAATGATAAAACATGCGTATGTAAAATACTCATGACATACATATTTGTAAACAAATACGGAATTTTTAATACTCGAACATTAGAAACAAATCTTCCCACATAGTTTCTATAACCAAAAATTTTAAATATGAAACGAATTAGAGCAAATAATTTTAAACTTTTAAAATTCTCAAAAATAATTTGAGGATTCAGTGAAACACATCATTATTTATCCCCGAAGAAGCACCATGCGGTGTCAAATCATTTGATCGTATGCAACCGGTAAATAAATCTGAAAAAAAGTATAAAATAAGTCTGAACTCATAATTAGCATACATCACTTTTACTTTTAGTATGTACGAGTATCATATTTATACAAAGTCCGCTTAAATAAAAATGTTGCAAAATTTTTTTATTATGAATTCATAAAAGCCCTAAGTTACATCTAAAGAATTTTACAGGAGAAGTAAAAAACTTTCGAATATGAAAAGTTAAATAAAATTTGTCAAAAAGCTTAGTTTTTCTTAAAGAATTAATAGTTGAAGAAAAATATCTAGTTTTTGTATTACTTGCAGAGCTATGAAACTTGCTCCTTTACGGATTTGTTTTTTTCTGTAACCGAAAAGGTCGGAAGTCAAATTAAAAAAAGGCTTTGGTAAACCCCAGAAAGTTTTCTTATCTTTTTACTTAGTTAAATTAAATATGTATTTATTTTTACTGCAATTTCTTTTTTAATATTTTTACAAATAAAACATAAAAAGTAGTTTTATCAAAGAAAATTTTAATAAAAGGAAATTCTGATTATAAGGAAATAATAATATTAAAACATATTACGCATTTTCATGTGGTAAATTAGTATATTGACAATCTTCTGGTATGAATATCTTGAGATCATTTAGATGTTTCCACTTCTTTTTAGAAAATTTTAATCTTAGAATATTAAAAAGTGCTGGCTTACTGAGACACACACTATTTGTGTCAGAATACTCGATAAAGGCTGGTTTGAGTTTGTCCAGTTTAATATTGACGTAACGCTTTCCGATCTGGATAGTAACATATTTTGTAGCTTTAAAAAATGTAAAATGAACCATCATATGGATGCCTCAACGGTGTAGGTATTGTATTGTTCCGTACAAAAACATGAAAAGCTGAATTTAGAGCAGCAATCACAAAACATCATTTCTAAAGAATCTACACAACTAAAATCATTTTCAATCGGAATTAAGCTCTGTGACATGGGTGCTAGTTATCCGTCCAATAATGCAATATAAAAAATAAATTTGTTTCTTTAAACGTATTTCTCATAAATAATATACATATATGCGAACATTTTTTCTTTCGAGTTTCCTTTCAACGACCAAATGCCAAAAATTCCGACGAACTTTGTTCATTTGATAATAACAACGGTGATCGCCGATTTATATAGAAATGTTTGTGTGTATGTGCAAAATAGAACAGAATTCAGTGATGGATAATTTAAAACAAAAATTTAAACAAATACGTATCAGGTCTTCCAATAGACACTTCCGAACATTGACATTTGTTAGTGGTCATATTGTTGAAGCCACATCGGTCGAGTCGGCTGTCGTTTATTCAGTCTGTTTGCCAAATCATCATGGACGGATATAGCGTTCAACAACATGAAAATAATAAGTTGTTTTATCCAAATGAACGTTCTGTTCCACGCGCTTCACTATAATCATCCACCGTTTTTTAATGAATAGTACGTCAACAAACAAAATTGTCGAATTTGAGACGATAGAAAATCCCAATATTAAACGAATTTCCTGTATTTTTCATAAAAATTTCAAACGCTATGAAAAGTTTCAAGACAGTTGCAAGACATGGCTATTAGCTTAAAATTTTTTTAATCATTTTATGCATTTTATTGATATCTCGTATTCGTTTTAGTATCGGACGCTTACCGATTGGACGTAAGTTTGTACATATTAATCGTCTATATATATAAAATAGGATATGTATATGTATGTAACGTAATGGCTCCAAAACGGCTGGGCCGATTTTGACGAAATTTTCAGGGAACCTTCAGAATACTCGGGCGGGTGACACTGTGAAGTCCGATTTTTTATTTTCGGTCTGTGAGCGGAGGGGCGTGGCAAAATCCAATAATTTATAAAATGAGAACGGCTTGGCCGATTTCTGTAAAACTTTTTGTCAGTTATTCGTATTTTCGAGGAGAAGGTTTTTATGGAAGAAAATCCCTCCGGAAAAGTCGGAAAATTGGAAAAATCGAAAATCGAGTTTTTGTATAAAATTTTGTTTGAAATTATTCCTTAATGGCTTTTCAAATTAAAAAATAGAAAGTTTGTCTGATGGCTTAAAATTGCGGCGAGGCAAAGCTCGCCTGGTCCGCTAGTATATTTATATCCAAGAAAACAACAAAATTGTAAAAAAAATTCATCAATTCATTGATGTTCTCAAAAAACACCACGTTTACAATAGATTGATTACCGACATGAAATTATTCCCCAGGAAATAATTAAAAAAAAAAAAAATATGAAATAAGGCCCCAATGTCGGGGATTATTTTATACGCAATAACACCACAATTTTTAATACGAAATAAGGCCCTAACAAACAGAAATAAAACCGCAAGGAAAAATGAAACAACTTTCCATTATTAGGGATTTATTACTAATATACATATATATAATAAAAACCCAATTACTTGAAATTAGTTTAAAATTCTGGAACAAGTATTTTAATTAGCCAGATCATTAAATATTATGCTCTTGTTTTATTGCAACATCGCACGATCATGCCACGTGCAATCTGTAAGCGTCCGATACTAAAATGATAACGAGATATCAATAAAAATCATAAATCGTATATATATATATATATATATATATATATATATATATATATATATATGTATATATGTATATATATATATATATATATATATATATATATATATATATATATATATATGTATATATATATATATATATATATATATATGTATATATATATATATATATATATATATATATATATATATATATATATATATATGTATGTATATATATATATATATATATATATATATATATATATATATAGATGTATATATATATATATATATATATATATATATATATATATATATATATATATATATATATATATATATATATATATATATATATATATGTATATATATATATATATATATATATATATATATATATATATATATATATATAGATGTATATATATATATATATATATATATATATATATATATATATATATATATATATATATATATATATATATATATATTCACAATAAGGCTGATTAAACAAATGAAAGTTCTTAATATAGAAAAATTTTCTGCAATTAATTCAAAGCTGACTAACAAAGTATATTTGTTCCAGTTATCCTCGACAGAGTCGCTTGCAAAAGCTGATCCGTATATATGTATGTATGTACATATGTACATATATCTATAAAGGAGTTAAACATTTTATTTCAAAGTTTATTTTAATTAAAAATTTGTAAAATGTAACAATTAAATTTTAAATGTGGCTCAAAATCTATCACAATAATAATTTTCTACAAGCGCAAATTTAAGGTTTTATTGAAATATTGTTTACAAATGTTTTCGGCTGAGCCATCCACTTCTTCCTTTCGATAATTCCTGCGAGATTTACGTAAATGTCGTATATACTCAATAACGTTGTGTAGGTGCTCAAAACATATAAGGCCAGCGGTACCTACACTAAGGTCCAAATGTCGAAAACGATCTAAGTTACAAGTACATCCATCAAATAGAAAATAATAATTCCCTTTCAAACCCGTTATGTCAGTACAACGGAAAATCACAAAATTGTCCCAAGGAGTCATCAGAAGTAGACGATCAGCTACCCTGAAAGCGGCATGGAAAAGTTTGCAAATGCTCTGATAGCTACCGCTTTCAGATCCAACAATAGCCATGTCCACAGGAAATTTGTAATAACCTGGATAACTGTTTGGGTTAGGAAAACAAGAATAGTGTTGCATCTTTTTGAAGTATTCTTCGTTTTCATCATCTGCTTCTGTACCATCAATGCGCAGTCGTTGGCGATCTTTACCATGTAGACTTCTCTTGCTAGATTTCTCAACTGCTTCCCTAGATTTGCCACGTGGATACCTTTTTCCTATACCTTTGGACCTGTCTTTTTCAGAAATTTTATTGGAATCGTACATTTTGTTCTCCTTGTTGTTATCTTTTTCTCCGTCTAGGGCAGATTTACTTGCACCACGTTTTCCCAGAGGACTATGCTCCTTATCTTTGCTTGTATCGTCTCCCTTGCCAATATATTTTTGCTTGCTTCGATCTCCGGCTCTGCTTCCATCTCTGGACCTGCTTCCATCTCTGGTCCTGCTTCCATCTTTGGACATGCTTCCATCTCTGGCCTTGCTGGCATCTCTGCCTCTGCTTCGATCTCTGCCTCTTCCTCCATCTCTTTCCATGCTTCCATCTATATATGTATCTAAATCTTCGCTTGAATCGCCCCCACGGAATAGATCGCTATCCCTCTCTCTGCTTGGAACTCCTCCTTCACCTTCACCTCTGTATGCTTCATCTTCACTTATACTACCCGCATATGTTCCACCGTGTTTATCCTTCCTCTTTCTGGTACCTTTCCTCATTCCTCTACCTTCGCTTGTTCCTTCGAGACCGTCATCACTAGCTCCTGTTCTGTCAGTTGATCTAGTTTTCTTGCGCTTTCCTTCTTCGCCCTTAATGCCTTTCATGGTTTTATCATCATCGGTGCGCCTACCTCCCCTCCTTTTAGATTTACCATCTTCTGTGTCATAGTCTACGTCATCATCTGCGCCTTCGCCTTCCTTCTTCCTCCTGGAGGGACTTCCCTTTTTTCCTTTGCCGCGTTTGCCACCAATGGTACGACCTCTACCACGTCTACCCCTAGCTCTGCGAGTACCTCCTTCTCCACCACTAGACGAGGACTCTAAACCTTCCATATCTTCCAAATCTCCCGCTCCTTCTTCTTCTAATAGTTCTTCTTCACTGGATGAAGTCCTAAGCTCGATTTCATCCACATCCGACTTTAGATCTTCGTCTTCATAATCACTTATTTCAGCTAGAACTGCCTTACAATTTTCTTCTCCTTCTTCAAAGCAAATATGTTCATTAATCGATATAATTTCACCGTAACCATCTAGTTTGGGCTCTTCAACTGGCCTAGCGTTCGCTTGCTTTTCATTTTGTTGGATCTGAATATTTTTGACTCCAACAGTGTGAATATAAAATGGACTTGTTCTATTCGAATCGAGCAGAATTTGATTGAAGACATTCATAAACACATCGAAGGAACGTAACATTCGTAACGTAGCACTTTTCTCCATTTCCTCATAAGCTTCAGACTCTTGTTGTTTTCCCACAATTCGGTGGCGATAGGGATCAAGTAAATATATAAATTCATTTTTTTTCCAAATAGCATACATCTGCTGATTGATTTGTACTATCAATTTGCTGTATCCATCGTCAAAAGCTTTCTTAATACTGCGAGCCAATTCACTCTGTCTATAGCCGGGAACACAACGCCAAGTACCTTCATATTTGCGGCCCACCAATTCAACGCTGACATCAAATTGTCCCATAGTGAAATATGTTGGAAATTCCCGTACATCAATGTCCTCCATGATTTTACATTTCTGCCAAATTGATTGACAAAAGTTAACTCCAAAACATATTATCTTATCGAGCATTTTTATGTCCCAAGTAGCTGGATGATCTATCTTAGAGGCGACAATCGCAGTCACAGCTACAGGCAGACCACTGCGATTTCTTAGCAGTTCGCTTCTATTAAGCGATAGATGCAGATCTGATCTGAGGTAGGCGTAATCATCATTAACGACTTCATATTGATGACTTCGCTTACCATAATCTTGTTGCATTATACTACCATTAGGTGTAATAACTTTAACCACCTTTAGTTCTCTTATTATTAACGGATCTGATGTTTGCAAACCACTTAGGTTGACAATTAAATGTCTAACGTTATGCAGACTTGCAAAGCACATTAACATGGCCACGCCAGTGCTTCTGTCGGCTATGAAATCGCTCACCCTTCTACCACAGACATCAAGTACGAAGTAGGCATCCTTTGTTCGCCAAACCATGGCGTAAAATGGACCAACCGACAAAAGACCGTACTTGTGATCACGGAAAAAAGCTTTCAAGGCTGGTATAAGATCTTCCAGAGTTAACTCCACGCCATCACCGTTAGCTCCCACTTTGGAAGAATTCGAGACATTCAGCTTAAATGGTGGCTTTAATTCCACATGAAAAGTAAAATCGGATAACTGAAATTCCCGCAAAATGCATTCTTCACCCCGCATATAAACATCACTTGGTAATAATTCTGTATTCGATTTCGATTTCGCCGAACGTGTAAACAAGTCAAGGCCTTCTTTCATTACATCGTCCATAATTGGCGTATCCCATGTTTTTTCGTCATTAAGATGTAGGCGAGCGAATGCCTTAAGATAAGTAGCAAATCGTGCTGGTGTAATATCGCTGCCATCGCCATCGGTTTTGAAATTGATATTTGAAGCTGCTAAACCAATGGCTGAACCCAAAGAGTTTTTATTTTCATCCCTTATTTTACCTAAAAAAAGATAAGGTAAAAGACAATATGTATATAATAATATATAAACATGTATAATATATAAATACATAAGTATGTATATAATAATCTCCCTTATTCTAATTGTCGTCATCGCCGTCACCTCAAGCCGTCATCATCTGTGCTAGTTGTAGACAGTAATTGAGTATTATTGGCGGTCAGTTGCCAGTTTATAAGCCTTAGTAATAAAAATAGCTTGCAAATAAAATATAACTGCTGTCGATAACGACCATACATTTGCCAAAATATTGGTGTAAACTTCGTGCAGTGAATATTCCACAAAATAGTATACAAAGATAACAAATAATACAAAATAGCCAAATGAAATTTTTGGGAAAAGGGAACAAATTTGAGATTTGAAATTATATTCACTATAATGGTGAACGTACACGTATATATTGGAAAAATCGATAAAATCTTAAAAGTCAATAACATTTGAAAAATGCTTACATTGATGCATTTATACAATTTAGAAGTAGTCGAGATTTGATAATGTGTATAAATTAATACAAAATTTAATGAAAGTCAACTTACGTTTTTGATGACATTCATAATCCTCAAAACTGTTTGTATCATGACCTCCAAATATGCTGCAGTTTTTAATACCACAAACTGGTATATAATTAAGAGGCCTTTCTGCTCGTATCCTTGAAACGATTTACGTGAGTATGCGTATGATAAAATAATAGTGTAAAAAAATTGTCATACCTTACATAAGGTGCAGAACACTGTGGCATACAAGCATTACATGCAGAAGGAGGACAACAGTTACAAACTGTGTCCATTGTGTAACTTAAATTTTGAATCCTTTTGAACTTGAACAAATGTATATTGTTACTATTTCTTGATTTATTTACCACTAATTTTTAATTTATTATATTATCAAATGTTCCTTAATATTTTTTAAGCCGAAACTTGACAACTTTTAAATGGATTGTTTTTAAATTTTTTGGGACAAAAAACTTTTGAATTGAAACGAAATATTTTGATTTTTTATGTGTTTGTTTTTAATTTTTACAAGATGTTATCATTTAAAGGTGGTGTTAATTCAACAACAAATACAAATACAACAAAATCTCAAATTAACAATTTCTATTATTAATACTACCTGTATATATGAATACGTCTTAAAAATTTTATTAAGTAATTTTTATATAAATATTTATATTTTACTCTCAGGAAAGATTTACCTCCTTAAATAACAAGGCTACGAAATTTTGTCTTCTGATGGCTAATACTCGTACATCCCTTAATGCTAATACTGCAAGCTTAAAGCTGAATATTAAAATGTTATAATGTAGCCTACTATAAGCTGTATGCGTATAGGGTATGCCAGTGTAGTTAAGCTATTAAAAGAACTTTTACAATGAGTTCGCAAATTATGGAGTTTTTGTTAATCCGAGTTCCAATTAAAATTCATTTGACCCCACTATAAGCATGCCCATTAAAATAAAAAAGAGTTCGAAAATTATTCCACAAATGGCGGAGTTATAGGATAATCGACGAAGTGTATGTCCAACTTTTACTGTCTGTCCGAAATGTTTGATAGTACCAAACCTTTCATGCCTTTACAAATTAATTTTTTTTTTGAAAATGGATCCATAAATGGCGGTCGCTTTGTCCGTATAGTTTCCACTTAAATTTCTGTGAAACCAAACATTTTCAAATAAAATAGTTTTTTACGGAATCGGTCCACAAATGGAGGAGTTATACGATAGGCATACAAACTTTTTCAACCAAAAAATTTTGAAAATCGGTTCCTAAATGATAAATTTATGCGTACACGAATTGATAACCTTCTCCTTTTTTGAAATCGGTTAAAAACTCAACAGGTTAGGTTAGGTTAGGTTGATTGGAGGGGTGTGATAGCCCATGTCATACGACATACACTTAAGCCAGTGAAGGCTTGTTGTGCGCTCCCTTTTAATTATCAGACACAAACTGCCAGAGTTCTGCGGCAGGATTCGAACCTGGGACCTTCGCACTACGAGTCTAGTACACTACCTACTAGTCTACAAAGTGTCAAACATTTTTATAAACACACACACACACACACACACACTGTGGTGGGTGAACGTACCATTAGAATGTGTCGTCATTTGGAATGCTTTTCCCTCATCCCACGTCAAATTTGGTTGGTAAACGCACTGGTTTCTACTATGTGCCATCTTTAATGTTCTTTCTTCTTATTCTCCATATTCCTGGATCATTTCAAACACAGGAGAAGTTTGTTTTTACTTAGCACCTGCTAGTATACTTGTATGTACATACATCAGTGGCATATGGGTGTGTATGTTGTGTGATAGATTTCTTTCCTGTTGGCGGCTATTCGAATAAATACACATTTTTAATTTTTATTTTTTCATTATTATTTATTTATGTATATTTTATAATTAATATACGTGGAATATGCCTTATTCTGTCTTTTTTTTGCTTAAATTTTTATACGATTTTTAATTTTTCGGTATTTTTTTAATTCTAATATATGCTTTTGTTTTGTATTTTTTTTATGAATTATATTTGTTTTCAGTGTATGTATAAGCTAAAAATATAATAGCATATATTGGGCTTAAAATATTAAGTATTATTACGTTACTATTTTCTAAATATAAAGTAATATTTTGTTGCATTTTTTGTAACTAATAATTATTTGTTTTCGTAATAGTATTTTTATTTTTGTTATTTTAATTAAATTTTTCATTAAAAATTTGTATTTAATGCAGCACAATAATTTACTTTATTTTTTGCATTAAGGCACTGAAGCAAGAATTTTGTGCAAATTAAAAATAGGAAAGTTGTAATTAAAATAATAAATTCCACATTTATAGTATCTTACAATATTTTTCGAACTTTTATGAAAAGAAAAGAGATTATCAATGAAAATAAAAACAAATAAAATTTTAATTTTTCCATTGAAAAAATTCTCATTGAAGCAATTTTTTAATTCATTTTATGAAAAACGTCGCACAAACGCTTTTCATTTTGGTATAATCCATAAACATACGTATCATATGTACTTATATGTTTCTCTATTCTAATATTTATTAAGTTAGACCACTCAAATATTTGATAAAATAACTATGAAATAGTATGAACCAGACATAAACGGTTTTATCTGCACATTTTAATTTTTTCTTTTATGGAATTTTTGCAACATTTCCTTGAATTAATAAACCAAGTTTACATGACTTACAATATGTACATATGTATGTGTCTATGTTTTCATATTTATTTGTTACCCTGAATGAAACATGGGGACAAGTGCACCCAAGTCACCAAGTCAATGATAAGTCCATCTTAAATTTAATAGAAAGAAGTATTGTGTACAGTATGTCAATAATACTGGTGACAATGTTCTAGTTCTACGGTCGTCATATGGTCCCATTGGAACTAGTTCGTCCGTAGTTCCAACGTCAGTAGTGGATTTTCAATGACAAGTGCATGTTAAATGTCAACAGAAAAAAGCATTGGGTGGGGTATAATTTGTCACTAGTACTGGTGACTTTGTCAATAGTGAATCACTAGTGACATTTCCTTCAGGGTACTTACGAATTGGACAAATTTCAACTGACTGTTTTTCATTTTTAGAAAATCACTGTACTTCAGTACAAAAACCCTATCGAACTGATTACAAAACCGAAACAACAATGAATTAGTTTAAAACACCATATAATCCATTTCTAGTTTATATTTTACTCCCTGCAAATTGAAGTTATTTTTTAAATATTTTTTTTAAATAGGTCCATAAATGGCGGAGCTACATATGTTATATAAAGATTAGTTTGGGTGGCCACTTTGTCCATACAGTTTCTACTTAAATTTCCGTGAAACCAAATTTCAAGCTACATTTCAAAATCGTTCCATAAATAGGGGAGTTATGTAGCGATCAGTATTTCGATTTTCGAAAAAAACCCATGGGACCAAACTACAAGCATAAATGGAAAAGTTATGCGATAGTAAATTTTTCCGCCCGTCCGCTTTTCGAAAACAAATTGTGGGACCAACCTACAAATAAACCTTTTCAAACAAGTAAAAATTCAAAATTGGTTGACAAATAATAAAGTTATGCTTGTACAAAACATTAAAAAAAGTTTAAAAAAATACACACGATTTGATAAACTCCTTTTTTGAAATCGGATAAAAATTAGCTCTTCCCCCGCTTATATTTCCTTCGTATTCGTAGTTAGTATATCCGGTAAATACATAAAAATTATGTTTCATTTTGGTTCCATTGCCTGTATTAAAAAAAGAAACCAGAACCATGTGCGAGAAGCACATGTTTCTTCTATTGTTGCCTCGTGGTAGCCAGCATAAGGTTGTATGTGCTTGCTACCTTCTATATCTGGCATAGTCATATTAGACAAATATGGACGAAATAACACATTTGTGCTCTTAGCTGATAATATATGTACATATTTTTTATGAGATCCCATTCTTAAGAAAGTTTTGCCTAAATTATATATAAGAATTTTGTATTTACGTTACTATTAGAATAGTTAATTGTTATGTTTTCAAATAAAACACTGCTTTACTTTTAAGCTAAAGCCATGTTACAGAACCCAACTCCGGTCGAAAATGTTTTAAATTCAGTAACTCGAGTCTTTAAAAAACGACAAATATCTTCGAAATGAAGCCAGGTTAGATTTTCAAAGAGGAATTGCTATTTTTAATGATTTAATGAATGCAAATTTGAATAAAACTAAAATAAAATGAAGGATTGAATAGAATATTTAATGATTACATTATCTTTAAGTATGTAATTGATTATTTTAATTAAAATGTTACTTAAGCTTAAGGTGTTATTAAATTGTTAAAAAATTGTTTGTAGGTACATATCGATATTTCGATACTCAATGAGTATCATCTTCAGGAAATGCCCAATGAGTATCGAAATATCGATAGTTGAAAAAAATTTTTTTTTAATTTTTTAATAAGACCTTGAGCTTAAGTAATATTTGAATTAAAATTATTATAAAAGTTAAAAAATATAGAGATATTTATGTACGTGTATGTATTTTGAAATATAATTTTCAAATTGGTTGGGGAAAAATCGAAGTATTGTTACACTTTTTGTTGCTGTTGTGCAGACCAATTATGTTTTGGAACAAACATTTTCAATACTCAAATAATTTAATTTATATTTATGCCATATTTTAAACTGAAAAATTGGCATTAAAATTTTTTTTTGGAATAAATTAAATCGTTGGGTATCTTAAGATCCTAAACAAAATCGATGAGAATTACAAATACGAAATCAAAACTATTTCGCTCGGAATGTGTGAGACATTTGGGATAGTTTCTTTAAACACGCGTACATATGATTCCCCAGTGAAGACTATGTTTTATATGGTTAAGAAGAAGTTAAAATTATTATAAAGTATGTAACACTATAAATTGATTTTTAAACTTTTACCAGAATGTATGATAAAAAATAAGAAAGATTCTAAATTGAGCCAAAAACTGTGCAATATTTGTCAGTGAGTCTAAGCTGCTAGCCACTTATACAGCTATAGGTTAGGATTATATGTTAACAAAAAAAATTTCTTTTGATAAAATTCGAAAAGTTATGTAACCCACTGTAATTGTTGAAACAAATTAATTTATTTTAGTTTTTACTTTTAATTTTTGATCCCAGCAACAAAATTTTGCTTTAATTTTCTTTTTGTAGTGTCAATATACAAACTAAAAACTATTATAAATATACACAAATTGATAAGTATATAATATACATTTATAATTATAATCACAAAAGAATTATGTAGATAATGTTGTTTGTCTCTAATTAAACTAAATAAAATATATAACTATAATTTAAACTACACATTAAAAAAAAGGGTGATATAGTCTAGGTAAAAGGATAGAGGAAAACATTTTTGTACTTAAAAATAAAATAAAAATTAATTTAATTTGTTAAAACTACTAAGGTAGCAAATTAAAGTTGAACAAAACCACAGACTTATTAAGTTAACTTAAAGTTACTTTTATTTTATTGTTTTTTTTTTTTATATTTGCAGCAAATACTTTTAGTATTTTATATATGATTAAAAAATTTACAGTAAATTAAAAAATTGTGAGAAAGCTCTGAAAAGAATTTATTTATTACAATATCAAATTGTAGTTTCTTCTATATTAAAAGTAAATAAATATATGTCATTGAAGCCTATTAACAGGTTTGTTGCAAAAAATATAGAGAAGAACCATTATAGGCTAGAAAAGGAATGGCAGATTATCGATGAATTTTCAAATTTCGTGCAGTTTTAGAAAAAGATCTATATTGATCCCAAATATTGCACAATATTTCTTAGTTTTAGTCTAGTTGATGGGTTTTTTTTTAATTTCTAAATATACATAAATAGATATCGCCATATCAATGGTCTGGTATTTAATGAAATTAAAATTTATGCTGTTAAACACTTTATCTAATATGGCATATTTCTTTTGGGCAAAATATTTCTTAGAAAATAAACAAATTTATTTTACTGAGAAGAAGTCAGAATTGAGCATATGTGTGTTGTTTTTAATATAAGTAGGCTTGCCATACCTGAATTATGAAACGGCTACATGCATAGATATGTTTGAATTTTTGTTTTTGTTTTAAATTCTAAACTTGCCTTGACAAAGCTCATATTTTTCAATTCACTGTAAATCTGAAGGACCACACTTTTAAACGATAAGACAAAAATAGGATTTTAAACCTGTTAGTCTGTACAAAATTCGTACTGTAAACCCACTTTAAGTTTAACAGCCATTCACGAATATGGTCCTAAACTATAATTATTTTTTTACTATAGGACGTATGTTGATATACTGTTTTTTTTTAAAGTACTAAAAAATTAAAATAAAAAAAAAACAACAAAATATTTAAATATAAATGGAGTACATTGAGAGAAATATATGTACATAAATACAACACAATCAGGCATGTTCTGCAAATCACTTTTTGTGAAAGTGCAAATCACTTTTTGTGAAAGTGATTTGAAATCACAAAAAAGGTGTTCTGCGCACAAAACTTTTTGAACTGTTGTGATTTGAAACCGGTCAGCTATGTGGCTGGCGATCTGAAATCACTTTCTTAATTTTGGACGGCTTTTTATATTTAACTCAATAAAAACTCATTAATTGAACACATTTATTTGTTTTTTATTTATTTTAAGAGTAAAACTGATGATTTTGTACCAAAAAATTGGCTAAAATATAAAAAAATTGCAAACACTTCTATTGTAACTAATGTTGTTATTTGCTTTTGTGATTTGATATTTTCTTTTTGTGATTTGCATTTAATTTTTAGTTGTCAGGTGTTTTTGTTCTTCGAAAATACACCGATGCTTGCCAGAGTGGATAAATATTGCTTTCGACGAGAAATATATTTAATTTTTTTAACTAAACAAGCTTTTTCCAATAAAACTTAATTATTTTTATTAAGTTATATTCAAAATATTTATTAGCTATCAATTGTTTAACTAATTTTAAAAATATTTACTTATAAAGCAGTAGCAAATGGCAACAATAATTATATATTAAGAACAGTGGCAACTACAGATTACTAAATATATCTGTGGTGGCAACTTCGTGTGTATTCTTGAAACTACTTTCTTTTGTTAAATTAATAAATTTATTTTCAAATGTATTACTAAACCACCCCTGCGCACTTCTACCGGAGGTTGGGCAAGAACTAATACTGAAAAAGGTAACATATTAGCTGGTCATTTAAAAGACGTATTTACCCCAAACACATGTACTGGTGCTGTTGATTTGCCGAGCGTAGTTGCTCTACCCCCTCGACCTATAAAGTTTAAGATGCTTGATGTACAAAAACTAATTGCTGAAACCAATCCAAAGAAGGCCCCGGGTATTGATGGAATTAGTAACAAGATGCTGATGCAGTTGCCTCGTATTGCTATTAGAATCCTGTTATTTATTTTTAATGGCATTTTACGACTGGAGTATTACCCACACAGCTGGAAACTTGCCATGGTCAAAATGATTCCAAAGGCGGGTAAAGATCTTACCAAGGCTGAGTCATATAGGCCAATAAGTTTGCTGTCAACAATTTCGAAGCTCTTTGAAAAACTTCTCATGACAAAATTGTCCCCAATTCTAGCTGATAATGGATGCATACCGGACCATCAATTTGGTTTTAGAAGTCAGCACAGCACCATTGAACAATGTCATAGATTGGTTCATTTCATAAGAAGAACATTTGAAGAAAGAAAGTATTGTTCTTCCCTATTTATTGATGTCTCTCAGGCATTTGATAAAGTGTGGCATGAAGGCCTAATTCTAAAATTGAAGACATATCTACCAATAAACATTGTAAATCTTTTGGAAAGTTACATTATTGCCCGGAAGTTCACTGTCGTGGAAGGAGACTTCATGAGTGTGCCCGAAACCATTTCATCTGGGGTGCCTCAGGGGAGTATACTGGGGCCAGTTTTGTATTTGATTTATACCTGTGATATGCCTTTGAGCAGTAATATCCTCACCTCTACATTTGCCGATGATACAGCCTGCCTTAGTATGCATGAAAACCCTCACGAGGCATCCCGTTATCTTCAGCAACATATTAACCTGTTGGAATTGTGGTTGAACTTATGGAGAATAAAAGTAAATGAACAAAAGTGTGTTCATGTTACATTTACCCTACGAAGAGATACTTGTTCCCCCATTCAAATCAACAATCAAGTTGTTCCTCAACATTCACATGTGAAATATCTTGGTATTCACCTCGACCGACGGCTTACATGGAAACACCACATTGACTCTAAGCTGACACAAATGAAGCTTAAATTAACCCAGATACATTGGCTGATTGGTAGAAATTCTACCCTCAGTCTAGATTGTAAACTTTTAATATACAAGTCGCTTTTGAAGCCGATATGGTGTTACGGAATTCAGCTATGGGGCACTGCTTCAGCTTCCAATGTAGAGAGAATCCAACGAATGCAAAACAAAATATTAAGGTTAATAACTACGGCTCCATGGTACTTGAAAAATTCTATTTTACATCGTGATTTAAATATGCCACTTGTGACCGCTGAAATTGCAAAATATGCTGGAAAATATTTAACAAAACTCGAGTTCCATCCTAATCCCCTTGCTCGTAACATCTTGAACTTTCCTGGACACATCCGCTTAAAAAAGAGGTACACTACGGCATTAATACGCAACTCTCCAGATGAAATTCTTTGAAAATATTTTTTGTGCGTAACATGAATTTTATGTATTATTAATTATTATCACTAAGTTTATGTCCGACACTGGTTGGGCCTAATAATTATTTATATATTTAAGATTTGAACACTTATTGTTAGTTCAGTTATTTGAAGATACAATAAACATATATTAGCGTGAAAAAAAAAAATGTATTACTGACAACAATAAAGCCCCAGGCATATCAACTTGTGTTTAATTTTTATTTTAAAAAATAATTTTAGTTTACGTTCACTTATTATTTTGACTAAACCTTTATTAATTTTCAATACATAAAAATTTGTCATCAAATCAAAGCAAAACATCAGCCGTTTTCTTGTGTTTTCGAAAAGGTAAAATCACACCGAAGAGTTAAATTTCTTGTGATTTTGAGAACACCACAAAATCACATTTGTGATTTTAAAATCACAAGTGATTTTGAAATCTTGTGATTTGCAGAACATGCCTGTATATAAACCAATTCCAAGAACCGCACCCAACAACATTTTAAATATGTACTCGTAACTGCATTTAAATAATTTTGAATTGCAGAATATTGCTTTATTTAATAATTGTATCCAAGGCGAATTTATAACAGGTAAACTCACCAATACAACAAATACAACTCTATCTTTACTCAACGCCAAAAACAGCAGAACAAAATTAGATAGAGAAAAGGAAATTATTCAAAATTAATCACAACAAATAAGCTTATAATCAAAGTAAGTCAATAAAATTTGATATTGAGCAACGAAAAAAAATTTAGAAAAAAGTTATCAGCTGTCAATTCCACTTGTTATGAATTTTCCTTGATTGTATCTGCTGTATGTGTTAAAATTTAAACGAAAAATATTATTTAAATTTTGTCATGGAACTTTTTGATCATGAAGAAGAGTAACCACAATTTTATAACTTTTGTCATTAAACTTTAGAACATATGTATGTATACAACACATACCACAATTAGTACATCTTCTTGAACTCCTTAATAAATTGAAGTGTAGTTTTGATTACATACACAATGTCTTGTGGGTAAATTTGACATTTATAAACTGAACTAAATTAAATATTTATGTTGTTTTTTTAACATTATTAATTGCATAATTTTCGCTTATTTTCATCACTTAATAACGACATTAAAAAAATATTATATGTTCACATATAGACTACTTTACATGTAAGAGTATAGTGTAAAATAGTTATTAAAAATAAGAATACATTTCTAATTATTCAAAGCATAAAGTGTATTTGTTCAGATCAGTTTGAAATAGATGGAAATAATATGAAATTTAAAAATAAATTTTCTTTGAGAAGAATTAACTAGCCTCTTAAAAATTTTAAATATTAAATTTTTAAATACCAAAAAAAATTTTATTAAATATGCTTTAAAATGCTCCTTTAGAAAATAAAAATAAGGGGGAGGGGACCATATGAATGTGTAAGAACTTTTTAATTTAGTTATTTGAATTTTACGAAAGGGTCAAAAACTCTTTCAAGATAGCATTATAGACTTTGTTAAACGGCTTATCAAACTTTTTTAAATTGCTTTTCAAACCTTTCCAATAGCATTTCAAAATTTACGAACTAAATGAAAAAAGCATTAATTATATTTTGTTATGATACTCTCGACCAAAAATTTTACTTTCGCTGATTCAGTCACATCGAAATCTTATAGGGCGGTCCAAAAATTAGCTGACGTGACGTATAGTTAAAAATCTATTACTTTACTTATAAAACAGTTTTAAGCTTTAAGACGTCACGTTGTTAGTTTTTTCAGCCATCAAAAATAACAGATCTCTGTGAATTTTTAAACATGGAAAAAATTGGGCACCGCTATGTAATTCAATATTTTCATTTGATAGGTCTCAGTGCAACCAATATGAAAGCCGAGCTGGATTCTACTTTAAGGGAGTCTACTCCTTTGTTTACGCCTATAAAATATTGGACGGCCTTACGTATTGGTCGAACATACCAGAAATGGTTAAGAAAATCCACAAAATTTTTTTGGATTATCGTCGGCTGAAAGTGTAAGTATTTTAAAACTTGCTATACATCGCATATTCACCGAAAATTTGAAAATGAAAGAGCTGTGCGGAACAAAAAAGAGCATTGTGAAGATATTTCAATAGATTGTTTGGCGATGTTTAAACGCATTATAGCCGAGTTACTGCGTCGATTCGTGACCATGGATGAGGCATGGATGGGTCCACCACTTCTCACCTGAGACAAAGGGAGAGTCAAAGCAGTGGACTAGAAGGGAAGAATCGTGTCCGAATAAGGCAAAGACAGTTCCATCTGCAGGCAGGCAGGTTGTGGCGTTTGTTTGTTGGGATGCAATTGGAATAATAAAGATTATGTACATATCTTGTTGTGCTAGATACCTCAAAAATTTAAATAAATAAATAAATAAAATAAATAAATAAATAAAAATAATTTTTATTCATTATCTTGACAAAGGAATAACAGTCAACGGCGATTGTTATGCGAACTTATTGCAGCGTTTAAGTAATAAAATTAAGTAAAAAAAGACCGCATTTGCGGAAAAGAAAGAAATTGCATCAGTTCACATATCCACTATTGCGATGACCATAATCAATAAATTATAATTCGAATTGCTTCATAACGCACCTTATTCACCAGATTTAGCTCTTTTGGATTATTTTCTATTTTCACACTTGAAAAAATGCCCCGGTAGTAAAATATTTGGCAACAATGAAGAGGTGGAGTGAACAGTTGATGGTTTTTTAAAGAAGCTACACAGTTCTTACTATAAACAGGGTATTAAAGCTATTGAATATCGATGGGAAAAGTGTATACATCCAAAAGATTATGTTGATAAATAAAGAAAAAAAAATTCCCTTATTGTACGTTCCGTAATTATTTAGGAAAAAATAAATTCATCAACTTTGTTAGTGATTTGTGACTTTATCAGCAAAAAAGGCAAAATAATTGGAAAATAAAAGAATTCTATAAAGGAAATATTCGGTAAACTATAGAATTTTTTACTGGCATCTTTGGTTTTGAAATATTCATATTCGGCTGCAATAATTAGATGTGTAAAATTCAAATTCAAATTGTTGTACTCCATTAAGAATTATAACTTAATCCCACAAATACACTTCAAAAAGGCACCTAGTTACGCCCTCTTCACATTTTCATATATCGTACATATGTTTTATCAGTGTAGCAGGAGTTAAAAAGTGAAAAGAAGAGGGGGTTAACTATGTCCACAATGTCTACACTTAAAATTTATGTTTATTACTTATGGATGAGTGGATAATTATAAAGTAGATAACACATAGAATCTATTATGATAACATTAATCAAATAAATTAATTTAATAATTATTTTTTTTTAATATTCAATTTTTGTATTTGTATTTGTGAGTATGTATTTAATTATACTTAAGTATTTTATTTGTAAGTGTATTGAATGTTTGTGTGGACTTGTGTGTTTGTAAAACAAACATCATGGCAAAAAATATTTTCTCTCAGTGTTTGAAGTTTCAAAGTTTCTATTTACTAAAATAAACTTCCATACAATTCTAAACTAAATTCTTTTAAACCATATTTATAGCTCCATCTTTATTATATGTAGGTATCGAAATAATATCGCTCTTATTATAGCGATTTCTTTTTGTGTTTTCTAAATTTTTTTGTTTAAAGGAAGCATTATTAGGATCTCTTACTAGCGGGTTATGTGATGATTTTTTCTTACTAAACGATGGCTGCCTTTGCTGAATCGTTCTTGTTGTTGTTACTGATGCCGTCGCGGCTACGGTTTTTGTTGTTGTTGTTGTTGTTGAAATAGTTGGCAAATCATATGAGACATCTTCCTCAGCCGATTCAGCCTCACTAGATTCGGACGAGTCTGAATCTGTTGTTGTGGAAGTGGTCGTCGTTGTTGTCGATAACTTAGAGGCGGTCTGATGATGTTGATTGCTTGTTATATTCGTATTAGCTGCTGTTTTCATTTTTTGTAGGGCTTCTGGCATATCGGGATTACTTTCGAGTGTGGAATGTTGACTGGATGGTGAATGACTATATTCGGAAGTATTTTCTTCGTCGGATATAATGATTGCACTGCGCTTTTGCATTGAGGCTTTTTGTATTGTAGGTGTTTTATAGCAACGTCGGGCGCGCATGCCACGTCCAATCGGTAAGCGTCCGATACTAAAATGAAAACGTGAAGTCAATAAGTCAATAAAATAATTTTAAGCTTAACAGCCATGTGCCGTAATTTGTATATATACACATATCAAGAAATCCTATACTTAGGGCCTGCTTCGTTTTGTAAAACGAAACGTTTCATAACGTTTGAAATTTGTATGAACAACACTGGAAATGCGTTTAATATTGGAATTTTTCGTATAAATTTCAAACGTTGTTGGTGTCCATATTATCCAATTCAGGCCAGAAGAAATTGGTAATTATCGCACACTCGCTCGTGATGGCAAGGCTTCCACCGATAAAGTCGCCAGCCAAAAATTCACACCAAACAGTGACTTTTTCGGGATGCATTGGACTCTCCTGGATTTCATATAGATTGGTATCGTCCCTAATTTGGCAAAAATGGAGGACGATTATGTTGAAGCGCGTGGAACGTTGCTCCAACAACTTTGTCATTTTCATGCGTTGTTGAACGCTATGTCAGTCCATGGTGATTTGGCAAAACAGACTCAATAAATGACAGCAAATTTTACAGATTTTAAATTATCTATTTTTGATACAAAATGTTGAGAAATCTAAATCTTTCTAAAATAATCAATGCTTGAGAATAATTTGAATGAAACTAGAGAAACATATAAGAAAATGACGAACATTTTGAAAAGAGGCGGAAAATAACTTTGATTGATAACATCTTCATCTGTAAGAAGTGGTCGAATTTTGGCCGCTGGCTGGTTATTAAGTACATTAAACAGCACATACTGCTTAATTTTTTTGTGCAATATTTTCTCCCTTTGCGTATGGAGAGTAGCTAAATTAAATTTTACCTATTTTTCGAATTGTATTAGTTGATTAAATTCAAATTTACATCTGGTCTACTTTCGAGTACTGAGTTTATGAATTAAGATTAAATCAAACTATTTTCATTAAAGCAGAAGTTCTAAGAATCCAATTATTACACTAGCATTATATCCGAGTATTATATTCATATCTTTTCATACAAAACAGACTTCAAAAATCTCCAATCTTGTCAACGAATTTTAGTTGGAAATATTAGCGTGTACTAAGTTTTCAAGATGTCCTTATTAGGGCAACAACTATATCAACTATATCGGAAAAAGTAACCGGTATGAAAAGCGATATGCCGAATAATCCCTTTTTGGTGTGTGCACATCACATATTATTTTCATAAACTTTTTGACATTCCAATATCGAAGACCATTTATGCTGTTTTAGTTGTTGCTCCAATAAGACCACCCTGTTGACTTATTACACTTTGGGAATATCACGATTTTATCGACAAAATGTGTCGACATTATTATCAATATTTAGTGTATGATTAGTAAATAGTTTACGGAAAATAAATGTACCTTCGCCTTCTCAAAGAATAGTTATAATCGGTGTCTTCGCCCTCCTCGTCGGACCAACTATCCTCGTATATATCCTCGTTTGACTCAACACCATTGGCATTTAATACGTTACTTACTAAATCACTAACACCACTAGCTTGCTGGCGCAACGAACTCCGTTGTAGACTAGAACAACGCGCTAAGCGTGGAGTTCGTACATCCACCGCATCATCTGTAGTGTCTCTTCCTGCCAAACACTCCGAATTTCCATTTTCTGCACTAATAATAGTTTCATTTGTCATGATAGTGCTGGCACTGGCGCATATTTGATTTTGATTGTTGGTCACAGAAGTGGTGATGTTAGTGTTGGTGTTGTTAGTGATACTATTACTGGTGCTGTGATTTGACGTTATCGTTGTCGAGTGGATGGACAGGCGATTCTCGTTAATTAGTTCTATAACTTTACGACCCAGCTGCTCGAGATTTTCGTTGTCACTGCAACAATCGGTTATATCGAGACGTTCATTGCTATTCATAACATCGTCTAACAGCTGATCAGGACTAGAACAGGCATCTTGAAATGTTAGATCGCTTGTGGTCAATGAGTTGCCATTGGGGCTTGTGGGTGTCATTGTAATCGGCGACGTACTGTATTGTATTTGATTTTGGAGTCGTTGTTCAATCAATTTCTGTAGCTGCGCCGCCTGAGGCTCGGCAAGTTGTTGTCTTGTATTTCGTTGTACAGTTGGCAGAACATCAATGGTTTGTGATGTGGAATGTTGAAGGCAGTGATGATCCAAAACCATCGATATATCCTGCGATGGACAACAAGCGCTGGGGCTTATATCCGTTTCACTGACATCCATAGCATCTGTTTGAGTCTCAGTATCGACCAGTTTGACTTTACGATTTTCGGGTTCACTCTGGTAGCGGCGATCGCGACAGGGGCTGTATTTAGGCACGGCGGCAAAAGTACCGGAACCCACCCTTCGATGCCTAGATGATTTTTTCGCCTTTTGTGTTGTCACACAATACGATTTGGTTTGAGACGATGAACTATCTAATTGAGCATAGAGGGTACATTTGACGGGACTCTGTGACATGAATAAGAGTACGAATCAATTGATTTCAAGAGAAAAAGGATATTTGTATAATTATGTACCTCTGGTGTTGTTTCTGGATCTGGTGTGGCTGATGATTGCTGTTGAGTTTGTTGTTGCGTTGATGTAGATGCTGTTATCATCATGGGAGGGCCATTGAGTCTTCGTCGATAATACTGCATTTTACGTAAAGTAGGCACAAAACGTCGTGAGGGTTTATAACCTGGTAATTTTTTCTCACGCCTAAAAAGTTAATATTGACATTTGAAAGGAAATAAGTGGATCTCGGATGGTAGTATTTTGAATTAATTTTATGAAATATACTTACTCGGCAATCTCCTTTTCTTTTTCTTGCAACTGTGACATACATTCGCTTAATTCCAAATACAAACGATTTGTTTTTTCCAACTTGTCTTCATACACCATGCGTATATCTTGGGCATGTCTCCACTCGGCTGTACGCCGTCTTATTAAATCCTGTTCGAATTTATGAATACTGGTGCCATTTTGCGTCATCTCCTTCATGTGAGATCTCACCTCTTCCTTCCACGATCGCTGCGTTTCGAAATATTGTTTTTCAGTTTTGCGCAACAATTCGGGACCGGCTATTTCTAAATGCGATAAAATTTGTCTAAAAGATGGACGGTTACGGGGTTTTGTATTCCAGCATAATTTCACAAGCAACTTAAAACCATCAGGACAACTAGAGGGTATAGGCAATTTAAGCGAATTGTTTCCCACACCCCAAATAATGGCTGATGAATCAACGTCCTTGTACGGTATTTCACAGGTTAACATTTCCCAAAGCACTACACCGTATGACCAAATGTCAACCTTTTCTGAGCACGGCTCATTGCGTATTACCTCCGGTGCCATCCAGGCCACAGTGCCGGCAAAGCTCATTTTCGTACTAATCTCATTCCATTCGCGGCTGGTGCCAAAATCACTTATTTTAACAATTTCATTTGTACTTATAAGAATACTGTAAAAAGCAATTTTAAAGAATTAGAAAAACCGACTCCTTCTGAGAAACAAAAATTATTTACATACTTAGGGCTCTTTAAATCTCGATGTATTATTTTGTGAGAGTGAAGATATTGCATACCCAATGCTATTTGTTTCGACCAGGAAACTAGGCGGGACGGCAACATGACCTCTTCTTCCTTGAGTATATTTTGTAATGGACCATAAGGACAAAATTCCATAATGATACAAAATACTGGCGATTGTGTACAAACACCTCTGTAAAATTAAAACAAAAAAGAAATCAATAATAGATCAGACTCTTACTTATGCTCTTCTGGTGAAACACTCACTTAAATTTTATTATATTCTCATGATCTAATTTTCTTAAATGCTTGATATCCGTTTCCTTGACATCTTTGACTTTTTTAACTGCCACAATTTCGTTTTTCAGTTTACCGCTAAAAACAGCCCCTTGCGCCCCGCTACCCAACCACTCTAGATCGGTAATATCTTCAAATGGTATTTCCCAGTCTTCGGCTTTTTGATTTTTGATTTCAATCACTCCCGCCTTGCCAATGAATGACAGAACCGGTTTCATACAACCTAAAAGGCCGTACATCCACCCTATTGGCTTGTCTGAATTTCCGAATGTACCGCCATTAGGCGGCCATCTGTGTTGGCAGGTATTTTCAGCACTACTGTCACTGCAATCGACCAAAACATTTGTATGCGGCTGGTGTTGATGCTGATGTGAGATTTCGGGCTTATATGGCAGGTCTGTAGGGCCACCAAGACCTAGGTGATCAAGCTCATCCTGAATGCAGGCAATACTAAAATTTAACAATGGTAAATAGAAAAAAAGACATTAAGAACATTTGAGTGCATGAGTAAAACGTGATAAAAATGAGTTTAGTTATTTGTTGTTGGCTTTAAAGTGGCCTACACGTTTGACCTTTCGTCGTTAGTGTTTATAGCCGTGAACCACATTTTAAAAAGTTAAAACTCTCTTTAGTTTCTCAAATGATAATTATGATAATTTTGAATATTGAAATTTATCGGCGTTGCACCCCAAACTGCCCAAAGGTTCACTGATGATTTGGTTTAGCGACCAATGAAATGTCGGCATATGAGCAGCTAAATCCACAACAAACAAATTTTGAGAATTCAAATAATAATGGGTTATTAGATCAATAGATTCAGAAGCATTTCAAGCGCATAAGTAAAATATTTCACTTTATTGGAAAGAAAGAAGTTTGCTGACCTTCTCAAGAAATGAAAGAAATAAAAATATATATGTATGTACAAGAAATCGGCGGCGACACAGAGAAACAGAAAAATTTTGCATTGGTGTATTATACATACGAGTATGTGCTCGTGTGTGTATATGTAGGTATATATTATTTTTTATTTATTTGTTGTGGATTTTAAGATAACAAATAAAGGAATAAATTTTCGTTGTGCTTTAACACATAGAAGACTGCTGCTACGCAACTACACGACTACAAACGTATGCAATCGTTGCCATGTGGTTAATTAGTTACAATAAGGTCGACAGCAACATCGTAAGCAATTGATGTTGATCATACAATCGATATTTTTACATGGAATACATTAATACCATTAATATGTAGTAAAATAATAATCTTCTTTTTTTGAAGACGATTACAAACGACAAGAAAATACTTATTAACTACAACAAACGCAAAATTAAAGCAATAATGGACAACTTCTTCGTCTTCTTCTTGGTGATGTCACGTAACCTAAGTTAGCATTTAAGGGTAAAATATTTTCTGGAACACTAGGCTCACATTGAGACCTCTACTTAATGGATGTTTTACAAATCAAGAATAATGAACACTTGGAAAAGATGAACAGCTGTTTATGGCAAAAATACATATTTCAGTGTTGCCACTTTTAAATGAATTTACTTATTCAAAATGCACTTATACCGCATAAAAATTAATAAATTAATTTGCTTACAACCTCTCGATTGCTAATGCATTTATATTATTTTAATTTTGAGATTTTCTTTTCAGTTAATTGAAATGTATTTCATATTTCGTAATGTATTGGCAACACTAAAACTGTTAATTGCATCTTGGTCCCGGTTTAGAGCAGCAATTTTAGTTTCTGTAATTTTTTTAAATTCTTTTTTAATATTGCATTAGTGTCCAACAATGAAATTCTGCATGATGTGCAATTTTATTTTTTTTTTTTCATATGGAAATCGCATTGTGCTTAGAGTGCGAATAAGATAATAAAAAGGAAATGCAATTACTGGCAACTTTGTACTACTCTCTTTTTCTCTCTCTCTCTTATCACATAAATTCAAGAATTGCAAAACCTAAAATTGATCGTGTGGACAGGAATTTATGAAAATAGAAATTGTCCTAAGTAGGTGAAGGTGGCAACGTGCCTCAAAATAATCGTCATCACATGAACGCATGTATTTTAGTTTTAACAGATTGTGGTCGGTAGCCTGCTGTAGTCTATGTGTTTAAAAAATTATGATCCTTTGTGTGCACGTGGATTTAATAATTAAATTAAATGCACTATAGTTTCTCTGTGAGACAATCTCCCTCTCACTCTCCCAAATAAAGTAATTTTAAACAGTTAAAAGTGTATTAATAATTTATTATTTTTTCTTTGCATAAAACTAATTTCAAATATTTAATCGTTAATAAAAATTATTACATACATACATATATATATATGTGTAGGTGCATAGTTATGTGTGCACCTACACATATTGCTCTTACATGTAAACAGACTAAGCAACATCACAAACAAGGCCTATTATATATGGTCAAATTAAACGCTGACTGCACGTGCACTATCGAGACTGTCAAACTCCATATGAAAAAAAAATGAACGACAATTTTTATGTATAGAGCTTGACAGTTTCACGAGGTAATGGATGCAGAATTAGTTATGTTCACCTTTACCGCTTTGTTGCGCTTGCACCAATATTGCTACATATGTTGCATATGTGTAGAGCCCTACATCAGTCCAACTGTAAATATCAGCCAAAGGTAGAAAATTTGGTACTAATTGAAGGAAATAATATGAATACGGGAATTTTTTGCTCCTATTTCAAAATAGATGAAGTCGATTGCTGTTAGCATATTACTTATAAGAATATACAGTGGAATTCGGTTATAATGAATCAAATGGAACCGGGCAGTTTAGTTCGTTATAGACGAATTTCATCATAACTTTGAGATAACAATTTATGTTTTTTACAATAAATAGTAGCAAGTAACATTGGAATAGATTATTTTTTGTTTTTCTAATATGTTAATAACACATCACAAAATCACTTATTTTGTATTTTAAGTTTAAATAATTTGAGGAAAGAATGTCCGATTTTGTTTTATTCATTGTAAGCGTAACAATTTACAAAAATTTTTGTATTTGGTACCCAAAAAATAGTTCGTTATAAACGAATGCTTTCCATAACCATAGTTTGTTATAACCGTAATAACTTCTATGAAATAATTGTATAAAACTGTTGCGATGGGAACCGAACTGCAGTGTGTGTGCTAAAAAGGAGGACGGGATTCGATGTGATAAGGTTTAATCTGGAATCATTAAAATCGGTTTCAAAATCATTTAAAGCAATATAATACTGTTTAAAATATTGACTCAAATACTTATCGAAACAATCGTCTTGCAATTGAATACTTAAAAATTATGTGGACATCAGTATTGAAGTACTTTTCGAACCTTCAGCAGATTTTCGTTGCAACGATTTTTGTTAACAGATTAAAAAATGTTGCCCTAAAAAGTGCAAATTGTTCACGAATTGCTGGCTTTTGACGGTCGGAAAAGGTTAACTTACTGCCACATTCTGTTAAACTTGGCGCAAGAAGAGAACGATTTCTTATCAACGTGAGCAACGAAGGCCATTTACACTTAATTGCTTACGTTAACAAACATAATAATAATGACATTTGCAGTGAATAAGTGATTGGCCCATATTTTTTTTAAGTCGCCGTCACCGTAAATGGGGAAACGTTAGAATCAGATCGTTAACGAGAGCTGTGTTTTTCTTCCGACGTCTAAGGCCAAATATTTTTTGTAATCAGAACGGTTTTGGTTGTGTTTTTTTTTTAATGAACTCAAAGTGCGAAGCTACCTGGCTTGTCTGCAGAAACACCGGAAGTCTGCGGTAAGAATCAAATCTACGACCTTAGGGCTACTAGTTTAGTACACTAGCTACTAGTCTCCGAAGGCACTTTTCTTCAGAGTTCTTTTCCTTACGAAATCATTACTTTTGCGCCACTTTTAATTCGAATAGTATCAAAACATTACAACTGTACCGATTTTCCCATCCCTGATTTGTTTTATTCTGTTTGATTCAAAACATCTCTTCTCACAGTCTTTGTATAAAAAGCCACATCAGCTAACTGAAAGAGAAATAGCAAAAATATTTTTTTTTATAAAATTGCTTCTCTATTGACTTTTTTTCAATGAAACATGTGTTTGATTCTAGAACACCTCTGTTTTTTTTAAATTTGTATGAGTGTGTGTGCTTCTTTTTTCAATTTACAACGAATATTTGTAGAAAGGAAGTGAACGCGCTCTTCATGTTTATAGATAAGATAACTTTTGTTATTAATTGTCATTGTTGTTGCTGTTGATGTTGCTTTTTAACTAAACATGAGTGACAGGTGAAAATTTAAATCACCTGAGAGAAGACAAAAGTCGTATAGAAAAACAGATTAAGAATGTACATTTTATTATTGGGGAGTTTCGGATGTTGAATGATTTCTGTGCAAAGAATGAAATTAAAAATACTTTTCTTACCCTCAGTCAGTCATTGTTTTATTATTGTACATTATGGCGAAATTTTTAAGACCCTCAATGCTGCTACTGCACAGTAGTAGGGGCCCCAAAATACATATACGAGTATATTTGTATATGAGATTTAGAAAATTTTATTTTTTCTTAAATTTTGTATAATAGATTACTGAAGTAGGCATGAAGCAGTGATGCCAGGTAATTTTATTTTTTCCCCTAAAATTTAAGGTATTTTTTGAAGACAACCCAAATAGAAAAGTTAAAGTTACAATTTTATTTCAAATAGGCTACCTATCAGTTTGCTTACTAATATTACTACCTAAAAAGTGTAAAAACATTTAAATATTGAAAGTTTTTATAAGTTTTCAACTTGTTCTCCTCTCCATACAGCTACCCCTTTCAGTCATCAATTGCCAATTTAATTCTCTAAAAAAAATTAAATGAACATAAACTTTTGTTCCCTCCTATCGCTATCTATGTATATCTCAGCGAAGGTTATTTAAGAAAAACTTTTTAATGGGAAAAAATTTCGAGATCATTGAATACCTATCTTCGCACGGACTCCAACGTAGAATCGATTTCACGATATGGTTGTAAAAATTGTAACCTTATCCAACAACAACTCACAAACGCTATCCCCGTCGCGTTCTTCGAGTCTTTTGGCAAGCGATTAAATTTTATAGCACTATATTACCGAACTGGATAACCCCTTTTGTCGAGAACAACATGAACCGAAATTGTATATACATTGATAGAGTACAATGGAATTTATTCATTAGTGTCTTATAATACTCTGAGGAATAAAAGTATTAAATATAAATATAAAGAAAGCGTCAGGATGAGCCATACATGGGAGTAATGATTACGAGTATTTGAAGAAAAGCGTATATGCTATTTTTTAAATAAAGGCGCCTAATCTTATTATTGGTTAATTGTAAGATCAAAAATTTAAAGCCCGTTCAGTCTATATTATTTAAAATCTCGAAAGAAATATTTTTTAAGCCCAATCTATTGGAACTTGGAATAAGAAAAAACTTCGCAAATATGCCTCGTCTATTCCACAATATATTAAGATCTAAATGTTTCAAACTCCAATGCAACTCAAGACTTCATGAAAGTTGTTGAAGAAATGTGCTGTCCGAACAGATATAAGTACGTGTACTTGTAAATTCTGCAGCAATTGAAATTAATGATTGCAACTTGTTTTATGATCGATCGAGCATGATCAGCACGTTAAGCCTTAGATAAAATCTCAGCGCTGATGACAGTAGGTCCTAACTTGCCTCATACACCTGATACCGAAAATTATGCCACTAAAAGTTGCACTAATACATCACGATCAGCATGCTTGAGTTTCAGTGAAAGAAAATGTCCTTCTGCTCATTTATAATTATACGAGTGTGTCTGCAGTTCACAAACTTTTATTGTGTAACCAACGCTGGTCGAATATACTCTCTTTTCGAAAATTTTCAACAACAATACTCGTATCTTTCGAAGTAATGAACTGCTTTTGATTGAATTCGTCGTATTCGAAACAGTTCGAAACAGAAAATATGGAAGATTTGTCACGAATTTTTGGACATGGTTACAAAAGTACATTTGGGATATACATATTGCGAACGTATTAATCGATTTTAATAAATTTTGCATTAAAGAGCTGATTGATTATATTTTTTATATGTTCCCATTGATCCTATAAGGAGCATAGAGAATCAATATAATGTATATTATATTATATTTTGGATGCAATCAAAGTTTTTTTTTTGGAAAAGAATTTTAAATCTACCACATCGGACGGTATATGCATATACCGCGTGGCCCAAATACAACTATCTTCTTAAAAATGGAATGCGTTATTGTGACATGGTGATGAGCTGTGTGATATGGTGCGCCATTCTGCTGAAATCAAAGATTATCTCAGTTGTTATCTTACATTTCAGGCCATAAAAAGTCCGTAATAATGTACCGCTCATATTACACTAAAATGGCGTTTCCAGCATTTTCGACATTCTTGATAATGACGTGCGATTTTTTCGATCCTCAATGCAATGAGATGGGAATGCGCCTCGTCAGAAAAGACGGTTTTACGTCCAAATTCGATCTCCGCTTGTTTTGCAATATTTCCCAACGTTATTCAAGCGCAAAGCGACACATTTTGATACCGACAGATAGTCAATATTTCGAAATGAAAAAAGTCTATTAGTGTCAAAATAACATATGATACTCACACAAGTAGTAATGCTGACAAGAATGGTCAGAATAGGTTTCTAGAGCCTCAAAATGCAGAAGTCTGATGAAAATTCGACTTACGAAAATCGGGATAAAATCGGTAACTTCCCGCTTTTTGTAAAAATTAAAAATATAACAAGAGTTTTAAAATTGGAAAACTTACTAATTATTAATGATAGTTCTCGTTTTATTCCAAAAAAAGTCTTAGAAAATTTACCACAATTTTGTATTTCTCTGAAAGAAGACTATTTGCCAATTAAATCACCACTGGGCCTTTCTAGCTGTAAGTCAGCTATTCTATTAATTTTTTTTAATAATTTTAATATGTTATTGCATTTAATTTAATATTTTCTATATCTCTTTTTATTTATTCTCTTTTTTTGTTTGCATTTCTTTCTCATCGTGACGTTTAAACGCAATAAATATGAAAATTGGGTTTAACTAACTTTTTATTATAATTTTTTTTCCTTTTGAAACCAGACTATAATAAATTTGTGTCATGTGTGAATTTTTAAATCTACATACAATGAATATGTTATTTAATGTGATTTTATTTGCATTTATTGTTATTAAAATAAGTTTGATTTTGTTTTTATTAAAATGTTTGACTTTTGCAAAATATGTGAAAAATATTCACACTTTGTGCTCCTTTTTTATATTCATTATTTATCAGTTCTGTAGCCAATTCTAAACTTTTGTACCACAATACGGCTGGTACGAATATATTTAATAACAATGTTTAAAAGTTGTTGCTAAATCTATTCTGATACGGAGTTGTACAAACTAAGGTACCAGAATGAATCTGTTATTTGGTAGAAACTCTTTATATTAGTTTTAGCTTTTTGAGCCTTTGAATCTTAAGGTTTTTCTTATTTTACTCATTACTTTCGATATACCCTTTCGATATATGCCATAATCTTTTGTCAAATATTTGCAGTATTTCGATACCTTTGAGAAAATATCGGGCCTTAACTGCCAAAAAAAGCCTGAAGAGACAAACAACAAAATTTTACAGTAGATGTTTTTTTATTAACTGCCTTTTGATTTCTAAATTTGTAATGCCACTTCTACGATTACAATTATTCACGGTAATGGCACGATATATTTTCGTAAAGATTATATTTATAGAATATCAAAAATAGTAATAATTTTTATTGAAAAATACATCCTGAACTTTAATGATTTCAAAATTAAGATTAGTATATTAGATTTTGTTACTAATTAAATTGTAATCTCTTCTGCATTGGTGTTAGGCACAAAGAGAGCTCACTTCAATTGTGTTTTTTTTTAATTGTTAATGGATCTAATTATCCTAATTTACAATATAAATTAATTATGCTTGAAAAAATAGAAAAAAATTACATAAGCTCTTGCCGCTGGACAAAAATAAATGGACAACAAATGTGCTCGTGTGCTAAACAACTTTTTATCTCCGGTACCTACAACATTTATAAATAGAGGGCAGTTATAAAAAAAAAAATGTTGTTGGTTTTGTAGTGGCCACAAACTGTAATAAATATTGTATATGGGAATTATAGAATTCGTGGACCATGGTAAAGTTCGATTGCAAAGCAAAAATAAAATATTGCTCTTTGGTGCTATAGATATAGCATCAGACAATTCGTATAAGCGTAATTACATGAAGCTAAACACGTATGTGTGGAGTACCGATAATTTGTATGGCAAAATCTATAACTTCTTAGCTTGGGTTATAACCCTATATAGGATATACAAAGCAAAAATAGGTATGAAGCAGAATTTACCTACCAAAAGACGATAAAATAAATAGGTACGTAAATTGCCCATAAATAATAGAACGTAAGACATTTTCATCATGGCCGGCTCGTACATATACATATGCATGTAGAGATGCAAGACGAATTATTCTTCAGAGTGTTACAGTTAACTAATATTGTAACATATATCCTTATATATATATATATATATATATATATATATATATATATATATATATATATATATATATATATATATATATATATATATATATATATATATATATATATATATATATATATATTTATATATATAATTCTACTGTACGTGTGTTGTGACTGAACTCCTCCTAAACGGCTGGACCGATTTTCATAAATTTTTTTGTATGCGTTTGGGTGGCGCCCCGGGTAGTTTAGATTTACAATTCGGTCCAATTGGACAAAGGGGCGTGGCACCACCCATACAAACCACAAATTAAAAATCTATTATTTCTGCTCCCTATAACGGTATTTGAACAAAATTTGGTACGTCGGTTTGGTGTGCATTTTTTAAGTGCTGCTGCAAATATGGGCATTATGATAAAATTAGAAAAATTAATGTTATTTAAAAATAAAAAAGATGAAATTATTTTATTAGTTGTCTTTCATTTCATACTTTGGTTAATATCCTAATCGCTTGAAATATTATGCAAGACAACGTCTGCCGTGTTAGCTGGATACTATACATCTTTGGTGGAAGTAGGCAATGCCACGCTCCTTTTCAAAAATGGAACTGGTGGCCTTATTATAATAGACCGATTGGCGTGAAACCTTTCCAATAAAAATAAAATTTGAAGGCAAAGCAACGTTTGCCGGGTCAGCTAGTATATATATATATATATATATATATATATATATATATATATATATATATATATATATATATATATATATATATATATATATATATATATATATATATATATATATATATATATATATATATATATATATATATATATATATATATATCATATACAATATTGATTTCTCATATTGTATTTGATTTGTGTGGCATAAACATCCGAGGTTAAATGTTTTCAAACTGCTTAAACTTCACTGACGATTTGGTTTTAGCAAACAATGAATATATGAAGAGCTAAAGCCACAACAAACAATGCATTTTGCAAAGCTCTAATTGTTTTTAACGATTAGTTGGGAAGAATATCCCAAATAATAAATTATAATATTAAGTATATATATATATATATATATATATATATATATATATATATATATATATATGTATATATCGTTTTTTATTTTTCTAAATTCATTTCAATAAACAGAATATTTTCGTTTATAAACATTAGCATGATTGTTTTCCTTTATGGTCCAAGTACTATTTCCCAGAAAAGTCCATAAAATCCGCTACTGTATTTGTTATTTTGATTTTAGTGGCTTTTAAAAATTTCGAGTCAGTGCTCGTTGCTTTTATTTTTACTTTAGAGTATTTTATTTATTTTTTTTTTTGTGACACCACAACTGAAATAATGAAATAAGGCTGCCAATGTAAACGAAAGTTTAAATACTTAATATTAAGTAGTTAAAATAAAGATTTATTATTCGTTTTGCCTGATAAATACAATTATTGACACCCAAAGGTCGTCTAATTGTATAAATGTTGCAAGAAAAATATAATAGACTCATTTTGAGTATAATTGTTTGTTGTGGTATTTGTATGATTATGTATTTTTTTTAAATCATATGCGATAGGGAACTCTCATATTGTATTTGTATTTGTTTGGCCTAAACATGCGAGGTTGACTGTTTTCAAACTGATTAAAGTTTACTGACGATTACGCTTAGCGGCTATTGAAATGTCGGCATATGAACACAAGTTTAAATTTTATATTAGTTGTGCTTAGGTTTAGCCCACATTAGCGTTATATGCGCTTAAAAAAGCATATTTTTTTTAAAAAAAATCAATTTTTAATAAAATTGCAAAAAAGAAAGCATTCAAATCCAACAAAATCCGAAAATTTTAAATTTGTGGTATTTTTTTTGCAAAAATATGCATATTTTTCCATTTTAGTGTTTTTGAAATTATAAAGCTGCAACGCTGTGTACGAGAATATAAAAATATACCGCAGTATTAAATTTTCCTGTTTATATTTTATTCCTCTAGTTGGGTGTTTTGTTAACAATTGTGATATTTATGTGCTGTAGCAATGAGAAAATAAAAATTCCCAAAAGGTCTCTAAACTGAAAACTCTGCCGCGTTGTTTTATAAAACGCAGATTCACAGTCTTCCCTTTTAGTTGTGTGTCTTGGGAAATGCTGGTCTGCCTCAGCTTAGTGGCTTTTTTTCAGAGCTCTAAAAAATATTTATTTTTCTTAATTGAAATTTTAATGCAAGTCACTTCTATTACATCTCGCTCATGCAGCTCATTTGATCGTTAGCAATAGTCAATCAATATCACACATGGATACAAACTAGCCACATGATTAGTGCCTAACGCAAGTTATCAAAATAAAACTTAATTTTTTGGTTGCATACTCGTATTTACCTTTTTTCTGTATTTAAAATTTTATCAGGGGGCTCGATATTACGACCGAAAATCGATATTTGAAAGACCATAGTACAATAAAATGATCAACTATGGCTGCAATATCGTTCTGTTTCTTGAAGAATTTGTTAAAACTTTGTTCCTTCGAAGACACATGCGATGATGCTAAAGGCAAAATCTTTAGGAGCAGGTGATCGTAGATACGTGTACTCGTACTTTATACGTGTATGTAGTTATTTTTACTTTTTATTGTATTGTATTATTTTTGTTAGAGTATTTTTTACTCGTACTAGTTGAGATATCAAATGAATGAATTGAAATTTTTTAAGTCCTCAGAATTTTCTAAGGTATTATACTATATATTTTTAGTGATTTTTTTACACCGCTTTTTTAATTAATTTTATTTAAAAATGCACCCAATCGTTATAGAACATTAAAAAATATTTTATAATTTTTATTTATTTTTTTTATTATACTATTACTTTTCCACTTTTATTTTTTACAATATTTTTGATGCTGCCGTCTGCTACTTTTTATTTGTTGTTATTGCTACTCATATGTATTGTCGTATTTCACGTAATTTTTTATTTATTTATTTACACGAAAAGAGTCTTATGACAATTCAAGCATTCACTTTCTAAAAAATTATAGAAAACGCGTATTTAGTAGTTGATGTTTTTAATTATTTTTCATTGATTATGATTTGCTTAATACATATGTATGTAAGTACATACTCGTATGTACATACCTACTAATCGTGTTGTTATGTTATATTCATATATTATTCTCTGTTAATTGCCATGATTCTTATAATTGTACTAGGAAGTCAATAGAGGCGAAATTTTAATCTCAGATTTCGGGATTTTCAACTTAGTAAAATAGATCCCCGGGAAAGACAGAAAGTTTTACGGATACACTAATTTCATGAAGTTATTCTGAGTCTTTTGTTCCAAAAGGAAGTATAAGACTTAATATTGAATAAAGGGTACCTCTAAAAAGTTACTTTGTATTAAGGAACTTTTTTAAAATTTACTTTTTAAAAGGTACTTTTCTTAACAGGTATTTTTCTTAAGAGGCACTTTTCTTCAAAGGTACTTTTGTTAAAAGGTACTTTTTAAAAAGGTACATTTTTAAAATGTTCGTCTTAAGGTACTTTTTAAAAGGTATTTTTTATAAAAGGTACTTTTTTAAAAGTACTTTTTTAAAAGGTACTTTTTTATATGGTACTTGTTTTAAAAGGTACATTTTTAAATGTACTTTTTTTAAAGGTACTTTTTTAAAAGGTATTTTTTAAAATGTACTTTTTTAAATGTACCTTTTTCAAAAGGTACTTTTTTTAAAAGGTACTTTTTCTAAAAGGTACAAACGAAGGATATATGAAATGTAAAAATCAACAAAAGCTTCCCGCAACGCTTTACACACGCTTAGCAAAAATTTTGGTTCCTTGAGGAAAAAATTTTTATAAACAGGAAAGCAAGAAAAGAAAACAGTTTACAGCAGGAATACTGACAAAACACATCATAATAAAAATTATAATTTATATTAAATTAAACCGATACTAGGAAGCTGGAGAGTTGCCAGTAGTGCAGGAATTGAACCCTAAATTATTTAAGGCTTTCTATTGTTGGGACGTGTGATTATTATTTATACTATTGCCTTTTCTACATTAATTCTGAGTGCGAAAGTTTTAAAGTTTGCCGTGTGATCCATAAAAACGTTCTTAATTATCGCCAACCAGTGACAATAAATGCACTTGCCATTTGGTACTTGTTTACGGTCCTGTAAGTAGACTACAAATTGGATTTTAAGGATGATGGAAACATCGTCGCCTGCACTAAAAACACGGATGTATGCTAAACTTAGACAAATAAACTTTTCTACAAGAGAGAAAAAAAATTTAATTAATTTAAGTAAAGTTTTCCTAGAGCTGAGAAATGTATATTTAAATAAATTCGATTTGAAACTAGTCTCAGTCTCCCACAATAATTTTGATACATGTAACGAAAAAATGTATTGACATTAAAAATCTGTTATCTAAACTTTAGTAAATATAGAATAAGCTTGAGAAAATTATATCATCAAAATTAAGTTCAACGAATTTTTAGTTCATAAAACATTATACAAATATTGTCAAAGGATGTTTTCAATTAAGGTTCATGCTTTTCTATAATTTTTTTTACTTTCCTAAAGTTAAAGAAAAGTTCCCATAAGCTTTAAACTTAAGTCTCAAGGTACTCGTAGAGTAAGTATTTAAGTGTAAAAACGGGTCGTTTTGCTTTAAAAATGTCAGTGCTGTTCAACTTAAGGTATCACTTAGTGAATACGTGTCATCGCAAGTCATCCTGTCGGCTGTTAGCGTTTTGCTGTTAATATATGTTTAGTTTTTTGTCTGTTATGTTTGAATTAATCAATTTATTTTTTAGGCTAAAGGATACTCTTATTTTATTTTAATAATACTTAATATTGAAATTTATTATTTAGAATATTCTCCTCAACTGATCCTTTAAACAATTAGAGTTTCAAAAATGTATTGTTTGTTGTGGCGTTAGCTGTTCATATTCTGACATTATTGGCTAAACAAATCGTGAGTGAACTTTAAGCAGTTTGAAAACATTCAACCTTATACATATGTTTATACCAAACAAATAAAATACAATATGAGAATTCTGTATTGTATATGATTGTTATGAAATAAGTAATCAATTTTTTTTCCATACACGTAGCATAATTAACAGTTATAGTCATCATAAATGTATTTTATTTATTTATTTTTGCAACAAAAAATAAAAAATTATATTTTAAACTTTACTTTTTAAAACGATTTTAATCGATTAGTTCTGGAGGATATCCCAAGTAATATATTTCAATATTAACTATAAAAAAATTAATATATAATATATAATTGTGAGTTTAAATCCACTAAAGTCTGACCTGGAAAATAATAGACTTGTAATTGTTCTTGTGTTGTGGACTTTCAAAATTAATAAAATTAAAAAAAAAACAAATATTCTTATTTGCATTCTTCCTTAGATGAAAAATTAATTACACTTATAAGAACTGGAATTTAAGAAAATTCACTGAATAACTTCAAATGTTTAAAAAAAAATTTTTTAATGTTTTAAAAAGTGTTTCAAATTTTTTAAAAAAGTAAAATTAACAAAAATCTTATAGGAAATGAGGAGTTCTTTATTAATAATTGAAAAATTTCTTTCAGCGAGGAAATTGTTACTTTGACTCCATACGACTAACATTCTGAACTCAACTTTAGTCTGTTTTCCTAACCATTGTGAATTTTTATTTGCCTCATTAGGGGTCGGTCGGTACTGATTAAAAATTGGGAGATCTGACATGCCATATATGTAGGCTTGCCACAATTAAAATATATACTTATGTATCTGGCAATACAAAAAATAACAAAGTTGGTTTAAGTATAATTTTACGATACACATGTATTCATACATATGTATTTTTGTGGTTGGTAGACCATATTTGGTTTTGCTGCTATAAAAAGATTAGAAAGACAGCATTTTAGGATATTGTCAAAAAAAAGGCTTTAAAATTATTGTTAAGCAATCAACTTAATAACTATTATTACACGTAAAGAAATGTTTTTACTTTAAAAATTGAGAGAGAAAAATATAGAAGAAGTTAACAATGAGAGAAGTTAATAATGTGGCAGAAAAAAATAATAATAAAATATGACGTCAAGGTAAATAACATTTGCGGTATGGGAGATTTTCATATTCGAAATACAAAACATGGGTTGAAAACGAAGTTGCCAGATAAAGCTGGTAGGAGGACAACAAATATTAGATATTAATCTATTCAAAAAGTGATAAATTTTATTTGTATAACTTAAATTTTATGACTGGAATCATTTTAAGATTTTTAAACAAACAATGATATGTAAATAAATATTCATTGATATATAAAAATAGTGGTGCGCTGTTGCAGAAACTTGGAAGCTTCAAAAAAAATTTAATATAATCCTGAAAAAAAATTTAGTACTTCAAATCATAGGACCAGCACAGTTTCTATCACAACACATCTGACGGGTTGTATGATCATGTCGACGGGTTGTATGATCTAGACTCTACTTGACAGTTTGCTTGCATATAAAGTACCATGAAAACCAACCAACCATCTTATGGCAACGTGATATTCAGGCAGAACTGCATACTAGACTTTAAGAGGGGTGGATAGTACTGCTGTCATCTTAGTATAAGAAAGTAATTAACATTAACAATCATGGCACTAAAATTTTTGCGTCGCGCTGACTCGTGTCTTAATTAATAATTATAAATTTACAAGATATTAGTGACTCAGATAGTAAAGTGCCCAAAATGAAGATTTCTTGCAAAGACATTTCGGTCAATGGCCTAAAACATAATTTTAGATCAACCAAATAAAATCCATTTTTTCGATGTATCATTTTTTCTTTTGATCTGAATTTGAAAAATTACTGTTTTCTTCAGATGGAAATTAGCATGTCTTAAAAGTTTTACGTATCTTACAGAAAATCGAAAAGTCTGGCAACAATGACTGGTGTTATAGTATGTAACTTCCAACTAGTTTTATATACATATTTATTTATTTACATGTACATATATATATATAATAATTATTTTTCTTGATTTAATATTTTTGTTTTTGTTTTGCTATATTTGAGCTTTGATTTTCAATAATTTTAAACACATAGTTTGTTATATAAGTATATATACAGTAAGTAAATTTTTTTAATTATACGCACTTTTTTATTATTTAAGGAAAAATTTCACATTAAAGAAGTACATACATACATATGTACATAACTTAATTTTTGATAACATTTTTTTCTGTTTATTAAAAAAAGAAAACAGTGTTCGAAAACTTTATACAGTAGAATCTTAGAAAAGTTAACTCTCATAAAAGTTAAACACGCGGATAAGTTAACAGTTTTTCATAATCCACGTGCAGCTCTAAAAAGTTAACTTTTCGGTTAACTTTTTAGAGCGTGTACATACATATATACATCTAAAGTAAGTATCGTTATAAAATGGTTTGAGAGCAACAATGATGCAAATCATGTGTCAGACCTAATCAATATGCGCACGAAAATGATCAAGAGCTATACAAAAGAAAAGAAACAAACAATCCTTGACTGCTTCTTTAAACCTCTATAAACTATTTTTATGTGAACAAAAAAACTGAGCGGGACTGTGAAATTGAACACCCAGTACAAACTAAAGCTAAGTTTCTTTTTTGTAATAATGAAAACTATTATATAAGTCTTTTAATAAAAATGTAACATTTGGTATCTAAAAAAATTGTTTACATATTACATACATACTTTATTTGTTCCTTTTTTCGACTAAAAAACCGCTTAGAAAAGTTAAAAGTTCGAAAAACTTAATACCCCTTGGAACATTTTGGTTAACTTTTTTAAGATTCTACTGTATTAAAAAAATTAAACAGAAACAACAAAAGCACAAAAGTAAAATTATTAGCAAAAAAAAAACATTTGTATACAAGTAAGTACGTTTGAATGTGTGCGTTTAAATATATGTACTCGTTTATGGGTTATTAAAAAATGATAATGAATTTGTTGCTTTTGTTTTTATATCAATTTCGTTACTTAAAAAAAAATCCAAATACGACAGATTGTTTGTTTTGCTTTGAATGATCGTTACTTTTTCTTGAATCTATTTATTATTAACACACCGTACCATCGTTACCGAACTGTTGAGAATTGGCACGTCTACTAAATTTTTTTTCCTCCACGACTGTTAATGTAGGAGGTCCGATTCTCCACACAAGATCTCCACACTCGCACACAAGCACACATATGTATGTATGTACATATACCGATGAAATAATAATTAAAAAAATTAAAATGTAATTGTAGTTTGAGATGAGAGTAAAAGGTAAATTCAGACGAAGCAAAAATTTTATGAAAATTTGTCGTCTTTTTGGGATATATGTAGTTACATAACAAATAGTCATTAAAATTACCGAAATCATTTCAATGATTAAATGCAAACAATTTGTATATGATATTCAAAAATTCAGTTTTTGTTTTAAATCGGCGTAGTTCATTCATCTCTACTATAATTACTGGCGTGGAACTTTTTCCTTGATATGGAATTTCTAATAAATGACATAATTTTCTTCTTGGTTAAAAATTAGCTAACGACGCCTATGACTTTTTGCTATAATGTTATCATTAAAACTTTCGTTGATGGCGACATACATATACTCTGAAGAATATCACTTGTTAGAGTGTTCCCATGGCACTACGTGGGCCGATTTTATCCAGTATGCCAAATTATAAAAATTCTTTCGAGAGCTGCAATTCTCTTTATGTGACGGATGTTAACATGTGACCCGAAAATAACGCTGTTACGTTTTGCTTAGTGGTTTGGAGTTAAAGTCAAATGTTCTTTGCTCACTTCATAACATTACCTCATTTTTAAATTTTTTAATTACAAATTTTACGATCACTACCCTCTTAATAAATTAATCCGCAAGAATTAGCTATTTAATAGTAGGTTAGGTTAGGTTGATTGAAGGGGTGTCATACGACATACACTTAAGCCAGTGAAGGCTTGTTGTGTGCTCCCTTTAATTATCAGACACAAACTGCCAGAACTCTGCGGCAGGATTCGAACCTGGGACCTTCGCACTACGAATCTAGTACACTACCTACTAGTCTACGAAGGTCAGTTATTTAATAGTATATTATAGAAATAAAACAATATTTTTAATAAATCACTTTGGTTTAAAAACCATTTATTGGAGAAATTTCAATGAAATGTCAAATACAAAGATTTGATGTGTCATTTAACTTTTATAAATAGTTTGTTGTTTTTTCGCTTATACATATAAAATAATTATAATGATTGTGCTTCTTCCTCCAGATTTACACAAGCTTAACAAATGTCAAAAGAATTAATGCATTCAAAAAATTTCTAAGGCCTGTTTCACACTACAATAGTTATTATTAATTTTGTAAAAAAAATTTAAGTCCGTTTCACACTATAGTACTTAGTATTAATACTTGTCAAAAACTGAAATAATATGAAGAAGTGTGTTAGCGTGAAAGCAATAATTTCCCATAAGACAACTTTGGGCATTTTTGTTGTTGTATCAGTCTTGCATTTTTGTACAAAAGCAAAGCAAGGAAATTGCAATTGGACTAAGAAACAAGCCAATAAAATAAAATTTTTATCATTCACTTATATATTTTTATTTTCTCCGAAGTGTAAAATTCAACTGTAACATTGCGCTAGATTTTTAGGCAAACATAACAATCCTAAATTGATTTCCCTTTTGCATAACCCTATGAAAATCTTAATATTTGTATTGCAGTGTGAAAAGGCCTTAAACGTGAAAAGCACCGCTCAGAGTAAAATTATTTTCTGGCAGTAAGAAAAAGGGAACATGATATTTGATATTCGCTTTTTTATCGCAATCGATAATTTATGATCATTAAAATTAAATTTTAAAATTTTATACTCGTTAAAAGTATCATCATAATTTTGCAGTAGCCATACAACTTAGTGCAAAGGCAGTTAACGAGAACATTTCTTCTGTTAAATCTGTGTTTGTCCCTTAAAATTTTTACACCTAGAACATTTATTTTTCCTTTTTCTAAATCAAATTGTATGGATTTTTGGTTGCATGGAATTGCGAGTTTAGTTTCTACGTAAAAAGGTGTATACCCATATGTATTTCGATATCCATATTTATCTATTTTTGAATTTTTAATTAATATCCTTCTGCATATCTGGATTTTCGTAGTATGTCTCTTTTTTCTATAGGCAAATTTAAAATTTTTTACTTTAGATAATATATTTTCTTTTAGATAATATTTTATCTGCCTGTTTTTGGTTACACTTGACTACACACATGTATGTTAAAATTCATTAGAATATTATAAAAATATTAGTTGCACTTATTTAGCCAAATATTGGCACTATATACACGAGCCTTAAGTGACAACACCAGATTTAATCATAATAATCGATGTTACCGTTGTGGAAATAAAATATAAAAACTTTTATATTCCCCCAGATATTTTTATTTATCACTTACAGACAAAGATATAAAAATAAAATCGAAATTAATTCATATATTAAACTTTTTTTATTAAAAAAAAAACTTTAAAAATTCCTAATGTTTAAGGTAGACTTAAAACCTTGAAAGTAGCGCTTAGGTCGATTTATATCCACCCGCTATTTTAAGAATCTTCTTCTCTACAATAATTTATTATATTATTTCAGTTTAAGTTCTTAAAAGCGTACATGATAACGTTAAATTGATTTATATAAAATTTTACTTCTTCTTTGCAGAAACATTACAAATTGTCATCAAATTCATCATCTTTACTTCGTGAAAATTGAGATTAAGATTTGGAAAACGCTCACAGAGTTGCAGTACGAAAATGTGCTGCCTCTGTGGAATAGCAAACTACGAGTATCACAGTACGAGTATCAAGTTTATTTAGCAATGAAGGTAAGTTAAGAATCTATTATTTATTTATAATTAACTACACTCTTACACTCTTACATTAATCGTACCGTACTCAGTGCGAAATTTGAAGCAGTACTAAACAAAAAGCTGTATTTAAACATACTTTCATTTAACTTTAAAAAACTAGGAGAGAATAAAGTACATACCATATTAACCATTTAGTAAAATACATATAAGAGAAAAAGTAGACACTTTTTTCTTTTGGATGCTGAGACTTTCTTGCATTTTTTTAAATAAATATCCACTTATTAAGCAAATGTTCTTAAGGGCTTCTTCTACTCCAGTAGAGTGCACATTTTCTTTTAGAGGTATGGTAGAAATAAATTAAGTGATTGCAATTTTAAAATTCTTGTTCTGCTTAAATGAAATACATAATTTGTACGATTTTTCCTTATTCTTTATATATAGTTTTTGTTATATTTGAATTATTATATCCTTTTATTAAGTTTTATTATTTTTAATGAATAATTAGTCATGAGTTTTGTACCAGTGTAGCAGAGGCACAAACTATAATTTTTAGCAGAGCCAATTTTGCAGTTAACAGATCACTATTATTAAGTTAGCATAGTAGTCGCAAATTGGACAAAAAACATAAAATATAGGGAATTTAGATAGGGGAGATAAAAATGGTGACCATTTTGCTCAAATACAGAATTGCACACTTACTACCTTATAAAGGAATGGTAGTTCAAGGGGTTTTAAATACGACCCTATTGGTGATATATCTGAAATAATTTTGGAGATTAAAAAAATTAAATTTAAAAATCTCATATTTTAGTGAAATTTCTTGAAAAGATTGGTGACCATTTTGGGCAAATATGGAATTACACATGTATTATACTATATAGTCCAAAGAGTCCTAAATACAAGCCTTTATATGTGTGTTCATAATTTATTTTTTACTAACAAATAAGATTTTTTTTTTGACTAGCATCAAATTGTTAAAATGTTGATAGTTTATTTTCATTAAAGTTATCTTACTTCACCCACTTCGTGTTTGCTGGGTCCATTTCTATGAATATGGTTTCTTATATAAAAAAGAAGTATTAAATAACAATCTTGCAATGGTAACATTGTTACGAGAGCATCGAATTACCATTAAATATGTATGATGTATTGAAAAATACACAGATTTTGTGACATGAATACTTTCAAACCTTTTTATTATCATTTTAACGTTTAAAAGCAACTAACAAAAAGCTGTTTTAGCCATGCGAGTGCATACATGCATACATTTTCCCCATCCAATATACCGGGCGTACATATATATGTATTAGTGAGTAAGTGAGCGTAAGAGGTAGTTAATAAGGTAAACTACAGTAGATATTGAATATAATAAAATATGTAAATTTTCCACCTCTGCAAGAAAGTGTATTTTAATCCATGTATGTGTATTAAGTTGTACCATAGTTTGAGCGGATAGGGGAGCAATAGATTTTCCTTCACGTATTACTTTATTAGTTACTAGCGGACCAGGCGAACTTCGCCTCGCCATTAAGGAATAATTTCAAAAAAAATTTCATACAAAAACTCGATTTTCTATTTTTCCAATTTTCCGACTTCCGGAGGGATTTTTCGAAAATACGAACAACTGACAAAAAGTTTTACAGAAATCGGCCAAGCCGTTCTCATTTTATGAATTATTGGATTTTGCCAAGCCCTCCGCCCACAGACCGAAAAGAAAAAATCGGACTTCACAGTGTCACCCGCCCAAATATTTTGAAGGTTCCCTGAAAATTTCGTCAAAATCGGCCCAGCCGTTTTGGAGCCATTACGTTACATACATACACACATCCTATTTTATATATGTAGATTAAGATTATATATTATTACTTCATTAAGATTTTTTATAACAATTATTGTTTGAGAATTATATGAAAAGAAATTGAAAAATGTCTGTTTAAACTCATGACAAGATACAAGAAACTTTTATTATACTTATATCATAGTGGTTGTAAAAATACCTTTATTGGGAACTTTTTTCAAACGTCTTTATTATTATTATTATAATTTTTTTTTTTTTTTTTTTTTTTTTTTGATAGCGTATATCAGGTACATAAATGGCAAAATATTGGTAAAATATTTTCAATGTGTGATTTTCTATTAAAATTACAAACTTTGGCGCTACAGTTGGGTATACAGTTATCAAAAGGTCTAACTTAATAATAACTTTAAAAATATAGTATGATAGATTTTATAATAACTCAATCAACAGCTTCTGACAAAATTCAAGTTTTATGATTGTATAAATAACATTTTTTATTAAACCAAATTAGGATTTTTGTTGTATAGTTTCCGCCATCCGGACAGTCCACTAGAACAAATTTTTTTAAAAAAATCATGAAAAAAAATTAATTTTATCGACTATTTGACTGTCTGTGTGGATTGTATAAACAGCATTTAACTATTTTGTATAAATTTTAATATATTAAAAAAGAATTCTGCTGAAAAACTAATGCTAAAGTCCGTTGTTGATATTTGTTTTTTTTTCTTGATTTTAAGATTTGTGGTAGTTTTCTCAACATTATATATTAAACCGATTCTTAATGAAATTTTGCACCTGTTAATTCCAACGTGGTAACGGGGGTTGCTGTGAAATATCTATATTATTCACTTCAATTCTTACGACAATCTACGAATACGATTGATATGAAATTTGAACACAGAATGAGTGTAGATTTCAACTGCACACGATTTTCGGAAGACTATATAGTATATATTCCAACAAATAAAAGATCAAACATAACCAATGGAAAAAATGAAGTCATTCTAAAGAATTGACTTTTTCATTGCTTTTAAAAATCCAGTAGTGCTTTTTCCCAACTTCCTAGGAAGTCAAGTTAACAACAGTTTGATGATTAAGAATATGAATTATTTCTATAAAATCAGTTTGAAAATAATTTACATGAAAATATAAATTTTCTTCAATCGATATTAAATTATTTTCACATAAGGAAAAAGAAGTCGTGGCTATTGTTGAATTCTGTAAACCTTTCAGATGTGAAATTTATGCCCAGTAGTAGATAAGTAATTCTCATTTAGTATAAAAATAAACATAAAAATTTATTTTTCTCAACATATTGAATACAGTTTCCAATTCAGTGAATAAAAATGAGAATATAGCGCAATGGCAAGCCTGTGTTAAACTCAATGGAAATGACCCTATTATCAGCATCTATATTACTATCTTGGAAGCTATTTTTGCACCGGTATATAAAATATGGTGTGTTTTAATTTTTTTTTTATGACAGAGGCATGACACTAAAATTGTATTCAAAATATTAATAAATTTAAAAAGAGACCTTAAGCTTAAAAAAATAAATAAAATTAATCAATTAAAATAAGACGGCCAAAAAACTACATACCGTTTTTTAATTTATCAATTAAATTTTTTTTAAGCTTAAGGTATTTTTTTTAAATTTTATTAATCGATATTTCGGTACTCGTGAATTTGTTAGAAAAAAGTAAAATTTCTGTTTAGAATGCGATTTGTGAATAACATTTTAAAAAGACTTCTTTGTAACAAATTGAGAAATATATTTATTCTCGAATGTGTTTCACTTGTGTTTTGAGAAATAAATATTTGGTTTGAAGAATATTGAAGACTATTTAATAAAAATTAATATGTTATTAAGAATGTTATTTTCTAATCGGTTTGAATTGAAATTATTCTCGTTTTGAGATCAAACGTCTGTATGTAAAATAATAGCACTCGTCAATTGGCATCACTGTTAAGTACGAGTAGGTGCTGTGGAAACTCAAACAGTCACAATAATAACAACAACTTAGACAATAACTAAACATTGACTGTTATTTTTAGAAGGGAATTGTCCCACAAATTAGACTCGTTTGAAGTTGGAATATAAAAATTGGAGAGAGGCAGAGAGGATGATATACAAGTTATTGCAAACAAATTTAACTGAGAGTGGTCAAATCAAGGGAATAAAAAAAGGAAATCACTAGAAATATGTATGCATGTATGCATGTTTGGATATGTATTAGTGTGTGTGTGTGCTTAAGAACAGGAAAGTAAACATAAGAAATGAATTAAAAATTGTAGAAATTGCACATGTCCGTTTCTATGGTTGAATTTGTGATTGGATATTTTTGTAGTGAAGTTTTTATAATACACCCCTTTTTAAACTGTGCAATATATTAAATTCCACACTCCATCTCGTGTAAACATGAGTACTCGTATTTAGTTGCAATGGCTTGTCTTTTAAGTTTCAAAAAGTACGCCAATGAAAATATCTTTTAAAATTTTATAAGAATTCCAGCTAATGAATTAAAAAAGGAGTGCTTTTCGTTTTCGTGAATATGACTTGGGGTCCAATTAATGTGAAGAAATGTGGCAGGTCAATGTTAAACTTATTGAAATAATCAGAATTTGTACTACTTCCGGTTTATAACTTTTGTATCCTGTTGAATTCTGTAAATAATCTTCATTTGCTAAATGTGCTATTTAGCCTCATCATAGATTTAGACATTATTTTGCGGCTCCTGCTACTATTTACAAATCGTGCGTAATTATAAACATAACTGGGGTATTCAAACGGTAGTCATAAAGTCATATGTCATAAAATAATAGTACGAAAATATATGACTGTTGTGAACAACCCGTCATAACTTAGTATGCTATTTCAGAATTCGGTCAGCTGATATGAACATGAAATATTAATAAATATGTATATGACATCAAAGAAAAGAAATTAAAACATTTATAAAAAATTTTGTTTGAAAATGCCTAAAACAAGCGAAAAAACTAAAAAAATACACATTTTGTACATCATAACGGATGGTCCAAGTATTTTTTACTTGGATTTGTGCGCACACGTTTAACTTTTGACTCAGATTTTTTCCATTATTTTCTGACAAAACAATAAACATACCTCAAAAAGTCTTATTATTTTATGACTTTTTTGTTTGCAGCACAAAAACAATATTTTTTAAACCATACTAAAATATTAAGACGTTATGACAATATGACTTAATAGCACACCGTTTGAATGTGAACAGTCTACTATGGCAAAAGAAGCTTTATAGTTTAATTTGGACTCAAATAAAATTTTTACACTTACTGTCTGATTTTGTAAATTAAAAAAAAATGGTTGAAATATTTTTATTGAAAATAAAAGCATTTGTATTTAAGTTTTTATTGTTCTATTTGTTATTGTTAATTTTTTTATTATTCTGTTGTTAATGTGTTGTTTGTTCGAATAAAATATTCTTTTGAATTTATTTTAAAAAAACAGGCCCTTAGAAATGATAAGAGAATAATTATAAAGCAGTTTTAAGTGATACTCGAAAAAGATAGATTCTATCAGTATTGATAAACTAAGTATGCGAGTCATTTATCCGAAAGTTCTATACTGAAACAAAATAATTAAAGAAAATCTCATAAGATATTTTGTTTAGCTTCATACTCTATTTATTTAAGTGGTCTCTAAGAAAAAATTTAATTTTAATAATTTACGAAACTCACCTTCTTCGTATGTTATCCCTTTGATCCTGATATAAGTTCGGACTGCTGCCATGACGTTGATGTTTATACGATGCTAAGGCAATTTGTGATGCTAATTTTGAGGCGGTTACTAAATCTTCACGACTTTTGCTCAAACTCTCACTATAGGGATGCATGTTCCAAATATCCTTTTAGTTGAACTTTTTCATTGTTGAGTTAAAGGAGTCAGTACTAAAAATAAACAAGTTATTTAGAATTGAAACAAATCGAATAAATTAAAAAAAAAAAAAACACAATATCAATTGAAGTTAAATTGAAAATTTTTCTCTTAAGCCTCAATGCCCTTCGATTTTTTATATTTTATTATGTTGGACTATAGAAATTTCACTAAATTACATATTGGTGGAAATATCCCTCCCCATCAAAAAAAAAAAAAAAAATTCCTCCTCCATAGAATTTATTCCTTATGGAATTTGTAATAACTTACATAAATATTTTTACTCTGCGTTAAAGGGTTGCGTTACGAACTCCGTATATTAAAAAAGTTAGTATCATTTCCATTTAATTTTGACATTAAGCCCATTACTAGTGCTATTGAAAACAAAGTTTTCTAACAAAGCCAAGCTTTGATTTTGCATATCAGAGGTTAACCTGCTGATATTAATCGAAATGTCAATCAAATTTACAAATGTCGAGATCGATATAAAAACACCTACAAGTACTTATACAATTTCATAACTCAATTATTCTGAGTGTAAAAAATATAAGCTTTTAAGTCAAAATCAATTGAGAAATTTTCTTTAAAAAATATTTAAATCCAAATTAAGGCTGAAAAATAAAAATGGCGTAAGTATTTCTTATTTTCAAATAAATAAGATTGTATTGGTGATTGTTTCTTATGCCACAGCGAAGCTAATGAAGAAGTCAAGCCTTCCCTTGGAAAATTTTGTGGAAATCATTGGAAGGGTGTTGTTACTTGTTTAATTCCTTTGATATTCTTGCCCGTACCAATATTAAATCATGGAATTGTAAGTTCTTTGAAAAAAATAAACATTTTTGATCTTCAAGTTGTTTTTTTTTCTTTGATCTTTAGGAATATCGTTGCTTGTATTTAATTTTGATTTGCTGCTTTTATTGGATTACCGAATGTATACCATTATACGTCACGTCTCTGATGCCTTTGTTTGCTCTGCCTTTGTTGGGAATTTTGGTAATTATGTCTCCTCGTGATAGAAATAATAAAAGGACGAAAGACTATAAAAGACGAAACTGGACTATAAAGTGAACAGCATTTAAATGTCTAAACGAATTAGGAGTAGAAATAGCGCATTGCGGCATTTGTCGTTATTTCAATTGCTCCAACTGTGTTAAGTTCTTGAAGCTCACCTTTTCGTATAGGGGCAATGTTCTTGACCAAGCTGTAACTTCGTTGACGCGCAGCTGTATATCCAAATTATTTAGTATGTATAAGATGATTCCCAAAACGGGCTACGAGATGGGAGCTCTGCGCGGTGCTTTAACACTAACGAGCATTAATTATTATAAGGTTCTACTCAATCAAGTAACGTTGGTAATTTGGCATCATAAACAAATCTAACAGGCATGGCCTCCACAGACAGTGTACATCGACGAGAATTAATTGGAAAACTCTTTAGAAAACTTTGAAGATAATCAAAAATAGCTTTTACTTTTAGGAACTTTCAATAAATATTTGCTCGATGCAAATGTCTGAAAACATATTAGATTTTTGTGGTAGAAAATTTTTTTATGGATGATTTATATATACGGGTATCTCCTGCATTCCGCTATGAAATGAAAGCGTTCAATCAATTTCACGATGTTCTAGTGAATAAATTTCCATGATTTTGTGTTTACTTTTAATAGAAAAAATATTTTAAGAAGTTTGGGGCAACATCGAAAGCTTTCTAGAAATCAGTTACGAAAAATAGTGGTAGTACTGACTGGACACAACTATAGGCAACCAAGCCAGAAGACTAAATGTTGCCTTTAACTTCTGCAGAAGTTGCCAGAAGTACCAAACTCTCGCATGGGCAAATCTATTATGCCTTATCAAAGAAATAATATCATTCCCTCTTATTATGATTTTCGCGTCGACGTCACATCAATTCGACAATAAATAAAGACAGCAGTTCTGAACTCGTTGTACGCAATAATTCTCTAATATTGATGGCCAATTGTAATTTTATAAGCCATGGTAGTAGTAATATCCTATCAATAATATTTAATAGTTCTCGATAACGATCCCACAATCGCCAATATATTGATGTCGACTTGGTGTGACGTCGACGTCGACAATCATAATAAGAGCAATTTATTCGAGAAGGCGGTCGGTTCAATACCGAACCGCACAATTATATATCAGGTCAAAGATCCTTCGAAATATCCGTACCCAGGCAACACAAAAGGGACCAAAGTGAACCCTAATGAATCGGTTATAAATCATAACAATGTCACCTAACCCAAGCAACTTTTACCTATTTAAATGAACATTTTCCTTGTTTATTACATAAAAATTTTAACTTTTTTATAAAGAGAAGAATAGTATATTTCATGAATTTCTATGACCATAAAATTAGATCCTAATGAAGTGCCAAAATGACGAAAATTTTCATACATCTAAATCAAACTCTAATTCGTGCGATCTAGTCGAAAAATGCGCCCAATCTTATGAACCGTTTATAAAACTGCGTAAATTTAAATCGAAATAAAATTGTATTTTCCATAATCTATTGTCTTTTTGACTTAAAAAAATATTAAAATCTTAATATTGAAATTTATTTAATTATATACATGTTGCAAAAAAATATAATAGACTCATGTTGAGTATAAATATTGTGCTGTTCGTGTAAAAGCATTCTAAGTCTACTATGACTATGTATTTTGTAATAATCATATACATACGATAGAGAATTCTCATATTGTATTTGATTTGTTTGGCATAAATATACGAGGTTAAATGTTTTCAACTGACGATTTGGTTATCGACCCATGTAATGTCGAAATATGAACAGCTAAAGCCACAACAAACAATTTTGAAAAGTTCATTATTCAAAAACTTAGTGAGAAATAAAACGGTCAACAATTCACAAAATTGATATGATGGAAAATTTGCAACAAAAATTTTAAGCGAAAGCAGACTTTAAAATTGGTTTAAAATCACCACAATCAAGAACCATTAATAAGGGATATTGGAAGCACGTCTGATTATTTAGGTTCGTTTCCGTTGTGTACGAATATGAATGAACAAACTGAAAATAAAATTTTACTTTTGAAATAACTTTGACAAAATTTGGGAACACGAAATGAAATAAAATTTCACTTTCACTTCATTTTACGAGAAGCTAGTGGGAATAAAAAAGCATGCTGTTTTGCCAACACTTTTCTAACATAATATGTGCTCGTATTCTATTTGGCATTTTAGGATTCTGAAGTGACTTGTATGCAATATTTTAAAGATACTCTAGTCATGTTTCTGGGTGGTTTAATGGTGGCTCTGGCGGTGGAATACTGCAATCTACACAAGAGATTGGCCTTAAAAGCTATACTCATTGTAGGGTGCAGTCCAAGGCGGTAATCATATAAAGAAAATAAATACATGTGTACATATATTTTTTCTTCAGCTAAAATTTCCCACTTTTCCAGCCTGCATCTGGGTTTAATATGTGTAACAAGTTTCATTTCATTGTGGATCTCAAATTCGGCCACAACAGCCATGATGTGTCCCATTATCAAAGCAATATTAGAGGAATTGGAAGCGGTATAAAGTTTAAACACGAATTAGAATTGTCAGCATTATTTCTAATGTTTTAGAACAAAGTTATTGATGTGTACATGGATGAAAGTGAAGAAGCCAGTGTGGATGGCAAAAAGCACCCTTCAAGAGTTGCTATGGGATTTTATTTTGGTGTGGCTTATGGCTCCACTATTGGCGGCTGTGGTACTCTTATTGGAACCGGCACCAATTTGACCTTAAAGGGAATTTATGAAAAGTATGAAACATTTAAATTATTAAAGGAATTAAAGTTTTAAATTGTGGCTAAAATTCTAGTCGCTTTCCTGATTCCACTGATGTAATTGATTTTCCCAAATTTATGGCGTGGAATATTCCCATGGTCATGGTGGACACCCTACTTATTTTCGTTTGCTTGCAAATGACCCACTTCGGTTTGTTTCGTCCCAATAGCAAGGAAGGCATAGCAGTGGCCAAAGGCGCTACAGCTACGGATGCTGTAAAGGCGGTAGTCTTGGAGAAATATAAGGAGTTGGGTAACATGAGTTTGCATGAGTGGCAAGTTTTATTTTGGTTTGTATGCATGATTGTGCTTTTGTTTACCCGTTCACCTGGTTTTATGACTGGCTGGGCTGATATGTTGAATGCAGTGTAAGTATTAAATAAGTGCATGACTACAATTCAAGATTTTTTCAAGTGTTGTATTTAAAGTCCTATAAGATCATCTACTCCGGTTATGCTTAGTGTCTTTTGCTTATTTCTGTTTCCGATGACCTGTTATTGGTGCAACCACTTGAAATCGGAAGGTTAGTTGAAAAAGTTAAGATTTTAAAATTGTTCAAATATTTTTTTATAAACTACAAATGAAAATCTTCTTAACTTATTTGCTCATGGGCGTAAAAAGGCCTGTCTGAGACGGTTTCCCTCCAGAATAAATATAGCCCCCTTGTAGAATGTTTTCCGTATTCTACGTATGCTACCCTCATGTCTTTGTTGCTCATTGAATTCATGTTGACGCAATCGTACCGAAATATTCATTATTAAAATTAAAAAAGAGACTTTAAGTTTGAAGGAAATAAATGAAATTTATTAATTAAATCAAAACGGTAGAACATATAAAAGAAATTAAAGTTCTGTAAAATTCTCATTTAATATTTGTTGTTTTTAGTATAAGTATATGAGTTGGAATACCGATGACTCTGCTATCGCCAACGTAATTCGGGCATTTACTTAGCTAAGCCAATGATAAAGAATTAAATGAAAAATCACAATAAAGAATTTATTTTTACATTTTTAATAATTGTATAAACTTAGTAAATTTTGCTAGGTTAGGTTAGGTTAGGTTAATTGGAGGGGTGTGATAGCCCATGTCATACGACATACACTTAAGCCAGTGAAGGCTTGTGCACTCTCTTTAATTATCAAACACAAACTGCCAGAGTTCCGCGGCAGGATTCGAACCTGCAACCTTCGCACTACGAGTCTAGTACACTACTACACAAGTCTACGAAGGCTAGCTGGCCTGTTGTTAATAATATAAAGTTCTTTAACAAATTTTTCGCAAACTCAAACTGCTCGGTTTGAATACAAATTTTAATTGCCAAAAAGATGTTCCATAGATTTTAAAGTTGATTAGTTCTTCCAATATTGGTCCAAGTACAAATCATCTTAAATCATATGCTATTTTGACACTCACAAATTTTTTTTCTGTCCGAAATATTGGCTTTCAGTCAGTATTATACTTCCATAGACCAAATTGAGTCGCTTTACGCTTGAATAGTTTTGGGAAAAATTCAAAATAAGCGGTCAGCGAATTTAGAGTAAAATCATCTTTTCTGACGAGGCGCATTTTCATCTCGGCTGCTATTTCTATAAATAAAATTGGCTCATGTAGGGATCGGAACCCTCCTTGTATGTTGTTTTCGACAAGCCAATGCATATGTAAATAATAGATTTTCGAAAATGTTCGAAAAGCCATTTCAGTCAACGGCGAGCGCTACAGTCCTATGAGTACGGACTTTTTATGGAAAATATGGACTTGCTCATTTAATTTTTAAAAAGATTCTTGTACTTGGACCATCGTGAGGTGAGTTTATTTAAGACACCTTGGAAAATAGTAACAAATTCGAGTTACGTACTGAATTCTTGTTTGCAACAAAAAAAAGAATTTTCTTTCAAATTTATAAAAACAGGCAGTAAGTGTGCTTTACAGCGCTAATGAGCTTAGAAGATTTTCTTGAATATTTTCTTTACTTTTGGAGAAAAAAGTTGTTCGTAAAAATTTTAAAAATTTTGTATCTTCTTTTTAAAGATGCTTGATTCATATATTCTTATTGTTCAATTTGTATTGAAGATGCAACAAAGAATATATGAACAAAAATATATGCATACATATGTATACATATTATAAAATATTTTTCAGGACCTTATCCAACAGTACGGGAAAAGGCTCTCTTGGCATGGCAATTTATTAACAATAATACCCCCTGGGGACTGGTATTTCTATTGGGTAAAATATAATGCTTTTGTTATAGAATATAATTATCTAGTACAGAAATACTACTCGCATTTTGTGCCAATTCTTGTAAGGTGTTGTTTGGTAAAGTTTTATAAAATTTGTAATTGACTTCTTTACTCTGCTTACTGAAGTAAATTAGTACACTTTTGTACACCATATCAGAGAAGCGAATTCAGATTCTGTACTAAGAAATTTAGATGCGGCTCCAGGAAGAGTGAAATAATAATTGTTTCCCTCTCTCCAAAACATCTAACGTATCTATTACTTTTGCGGGAAGCAAATTATAGAAAAAATATTCAGATAGATTCACGCCTTGCTAATAATGCAAATTGAAAATTTTCCTCACTCATCTAATGAATTCTTGCAGTTAAAAATAATTAAGGATGTGATGAAATTTTGAAAATGTGTGATGATAATCTCAAATTCTTTACTTGAAAAATGGCCTGGATAAAATACAAACGAATTTTGGAAAGAAAATTATTGAAAAATACATGTATTAAAATATATTTTAAAATGAAAGCAAAACCTAAACTAATCAGCAAATCTCAATCATGATTTCAAAAAGTTTATATATGCATGCTGCCAATAGCGACATATACTATAGACATAGAAGCGCCACGTGATGCCTCTTGGAACTGATGCTACTTTCGCCATTATCTTATCCTTGGCCATCATCGGTATAAATACTTCTAGAATAGTTTAATAGATCTTCAGGTCGTAAGCGTCAATTAGAACTTTTTTTCAGGACCTTGTTCGGCTAAATTACTTTCTCTGGCGAACACATTTTCGAAAGAATCGAAATCTGTGAATATATGGTACAGGCAAGAGTGACATTCGACCGATATTTATATAATTATTCTTAAGCTATTTATGTAGTTAATAGCAGCGTGCACGTTTCGGATGTCTTGTGCGAGAGCATCTGTCTGTTGTTTAGTTTATTTACGATCACTTTGCGAGTTATAACCCCCAGAAGATAAAAATTAGTTTTCTTTCATCTTTAACTTTTTAATAATAAGATTTACAACAAACGTTTATATTAGAGATTTTAAGATAATATTGTTATCTAAAAAATAAAAAGCTTTTAACAAAATTTTCATAGCATTCGCATTGTCCTGGTGGAGAAGAACTCTTTTTTTATGAAAGTTTTTTCAAATCCTCATGTAATCGACCCACTAAGTTGGTATAATATTCGCCATTGATTGTTTTCACGTTTTGGAGGTAGTCAATGTGTATTATACCGCGTTCATCTCAAAAAACGGTCGCCAATACAAACCCTTCTTTGCCTTTTTTTGGCGTCGATTTACCACCGAGAAACCCATTGTTTTCACTGCAACTTGGTCTAGGATGTGTTGTGGTGGATCCACTTTTCGTCCAAGAATATAAAACGGCGCAAAAATTCGTTCATATTGCGTTTGAACAACGCCAAACACTCCTGAGAAATTGTCATACAGCAAATGCCTCCACCCATCTTGCGAAAATCTTTCTCATAACCAAGTGGTCATTCCAAATTGAAAGCACTGAGCCATGTGATATGCCTATGGCTTCCACAATCTATCGCCTTTTCAATATCTGATTATCCAAAAGCATATAAATTTTTTTTTCAATTGTTTCGGGTGTAGGAGACCTCAACTGGGCGTCCAGAACATTTGGCAGCTTTCGTGTTTGTTCGGCCACAACAAAATTCAGTAAACCACTTTTTTATAATTGAAATTGATAGTGCAGAATTTCTATAATATTTATTAAGCTTAGCCTTGGTTTTTATGATGGTTTCTTTCCGAAGAAAAATTAATGCTTAATACACTTTTTTATTTCCTCCTCATATCACGCGGTTGTCTGCTATCAAATACTGTCAAATACAAACTTTTTTAATTTTGACAGGAATCAACGGATAGCTTGTTTACAGAAACAATGTTTCCCTTTCAGTCAGTCACGGACTTATTTAGCCACCCCAGTTACATCTATCACATAAATGATCGTAATACGTGTATATTTATAAAGTTTTTAATTGCATCAATAAAAATGTTGTATATTTCAAGTTCGATCTAAAACCAAACAACATCTTTCATTGGCAAAAAAATTTTAATAAGTAAATGAGTAGTAGAAGATTTTTTAAAAAGGTGTTTACATAAGCCAGACAGACGGTTCACTTGTCGATGTATTTTTTCCATATTAATTTAATTAATGTAATAGCGCTTTAAAGTAATTAATTTTATAGCATCATATCAAAATTTTTCTCCCCCCAAAAAAATATTTCTTAGGCGGTGGTTTTGCTTTGGCCGAAGGCAGTCAAAAAAGTGGCATGGCTGTGCTTATCGCGGAAGCTATGACTTTTCTAACAACATGTCCAATCTTAGTTGTACAAATGTTTGCGATTGTTTTTGCCACTTTTCTCACAAATTTTAGCGCTAATGTGCCAATTTGTAATATTTTATTACCTATTGTTGCGGAATTGGTAAGTTTTTATGCGTAGGCAAATATTCAATACTGCAAAGCAGTTAATTGTTTTCTATTTCAAGGCTGTAACGATTAAAATAAATCCCATAATGCTAATGCTTCCCGCCGGCATAGCTTGTAGTATGGCATTCCATTTGCCAGTGGGAACGCCACCCAATGCAATTATATCTGGTTATGCTGGTATTAAAACAAAATATATGGTAAGTTGCAGAGGCATGCGGAAGATGGTAGATTAAAGTACTCGTAATTGTGCAGATTTTGTATGAAAAGTTTTCTCGACAAGTTATCGAGTCCTTTTGAAAATAGTCTCCTTTAATTTTGTAATTATTTCATACAAATATCATATATATGTACATATGTATCCTTTAGGTCACCGCTGGTATTTTGCCTACTATATCAACTATACTCATGCTTTTGGTAAATGTTCAAACCATGCATTATATTATTTATCCTAATCGTGAATTTCCTGACTGGGCCAAAGCGCAGCCGAACAAGCTACATTATATTGGTTTATAATTTTTTTTCGTCGACTGTTAATAATAATTATTTTTGTGAAATAAATTTTATTTCTTTCCTTTTTACGTTTTTATTTTATTATTTAATGAAAAATTTTATATGCATACATACATATTTAAGGATGTATGCAATTGTTCAGTTTTATTTTATCATTATCCTTAAAATAAATTTTATATAATTACGTGCAAATGTATCGTAACAGCTACTCGTACTTCCTATCGAAAAGTATGAATGTATGAGTTGCGCCAAGGAATAGAGAGAGAGAGAGCGAGCGAGCGAGAGAAAGGCAGAGAGAATGAATTTTTTTTTGTATTAAAGTTAGTAAGGATAAGTGGCGTCATATGGTATTTTTAATACACTCCTTTAAGTTTAAATGTTTATTGATATTTTTCTAGTCTTTGACCTGTATGCTTTTCAGTTAATACGAGTAGAGACAAAAAAACACAAAAAGTTTAAGCAGCCAAATTCACAGAGCTGGGTAGTAATGATTCCTTTAGAAATTAAATTACTCTCAATTACAAATTACAAGGAATTGTAATTAGTAATCGATTCCTTTCGTCCACAGCAAAGGAATTGATTACTTTTTCAATTCCTTAGGAATCATTTCAAAAGTAATTTTTGTAGTCCATTAAATTTGATAAACTGAAAGCTCATTCAATAATATGAAATGTGAAATTTTTGTTGTGGTCAAAGTTTAAAACCGAAACAACTCATTGGACATTTTTTTTTAAGTTTTGTACCTTATTTTCTGTTAATAAAAGAAAAAATTGTTGGAAAAATATTATTATTTTTTAATTGTGAAATTAACAACAAATAACAAACAACAAATAAACAAACAGAAAATAAGTTTTCTCTGTATCATAATAAACAACAAATAAACTATGTATATCACTTGAGGAAATGTGCGTTGGCTTTCATTAAAGTCAGCATGGCGAGAGAGCATGGCATCGTGGTATATTTACAATGCCTACGCCGAGGACGTCAACGAGTGTTTGACTTTCTATATGCTTTTCTATCAGTGACAATTCCTTCAATTTATTTAAGTTGTTAAAGAAACAAAGACAATGTACATAATTAATTACAATTACAAAATATAATTCCTTGTAATGGAATTAAAAAAATACTTTTGAAATGGTTCCTAAGAAATTGAAAAAGTAATCAATTTCTTTGCTGTGGACAAAAGGAATCGATTACTAATTACAATTACTGAGGAATGTAATTGTAATGTAATTGCATTTCCCCAGCTCTGAAAACTCAAATACTTTCGCTCCCAAACACACTTAGACAGTAGAATTGTATATTGTAATTAAATTTTTGTTTGGCAGTTGTCTTATTGGAAATGATAATAAAGATCTTCAAGTTTGAAAATAGTTTTAAAGGGCTTTTATATAAGTACATACTCATACATACGGATTCATATACTTTTGAATTGAAATTATATTCGAATTTTTGCAAACAGTAAAAACTGGCGTGTTTAAGTTTAAACCAAAAATTTGTTTCCCCAAAGGTGAAACATTTTTAGAAAATGATATACAAGCTTAACAAGAATTTCAAATTCTATTGAAATTTTAAAAAAGGGAGCAGATTTTTTGTGAATATTGTATGAGGTTTTACACTAGAAACGTGAAGATCGATAGGGTGGCATTCCGAGTGTATGACTGCATTTCATTGGCGCTAACCAAATCATCAGTATTCTGTAGGCAAACCATATTTCAAAAGCATTCAAACTCATATACTTATACAAAAATCACAAACACTATATGAGAATCCAATAGAGTTCAATAATATTTTGACAACTATGTAGTTATGGAACTGTGAAACGATCGCTTATATGTATATTATGGCTTTTTCTTTTGCGGAGAGTTACCACGACCCTAAAATATTACCGATTTTCCTCTTTTTTTATATAAATGAATTGTTCTTTTCAAAAGCAACGTTTTAAAAAGTTTTTATAAATTTTCATAGATTTTGAGAATTTCTAGTTGTTAATTTGAAAAGTGTAGAATAATTGAGAAGTGCGAACAACAAATACAAGTGTATAAAAATACATGCGGATTTCTAAGAGAAGTTTATCAAAAATTAAAAGCAATTAAAGTAAAAGTAAATCTTTTCTTTTATAATATATCTATATTCTTTGACCTTTTTTATAATAATTTGGTTAATATAATATTCAAGCTTTAGGTCTTTTATCGTTTAACAAATTTTATCGAAATATCGATTAGTTTTTAATAAAATTTGTTAAACGATAAAAGACTCAAACTTTAATCTTATATTAACCAAATTCTTTTCTTTTATTAAATTGATTTCCATTAAGGAAGGACTTAAAAGCGATTGGAATTGTAATGTGTTCACTATTTCTGTATTTAATATACAGTGGAGTTCGGTTATAAGAACTTAAATAGGACCGTTATAAACGAAGTTCGTTGTAAACGATGTAAATATTTATATATTATCCGACAAATAAAAGTAAGTCACATTGAAATATAGTAATTTTTATCTATATGTTTTTATGACATACATATAAAGTATGTCCACGCCTTTTGCAAACTTTAATTACCGCAATTTCTCGTCCACTGCAATAGACAATTTTTTTACCTTGAATAGTATAAGCACAACACTTAAATATTTTGTGACTTGGTTATTACAACTTTACATCTTTGCTCTCCGATTATCTTCATTAAATTAACGTTGAAGTATAGAAAGAAGATATAGAAAAAAAAATTTCTATTATGCATCTGAAGCTGAAATCTCATCAGAAGATAGTGATGATGACATAAAGTACAGGTAGTGAATCTGTACTTTTCTAAAGTAAAATCAATTGATTTCATTAGTCCCTTTAACATATAGATTCAATGGGGCGAAGAAAATAAAATTTGTTTGTGTTTCAAAAAGCTTCAAGAATCTACATTGCACAAATGCATTTCTTGTAATAAGACTTAATATAAAATGTCTAACTTCTGTTAAATCTTTATCCGTTTATTTGCAACGTCTACATATACATTGGTCGAGAACGCAAATGTCGAACTCCTTATAAAAAAAGTTGACGAAAAAATTTACATATAATTTTATATACTCGTATAGAGTTTGACAACCATCTTATCCATAAGCTGAGGCTGGTGCATAGACCTTATTAATGGGCCTTGGAATATGTAATTTAATTTTGCTATTCCTTTCATGTTTCTTATTGTGAACTTTAATACAATAAAATTAAAAGTTAGTGGAATAACCATGTCCATAATTTTCATTCGATTTACGTATTTTTATAAGAAAAATCATATTTTTTAATCTATAAAATTTTTTACTTGAACATTGCAACAAACCTGGATGTTGTAACAGAACCGGCCCCAAATAGTTGCACAATAGGAGAGCATCCTGTATCTATGCACAAATTTTATCCAAATTTATTTCTTTACCACATTGTGAAAAACTGGTAAATAATTATTTTAACGTCTGAGGAAATTAATAATTTTACGATTTTGATTTGTTCTTAATAAGGGTAAAAATTTAAACGTATATTCGTATTTGGTAATCAAAATATACTTTGTTATATGCGAAAGTCCGCTTTAAAATAATAAATGCAAAGGAGAAGCTAAGAATATTTCAATTAAGAATAAATAAAAAATTAAAACATTGAAAACTTAAAAAAATTACAATAGTTTTAAAATTTATCAGAAAGTCTTTAAGAAGGACATGACTCGTTTCCTTGTCTTGTACCCCAAAACAATTAATTTTGCTCAAAATATACAAAATTTATGAAAGTAATTTCTGAAATATGATTGATAACTTTGTTTCGAGATTAAGCAATAAGTAACGAGCATTCAATGTTTTTTTTCAGCCAAATGAATTAGAGTTGATTCTATGAAAGGCTTTAGTTCACACCGGAAATAAGATTTTCATGAAGTTTTTTTGGCATAAGTGCCTTATGAACAAGTTCTCATAATTTTTTTAAATAATAAAACAAAATATGTATTTTTAATATCATTTCTCTTCTGGCCCCAAAATGCCGGTACAGTTTCAATTTCATTTACATGAAATCAAACAGTTCTTATAAGGGTATTTGTGAAAAAGTTTATGTACATGAGTATACATCCATACATATGTACGCTCATCTTAATACACATACACAGGCAAAAATTATGACGTCTTCTGCTTTGAAAGGAAGTCATAAAAAACTTACAAATATTTATGTATGTATCCTTAACTTTTAATACCTTTTTTGGGAATATACTTATTTCTAGAAATTCTTTCATTGACTTAAAGTTGATGTACTTACTTTGATTTCTTAGAAGTTCAATCCAAATCAATAACGAATTTATTAACGAACCATAGAGAATGTTAAAATGTTAAAAATGAGGATGGAATAAGACAAATACAACTTGAAGTTTCTTTCCATCGTTGTAAATTCATTTCCAAGTAACTGGAGATATTTTCTAACAAAAATATTTCATTTCTTTTTAAGCGAATAATCAATAAAATTTTCTATTGTGCTAAGAGCTTATCCTCAAGAAATTTTTTATTTAATAGATTTTGGTAAGATGCAAGATTTTATTTCTTAGCTTTTCCATTATAACAATTTTGTTCTCGTTTTTTTTTTTTTACAAGTGAAACAGTTTTGTATATGAACTCTTAATTTTTTGTTAAATTAAATAGCTTTTGTAAAAATTTTCACACTTTAGGGAATTTCCTTAAATTACTTCATATAATTTTAAATTTTAATTCCAGAACTTTAGATTTTATGGCTATTTCTTTTGTATTTTACTTTTTTATGTTTTATCTGGCCTTTTATTTTCAATTATGCTTCTTAACTTGGCCAACAAATGGAAAACAAAAATAAATACTAACAAAAACACTTAAAAAAGAGCTTAAACCGGAGCGAGCTCAATTTTCTTTAAAATCATTTTTTTACACACATTTTTCACTCTGTGTCTTGTTTTAAACAAATTCACCACATTTAAAGAGAGTATTCACCTCACCACTTGGAATTCAATTACCTTTTGTTAAAATTTTTTGTGGTTTCGTTGCTGCTAATAAATTTTTCTTATTTTTTTCTTTTAGTGCGCAACATAAAATCGATATTAAGGATTTTTTTTGCCCCAACTTCTTTGTATCATTTGAATACACACTTTTTTTACATGCACACTGTAACAATTTTTTTTCTTAAAATACTTTTTCTTAAATTCTTTGTAGAAAAATTTTCAGTGATTTTTGATAAAATTTCTATAAAAAATATTTCATTTTGCTAATGCTTAATTTAATTTTTGCTATTAATAAAAAATCGTTTGATTTTCTTATACGTTTTTTTTCTAAAATTCTATAAAACAAAAATAGTGCTCATTCTTAAACCACTGAAAAAAAAATAAAACACAAACGCAACGAAACCGAGCTCTCAAAAGGTAGTCAACTACTGAATACATTTTTAGCCATCTTGCAGATACAAAGGAGCGGCTAAAACATTTAACAACAAACTCCAACATGCGCATAATATTGGTTACAACTCGCTCTCAGTTTGCTTTTAAAAAAGCTACAATCCCCCCCACACACACCTCATTGTATTGTACAGTGCAATGGTCTTGCTCTTTTACAATTCACCTTAATGCTGCTTAATGTTTTTCAATGATTTTTCTTTCTTTATACCGTTTTTTTTGTGATTGTTATTTGTCCATTCGTCCGGGTGTCTTAACAAATTTTATAATTTTCTTGTTATTGTATTGTATCTCGCATTTTCTTCGCTCAAATCCAGTTTTGAGTATTAAGAACTTAAAACAGCAACAAAAACTAGTAAAACTAAATCAACCACCAACCAGCCATGTTAATAGCATTTTTTTTTTTGTATGTGTGTGTTTTTTTTAGCAGCAACGCTGAGATACTCAGCACAACAACAACACAACAACGTTTTAAATCTACTTATGTACATCAATGTATCTTACCATAGTTTAATGTTTCTCCCGCCTGACCTACCATAGGCACTCGAGTGTAAAAGTTTGAAAGGCCGCCGTCCAGACTTGCAATTTTGTTGCAGCAATTCTTGGTTCTTTTAGGTGTGAAAGGTAAGAAGCTTGTGGAGGGATACAGAGTTTCATTTTCTCTGCAATTTTCTTTTGCTTTGCAATTCTCACTATTCAACTTGATGTTTGGTGTTGTTGTATTTGACGTTTTATTTTATTAATTTTCATTGTTGGCGTTTTAAACAAAAGAAAAATGAAGAATAGAGAAAAGAAGGCATAAGAAAAAAAATTTCAATACTAGATTTTTTCTAATGTGGACTCTAAAGCAATTTCAAAGCAGAATTTTAAAAAATTGCATGCAACAAAATTGCAAGTCTGGACGGGGACAAACGCTCAATACAACACACAGTAGTTTGACAAATGTTTCGTCAATATTCAGTCAAAGCTTCACTTAATTTAATAAGAATAAAATTAAAGTTATTGATAAAAAATTAATAATATCCCGAAAAACATAAAAACACATAAATTTATTTCTTTATTGTTTTTTTTGTAATGTTCTTTTATGTTTAATATTAAAAAAGTTTTTCTTTTTATTTTTCCAATTTATATACATATATAATGACAACACTATATTTGTTTAATGCTGCCCGTCAAAATAGAAAATAGCCTAATTTGGCAGCAGCAGCAAATGCTGTTGTGCAGTCGTGCTGCTGTCCTGCCGTTAAAATAATCGTTTTCATTTAAATATATGGATTTTATTTTTGACATATTGCTGCTTGCTGTCTGCTCTCGTCTATGTGTTTACAGCTTAAATCCCTTAGAATATTTTCGCTTTTCTATGGGGAAAAAAAACACCGTCGATAAAAAAAGTCGGTATTCTAGATATACACATTTTAGAGAGTTTTTTCTCCGACTATTTTGAAGGTAGCAAGTGTAAGATTTAAATTAAAAAGATAATAAAATATTGGCTTCAATAATGTTTATATATTAAATACGGAGAAAGCCCGCCAGCTTGGCAAATTTTTACTAAAAGTGCAATATTTTTTTAATGTAAAATTTCTTCTTTATGTACATATAAGTTTATTTCTTAAAAGAAAACAACAAATATTTTATAAGTAGATAGGAACCCAATGCATGCCATATTTTCTTACAAACTAAAGATGATGAAAAGCAAGGCAGTTGATTCTGATTTGCCCACTCCCTTATTTACTTGTTCGCTGAGTTATTGGAATAGGACAGGAATAATTCGCCGTGGAAATTCATAATATGGCTGATAGTGACAGATATTGTAACAAGCAAGAACTTGGACCTCTTTTTGATCCAGTCTTATTAACGGCCAAAATTTTGTGAATAAGAATTTGGTCTTATTTTCACATTTATGTTTTTGTGGGAATCTGACTCCTTTTTTCTAAGTTTTTTTATTTTCATGATAAGTATAATGACTGTGTGAAATGTAAATGTATTGTTTTAAGATTCTACAACCAGATGTTTCTGATTACTTATGACATCCGTTATTCGGATATTATATATGTATACACTTTTTAGTTTGATTTTATGCTAAAATGGTCAGTTATCGGTATTTAGCGGCGTTTAGGAGGATATTTTCATCGCCATACCCTGTCCATCCTGCATGTTTTTTAGCCATGATGTTTCTCTTCTGCCTCTGCCAATTTCTCCTTTAAGGATTCGTTGCAAAATTATATATTTATTGTTTTTTAATACATGTCCTAAGTATGAAGTTTTCCGTTTTTTCATTGTTGATATTAGTTCTCGGTTGACATTCATCTTTTTTAATACTTGAATTTTTTTTCATCCGATGCTTTAACTGTCCAAACTTCTACAACATATAAAAGCACAGACCAAATGTAGCATTTTCTGAAGCGTGCCTTTGTTTGTTACGTTGATGTCGATGGCATCTCCCGCCATCTCTATGCGGTATTTAATTTCCCTTGATGGGTCCCACTGTTTATTTATTAAAACTTCGAGATATTTAAAACGCCATACTCGTTCGATTTCTATATTTTGCATCTTCAACGTTGTGTTGGGATGGGAATTTTTTTTACTAATAACTGTGTATTTAGTCTTTTTCATATTGATTTTTAATCCATACATGTAACTTATACGTGCAAGTTTTATGTACTACCAGCTAGTAATTTTCTAGTCGAACCTACAACCTCCGAGAAATTTTATGGAGTGTGGAGGTAAACTCCTTCGATGACGAAGGATATTATTTCATTTATTACAATTTTTCAAAGAAGAAAAATTTTCGGTGAGGACATTCTTTCTGGGGTTGGGATTAGTAACCAGACAGGCTTATCTACTCCTATGACGATATAAACTAATTTTCCTCACACATTTTTCACCAACAATCGTTTACAAATACGTGTTATTGCAAATCAGTGTTGCCACAGGGGAGGCGAGGAATTTGCCTGGAGCACTACCCCGCCCATTTTTAAAAAGTTCTCATTTTCAGATTTTTTTAATTACTCACCAAAACCTACCTGTATACCAGACTTGAGTTAGCTGGAAGTGCTAAATAATTTTGAAAAGTGATTCAGTGAATACTAGGTTAGGTTAGGTTAGGTTATCTCAGGAAGATCACATTGCAGAACTTTCAAACTTCACCTGCAAATTTAGCCATATATAGTGTCTCTATATTTTTAATTTTACCATTTTACGATACAGCAAAACAAAGCAATGAGGGGAACACCAAATATACACACTTTGTGCATAGGGCGGAACTTTGCCTAACGCACGGTTTACATTTTCATTGTATGTTGCATGTGCTTGCAATATTTTGCAGTAAAACTAAAATGTATCAATTAATCATTGGATTGGAACCAATGACAATTATGATGATAATAAGGATAATATGATATTATGATAATAAAAACTAAAACAAATATTAATATCTCTTTATTTTTTTGACCTTTTTTATAACAATTTGGCTAATATTAAAAAACAGAATTGTCCTGAAGATGATACTCAATCAGTATCGAAATATCGCAATAACTAAAGTAAGTGTGGTTGTGCATAAGTTGGGTTGACTCTCACACGACCAAACTGAGTTGAGTGGTGAACCGCAATAGGGGCAAAAAAATTTTAACCATAAAATAAGGCCCTAAGCTTAAGTAATATATTAACCAAATTACACAAATATTATTTACATATTTGTTCCAATTACTCATAAAAGAGCACAGTTACGAATCAAAGTGAATTACTTCTTTTTTAGACCTTAACTTTGCTACACAACTTGAATCAGTTTGGCCCGCTTCATGTATAACTTTCACACCACAGCAAAATATTGTATGATGTCCACCACTACATCTGAATAACACTTTAGTTGTTTGTTTATCTGTTTAGCATAAACTTTATTTATTTATTTTTTGTTTAATTTATTCCTTCTCCAAACGTCTTTTCATTATTATTTATTCTTTCATTTACATCTGTCTTTCACTTTATCAATAAATATAATAATAAAGTCAGATATGCGGATAGAGGCACAAACATACTCGTACAGACTCACACAGTTGGTAAAGTTTTGAGAAAAAAACTTGTACAGCAAACGGATAAAAAATAACAATAAACTTTTGCAAAAAATACAGCTAAATGCCAGGAATAATTAAAAAACAAAATAAAAATTTTAAACATTCTAATAGAGTACAATAACAACACTAACATATTAAAAATTTTTTTACTACTATAGTTACAAGAAATCTTTCGATTTATCTGAACGTGCCCAGATCTCATTAGAAATATTGGGAGTTGTATATTGTAATAATAATGTGTAAAGATAATTCTAGCAAAACCTTAAATTTAAAAAATTCTCTGGACACTTTTTGATCACAAATATATCAGGACTTTCCTAATAAGAATTTTGTCCAATTGCTGGACCACTTAGAACATTTTATAGAAGATACAGAATGTTTCGGTACAATTTGCCTTAAGTCCTATGATTTATAAAGAAATTTGAGAATCGTCTATTGTGTTAAAATTAGTATCTAATAATAATTATTGCTGCATTTTGCCGCCTACTGCACTTAAAGGTAACACCTAATAAAAATTCTTACTTCTCCGTAGGAGAGCAGGCCTCTCTACAAACCCTACCTAAGCTTACATATATTGAAAAGTAATAGGGACGCACTTCAAACCAAGTCTGATTCACGAGCTCTAAATCAGCTAGAATGAGTTTGAAAAACGTTCAATGTTTATAATGAAATGCGTAATTGGCAACTGAGTTTCAGATAAATCGGCAAAAATAGGTGCGAACTTCAACACTATATATGGAGTAGAATCAACATATTTGGCTGCTGGAACCCTCTGGCCTTGGCTCGGTTAAGCTATTAAATTTTGTTATCAAAATAGAACTCTAGATATACTTATGTATGTATGTATGTATTTATGTATATAGTAAATCATGAACATCATTTAAAAAAAAGTAGAACTACTCTATATCTTACCAATACTCGCTACTTTATCAGTAGTTTGTTCTTTAGAATCGCTTAATATGTTCCAAGTCCAAGTAATAACTTGTTGTCGCTACTGGTATATTAATTCCATTAATGTTCACAATAAGTTTGAATGGCAAAGCAATACAAAAAAGTACTTTTGAAGCATCTATGGATATGTATGTATGTGTATGTGTATGTATTTCCTCCCTACCGTATTTTCGCTTTTTAACGAGTTAAAATTAATAAGTATGTATGTATGTACATATGTACATGTACGGTCATTGAAAAATGTACTTGCTATGAATACACACATACTTATGTACGTGTGTACATTGCATTTTCTAACGCATGGGAATCTAAGATATGTATGTATATTTATGTAATCGTATGTACAAAGCAAGTACTAGTTATAAAACCATGCACATGCATGCATACGAGTGCTACATACATACATATAAAAACACCTACTAATGCACCTTGACGCATACGTTCAAATACACAGATACATGCGCGTGTTTAAGATAAATCTAGTAAAGTTTGATAAAAAAAGAGTGGATGAAGAGTGTGTTAAAATGGAGAGCGAGAACTAGATGTAACATTTTACCCATACGCATCGAGGAGCGTTTAAATGTGGTTAATTAAATAACTGTTGTTCGAAATGATAAATTGTAGTTGTTGTATGGTGTGGTGTATTTCATTTACAAAATACACATACGCCGTGATGTGGTCGATTTTCAAGAGGTGTGTAATAACAACAACCGTTAGTATATTCTTCCAAGGTGAATTTGTACAGTAGTGGCATAGCTACCAGATTAACTAAGCGTAAAATCGTTGCATTTTGAAGAGAGAAAAAAACCGTCAAAATAGCCAAAAACTAATCCAAATCGCGATGAAAAATATTAAATTTTTTTAAACAAAATATTTTAGAAAACAAAACAATTTAATGCCCAGAATATATGTATGTATATATGTATGTATAGGACGAATTGTAATAGTTAAAGGAGCAGATAAAAAATCATTTGCAGTCTGCAAAATTTATAAACAAGCAGAAAACAAAAAGAATAAAATAACTGACCCTTAGGAAATAAATTCCAATTTTGTATCCAATAGCACCCCAAAAACGTTTGAGAGCTAATTTAATTTTATAATTAAAGAAAACTTTATATAATTACTTTGCAAATTACCATAAACATTTGTCATGTATATTGGGCTATTTTCATTACTAAAATTGGAAATTTATCTTATAGACAAGTTCCTAATAATGGGGTGTTATTTGATTTCGTTTGGGTGTTATTTCGCGTTAAAATTTGAGGTATCAATGCATTTAATATAATGTAACAATTTTCGGAGGAGCTATTGACTGGGGGCTAAATCATGCCGCAAATATAATAGAAGAAGACATTGGCAAATTTATGAAATATAATTTTAGATATAAATTATATTTGTACACATGCCTGTGTATAAAAATATTTACAGTTTAAAGATACTTATATTTACATATGTCTACTACAATCAGCGTTGCATGATTTTCTTTTTTGCAAGTTTTTCAAAGTACTCAAAAGTTCCTCCTCTTTTACAAATTGCAATATAACAATATATAGTGAATATAACAATATATAGTGAATATAACAATATATAGTGACTTCACTAAATATACTTCTAACAAAATTCTGTACAGTAATGCAAATATAATTCGTATAGATAATTTTATCATTTATTTGATAAGGAATCACGTTTTACGGTGTTGTAAATGTACAGAAAATAATTATATAATGGCTCCCTATTACACAAACTATGAATATGTGTCGAGGTCCTTAGAAAATGGATTTGTTCCACCAGAAGCTTTTGTTTACCTGGATAGTAAAGGTTTAATCCCATCTTATATCACAATTATAGACGGGCGAATATAAAAACAATTAACTGTAATTTAAATCAAGTAGATATGAGATACAGTACAAGTATATCACGAACGGACCTAAAATTAGCACAAAAATCTAATGCCAAAATGTTTCGGTGGTTACCAACATCAAGTTTTTCTATTTCTTTTATCCTTTTGAATTAAACCTTTTTTTTTTTTTTTTTTTTTTGAAATATAAACAATGTTTTTGTAACTTTTCATTGTAATATATAATATAATAATTATATTATCTTTTTGTAAATATATAAATATTGTTACTTTTTTGTAAAAAGCAAATTATTATTATGTTTAGTATTATACTAGAGCGCTCGATCTAGAGACATTGTATAAGCCAATTAAATATTGTTAACTAGTGTTTATAATAGTTAAAACTTAATTTTTTTTTTAATAAAGAAATAAACAAAAAAAAATAGTAAATAACAAAAACTTAAGAGCGAATTCAGTAATACTTTTAATATTAACATCGCCACTTGGCATTAGTTAGTATTGCGTCTAAAAATAAATGCGGAATGTATTATTCTTGATTGTGTAGATGTTACAATTTACTCTCTTAGAAATACATAAATAAATTGTAGATAATAATTTACATGCGGTTAAGTCTTTTAAGTCTTCTTGGATAGGATGACAGGACTATCCGTCCTATAGTCCCCGATCTTTTAAGTCCCCTTACACGTTGACAATTAGTATTTCGATTGTTTTCTTTGGATATGATCACTGGACTAACCGCGAATAAGCCCCGATCTTTTAAGTCTCCTTGGATAGAATCACTGGACTATTAGCCATATAATCCCCGATCTTTTAAGTCCCCTTGGACACGTTGACAGTTAGTACTTCAATTGTTTTTGTTGGATATAATCGCTGGATTTTATTCTCAGGAGAGTTTCCTCATCAAAAACAATTGCAATTTTGGAACTTTAACATTAAGTAGTGTTGCTTAATTTACGGGTGCTCTGAATTTATGGACACAAAATTTTAATTTGAAAAATACTCTTATTCTTGTATGGTCCCTTTTTTTGAATTTGTTAATTTTTATCGAATTTAATTATAAGAAGTTCTTAATACTAAAATATTTTCTAAATTAAATTAATAATGTTCACATAATTACTTGAATCCGTTGACTCTAAGAAAACGAAAAACAAATCTAAGGGACATTTGAACATTTGTTCAAAAATAAATCTTAATCTATTGCCACCAAGCCACCAATATCTAAGTATTTCAAAGAAGACACTATAATAAAAAGGTTTAGGAAACACAATAATGGGTCATTATAATAAAAAAATAATAAAAATAAAAAAAAACATCAGTAAGAACAAAAGAATCAAAGTCCCTTTATCAGATGAAAAAATTACACGTTTCTGTGCAACATAAAAGAAAATAAATTAAAACAAACACGAGTATAAAAAAAATATTTGAAGAAAGCAAACAGTCTTAGATGTTTTCAATAGGTGTGTGGGCAGAAAAGCTAAAAATGTACATTTGGCAGTCACTTCTTGTCAAAGTACTTTTCAGTTCCCAAATAACAATCGTATGTAAATATTTCTTTTAATAAATCATGGAGAAAAAAGTTGTAGATATTATTCTACCAAAAGTTACATCTTGGTGCCCAGCAAACCAAATGAATTATTGTTTCTGAGTTTTGTCCCCTGACAGCCGTAGTTTCAGACTTCAACGAGGAATGAAGCTTTAGTAATAGTTTTATATACAAATAAATGAGTTTCCAGATAAATGCCACATATGCATTTGAGATGACTTCGTTTAAATGTATTTATCTTTTAAATAATCGTCTTTCACAGGCGGTGTTCCAAATCACTCATATATATTACTGTATGGACTATTAATTTACACAAAAATTCCTTTCCTTTGAGTACTGTCATATGGATTCATTTTTCAGGATGTGTTACTTGTGTTGGAAGGATATTGATTTAAAAGATTTAATTTAAAAGACTGAAGTACATTTGAAGCAATCACCGATTATGTTGGTCTTCGAAAACCTCTGGTATTATTTCTCCATCTCTCTTATGTCCTGATGAAAGTGTTCCCATCTCTTTTCACTAATATCAATACAGTTTTTAGGGAAACAAGTCAAATTGAGGAACATAACGTTTGTTCGATTGCCAAATTCAATACTAATATTTTTTTTTTTGATTTTTTTATATTAAAACATGAGAAACTGCATAGACCGGTTATTTTTGGCATTTTGTTAACAAATTTTTAGTATTATGATTGTCGCGTCGACATCACATCAAGTCGACAGTAAAAAAAGACAGCAGTTCTGAACTCGTTGTAGGCAATAATTGACTAATATTGATGACCAATTGTAATTTTATAAGCCATAGTAGTAGTAATATCCTATCAATACTATTTAATAGTTCTCGATAACGATCCCACAATTGCCAATATATTGATGTCGACTTGGTGTGACGTCGACGTCGACAATCATAATAAGGGCAATTATAATAATTGTTTTCTTTAAACCTACTGACTTCTATATCAAACAGGACACCAAATTACGAGGGTTTGTTCAGAGCAGTCATATTTTTCGTGTCATTAGACATATTATTGACACTTTGTGAATCCCCCAAGTATATGATAAAAATAAAACAATTTAATATCTAACAGATCAGTGGCTTAAAGTCTACTTATTTTGAAAATAGTTCGATATCTTGTGAAAAATTCAAGTAAGTTCAATGAAATTTTATACAAACAAAGCTCATGTATAGGACTGCCCCACAAATAGGATGGGTCTCCTAATTTTTCATCGGATGTTAAGTTTAAGAAAAAAATCCAACTCAATCATTCGGAAATTTTTTATATACAGACACAAATATCTACAACAATATCGCATTTGTGAAATTTAATTTTTAGTTTAGAAGACATTTACGTTCGAATATTTTCTCATCAAAATTTTAAGCGATTTAAATAATATATGATATGATACCTAATTTAGAATAAATTACAATGAAATTTTAATAGATTTTATAATAATAGCAGTTTTAAAAAAATAACTATTTTCTTGCTTAATGTTTTTTGTTCATATAAAATAATTTTATTAAAAAAATTACAAGTTTCTTGAGTTTTACAAAGGAAACTAATTGAAAACACCTGTCTATGAAAAATGTGGTAGAACAGCAGCCGTGCCTGGAATTGACTAATTTTAAAAGACCATTTTTGATTTCTTCAAGGGTCGTCCGTGATATTCGCTCATGTTATTTGGTGTGACGTGTTACGTGCTGTCCATGTTCTCCATATCATTCAATTTGGGGCAAAATAAATTGATATAGTATTTCAATTTCCTTCGACTCTTATTATTTATGAAAACATGTTTGTTTTTAATTTAATTGTTACAATATATCGCCAGAACATCGCTGGCACTGCCAGGAAGGTTTTTTTTAATTTTTTTTTTTAAGAATACTTTTCCTGGCGATGCCGGTCGTAGTTCTAATGAAATACTGAAGAAAAATAAATAAATTAAAAATATTTCTTTAAATTAAAAAGACCTGTTGCTAGAATAAACTTATTTTCGGTCAAAAGAAATATGTAATTGATTATTAAAATGTGGTGCTCGCCATCGGCGTTGATATCCTCATTAACATTATCTCCTAAAAAATACGAATCCATGGTGCCATCAGCCCAAGACGCCGAACAGTAACATGGTCGCTCATACGAAAATGCGCCTCGCAACGGAAGTTGGTACACTTTTCGGAAAATTTCGAAACCCTGACACCTTTACAACACTTCGTTGTCTATTTCCATTACCTTGTCAATCCCTGGTATAGATGTGGAGTCGACTGCATCCTGGCCTCTTGCAGATTCTATTGAACGATGAGGATCTTCTCGTCCGATTTGGCGTTTAAACAAATATCTTCTGTAAATGCAAGTTATATATCATTCTAAGAAGAGCCATTAAATACAATTCAATTACAATTCAGCTCATTTCTATTATGTAAACATTAATCTTAAATTGTGCCATCACTGCCTCATAATTTATATAATGATCCCTCACTTTTTATAGACATACAAAAGCGAAACAGGTAGAGCACGATAGACATTCCGGACTGTGATGTGAAAATAAAATTAAAAAAAAACATTAAAAGATTTTGTAAACAAAGATGACTCATCGACACAAATTCATATCCAATGTACGCATGCGTGCAAGTGCGCCTAAAGAACTACGTGCATGTACAAATAAATTTATGTAGATGTGTGTTTGTATCGAGCGCTGGAATTCTTGCAGACCATTTCTAATAAGTCTTGGGTCTTTGGTACCATACGACTGCCATGATCGATTTCAAGCATGTGTGTACTCGTACATACAACAACAAGTACTATGTTGGCATTTATGCTTCAACATCAAACAAGTTTAAAATTCTTTGAACGTTCGGCACACAAAGCCACATCTTAAGAGAATTGCACTGAAAGAAATATTCTGATAAATTTGAAAACTGTCTTCTTGCGTTTTTCACCCATAGTTACGACCGTATTCACATGACCCCATTCGGAGACTATTACAAGATCGTGCTTAATTGTATCCGACAGTCTTGGCCTTTTGGCAAATGGATATGAATGGCAAATGCTGCTGTCATCCCGCAAGTTTTACATAGAGAAAGAACGGAATTCTCTGGTACCCCTGAATTAGCATTGAACTTGCCTGATGAGATGCCATCTATAACAACTCGATACAAACAAACAGAAAAAAAAAAACGAAAAAAAGTCATCACCTAGTAAAAATGAGCTTCAAAAAAGTCATAAAAATGCTGAAATTAAGATCTGAAAGTAGGGCAAAGTCTGACTATTTCTAGTGATTTCATACAGTCCGTCATTGCACGGTGTTCCTATTCACCGATTTAAAAGCTATCTGTATCATGTTGAGAAAAGTATACTTTTTATCCTTCTTTTCGCAAAGAATTTTACATTAAAATAGGATTTCTTATTTACTACTGGGAAGAAACATCGGGAGGGCGTACAAATTCGTCGGTTTCAATTACAAATTGAAAAAAAATTCTCATGAAGGTAGTCTTTCTAATGTTTTTAATAGATTTGAAGAAGTAATTCATATTTTTAATCAGTTTTTTTAACTTAACTTCACAGGAAGTTTAAAAATGCATTACTGGACTTTTGGGAGCAATGAAAATGCCGTTCCGTGAGAATGGCTTCCATTTTCTTCACGGGGTTGTTGACCAATTTGTAAGAAAAACTGTTAATCACTCTAATAAGTTGGCCCTTGTTAAATACCACTAAATTTTCTCTTTTATCTTGAAAAAGTTAGAAAATAAGACTTTTTAGAAAGCAGAACGCTATACATAAGCTATTTTTTTTCGCTTTGGCTCCATCTATTGTTGTCACAAAGACACAAAGATAAGATATATAATTCTTTTTGCATATTTATTTTAGCAATCATTTTAAATTTATTTAAATGTATATTTTGACTAAGGTGGCGTGGTGTAGTGGTTAAAATGCTTGCTTACAAAACCAAGTACCCCATGTTCGTTCCCTGGCAGACGACAAAAAGTTTTCATCGTGGTTTTTTTCGTGTTTTAAAAGGTTAAAATTGGCTTCAACCCCCTCGAAAAAAATCCATCCCTGGCCTCCCCTCACCCTGGAAAAGAGAAAATAACCTCATGAAAAAGTCAGAAAGCCACCAATCCTGAAAAAAATAGAAAAGGTAGGAATCAAAGATTAGCAAGATTCCTTACCACTACACCAAATACACAGAGGGCATTATTTCCAGGCAACGACAGGATGGCTAACCCATTGTCCTAGACCTGCTACAGCAGACCAATCATGTACTTACTACAACCGACCGATTAACGAAACTGATACAAGGCAAAAATTACAATGCGAAAATAACTGCGATAACTCGTAAAAGATGGAGATGCTTTGTGGAAGCCAAATGCTCCCAAGAGGGGTAATGGAGAAAAAATATATTTTTACTAATACGTGTATTTTCGATACTTTATTTTTCATTAATTTTGTCTATAGGATGAAGCCTCCCTTTTGGGAGGTGTATTGCCCATTCCCTATTTTTGTGTGTTTTCTTTAGACCAAAAAATCCTGTCTTGCATTCCAACAAAAGTTTTTTTTTTACTCCACTAATGATTTTTCTAAACATTTTAACCATAATTTTTTGCCTTTTGAGAGCATGGGCAACTTGAGGTGTTTTACAATCGCTCCCTCATTTTTTAATTTACCCTTCCAATTTTCCGCTGTGTATTTTTCTTGGCTTCCCTTTTTTATCTCTGGGTATGAGTCAACAAGTTGCTAACCAATAGCCCATGTCAATTAATAATCAGTGTTTTACGTAGAAATTTTATGTTTGCCTGCCTTCTTCTTTAACAGGTAGATCAGATCAAAAGTTTCTTATGTCAATTGCTTGTGGTTTCTATTCTAAAAAAGGGTTGTTTCAAACAAGATAAAACTATTTGAAACCCAATGAATTGAAATTAAATGAATAATAAATAAAAAATTAAAATAAACAAATTATGCAAATTAATGGCTTTACAAAATTATGACATACATACCTACATAGATACATACATATGTATATATTTACATAGAAATGTATTTATATAAAAGAGTTGAATTTATTAATATTGCCTATTTAATTCATAAAAATTATTTTTAACTTATAAAAAGTTTTCCAAAAAAAAATTTCATATAAAATCTACTTTATAAGCTCTTATTCATAAATATTTTTAACTTCCCTCTATCGAGAAATAGCAATGATTCCACTACGATTTTAAAAAATTTAATTTTCATGAAACCATGACGCACAGTGCCTCGACATCGAGCAACACATTTAGATTTAAAATATTTTATGTTACTTTGTAGCACCAGGTTATGACAAACTTTCAAGTTTAAGAATAAACTCGCCGAAGAGTATGAGAGTCTCCCATATACATATACTTTTTAGAAAAATAATGCTTTAGGCCCAACTACACAACAAAGAATAACAAAAATATGTATAAACTATAATTTGTGAAAACAGAACATTTTCTATAACTATTTTTTTATATTTATTTATTGAATCTTCAATTAAAATTGTAATAACGATAAGTATTCCAATATTAATTATTTAAGTCCCGCTAATGCCAGACAAACAAAAAAACTCTAGATTCTGCTGGTTGTCTCCCGTATACACAGCCGAGTGTCTCCTCTAGTGAGTTTGGATGATACTCCAGTTTATGAATGTATGTTGTCACGTGTTTTGAACGTCTAGATCTTAATGAATGTGCAAATTTTTAACATGCCAGAGAGTGACTGTCATCATCATATCGACTATTTTGTTTTTGGCCTCTTTGATTTTTTTATATTAGACGCTGAGGCGGCGTTCTATAATTTAATTCTGTAGCAGAGCATATTGGTTCCACATTCGCTTTGTATAAAAGAAATTTGCAATGTAGGTTTAGTGTTGAATTTCTCCCCATAAGCCAATTAGCTTGAGTAGCCTGTAATTTCGTTTGGATTAACTTGACATCTATGTGTGATTTAGTCCCCGTCCAGACTTGCAATTTTGTTGCAGCAATTCTTGGTTGTTTTTGGTGAGAGAGGTAAGAAGCTTGGGAGGGTTACAGAATTTCATGTTCTCTGCAATTTTCTTTTGCTTTGCAATCCTCACTATTCAACTTGATGTTTGGTGTTGTTGTATTTGACGTTTTATTTTATTCATTTCAAAAATGAAGAAAAGAGAAAAGAAGGTATAAGAAATAGAAAAATTGCAATACTAGATTTTTTCTAATGTGGACACTAAGCAATTTCAAAGCAGAATTTTAAAAAATTGCATGCAACAAAATTGCAAGTCTGGACGGGGACTTACATGTTAAACGACGATCAAGGCGATCGCATTTGGCTTGACTATTAATTTAGATGGGGGAGGACATGTTCTCCTTCATAATGTAAAAGCGATATGATTTTGAAAATGCTAAAAAAAGGATATGAGTACCTCTCGTATATCCCTTTCACCAAAATAATATAAGATAAGCCAAAGTTACATGGAATAAAACAATAAATATTCCCAAAAGTAACAAAATAATCCTTCTTATTTGTATACATTATCTTTTTTTTATCTTCTGAAGATACGCTTGTCTTGCGTATATCCTTTTTTTTTGAAAAATTGTGATTTGAGCCAAACTAAGCAGCAAAAAAATTAACCAAAAATCTCATACATAGCATGTATAATCCATGTACAACATTCAATTATTATCACTCCAATTTCACATCCACCTCTCATACTCGTACATCAAGTTTTCTGCAAATAGACATTGAAAGTATACCGAAATTATAAAACTTGATCGTCTGTTTTCATCTCGACAAGGATGTGTACATCCTCCACATATCTTTTTCGAAGAAGGAACTTCCGCTGCAATGGCTTCTTTAAGTTCCCTAGATATTATTTAATACAACTTGAAATAATTTTGGAGTAATTTTATTATAGTTTTCTTAAAAAAATTTACAAAATTTTAAATGAAAAAATATTTTATTGTTTGTTGTTGGCGTAGCTGAGTATATACCTGCATTTCATTGGTGCTAACCAAATCATCAGTACCCTTTAGCCAAATCATGATTGAAAAGCATTCAAATAGAAATATATGATTGAGTTCTGTTTGGATTCTCATATAGTATTTGTAGTCTTTGGTATAAGTAAGTATACGAGCTTGAATGATAATTTTATAAAAGCATTCTAAGACTCATATACAATACTGAATTCTAATATTGTATTTGATTTGTATGACACAAACATCCGAAGTTGAATTTTTTTTTTCAAACTGCCTAAAGTTCACTGACTGCATTTGTGCTCGATTCTGAGCAAATGTGGCACCCATCTTACAGAAAGCTTTCTCATACCCAAGTGAACCACTGTGCCATGTGATATGACTATGGCTTCCATAATCTCTCGCACTTTTAATCTCTGATTGGCCAACACCATATCGTGAATTTTCCAATTGCTTCGCTTCAAGTGGGCGTCGAAAACATTCGGCATCTTCCGTGCATATACAACCACAACAAAATTCAGTAAACCAACTTTTTACCATTGAAATTTATGGTGCAGAACTCCCATCACGCTTGGCCTAGGTTTGACTGATGGTAAATGACGCAGCTTGTTCAAATTTTGACAGGAGTTAACTGAGAATTACATGTTGACAAGAGCAAGGTTGCCCTTTCCGGTAAAAGGCGAGAAATTCAAATTGATCCGGCCTCCTCGTAATATAGAAAATATTCCTAATGGAACCCAGCTTGTTTTTCAATCAAATGGCATATTGCTTGTTTCATGTTTTTTTTAAACATGGGCACTTGATCAAACTCAAAAAAGAAAACTCTAGATTCTTCTAATAACTATTAAGAATTTGAAGGTTAAAATTTATATCATTTAAAAATTTAGTACTTCCTTATGATCCCCAGTTAGTACTCCAACCGTGGAATTTTTAAAAAGAAATATGTACCTATTACTAGGTTATATTGGTTTGTGTCTAGGGTCATAAATTTCCAAATTTTTCTTCACACATATATTCCCAAATAGATTCTAAAATGCCGGGATTGCGAACCGAAAGTGTTGTAAATTCGTATAATTTTCAAAATTGTTATTCGCTAATCGTTATAGTAAATTATTATTTTTTATGGAAATTAAATTAAATTATAAGTTTAATTAAATTAAATTATAATAAATGATTTCCTTTTGGGGACCGTTGTCCATAGATAAAATTTGATGTCTCTTACTTACATGTGAAAATAATAAAATCAATTGTAAATTGGAGAAGAATATTTTCATGTAAACAGGTACTTTTTTTAAATTTCAACAGAACTACTAGTTTGTCGGAGTAAAATAAATTATAATCTAGGTACATATTGTCAACTTAACTTTCTAAGAAATCAAAGAAATACATTAATTGAAAGCGACCTCTTCTTTTTTCACGGGGATATAATTCGGTTGACCTTTTTAAAGAAAATCTACCGGCCAACTTCATCGTCGAAAGCCATATTATTTTATGCAAAAAAAAGAAGAAAAAAACATACAAATGTGTTTACTTTTTTATATTATTTATTAATTCTCCTATTAAAAATAATAAAAATGAAACATTTTTTGTTTGTTTTAAATTTTTTTTTAATAATTTAATATTGCAAATTATAAAGTACATTATGCTAATAAAAAAATCATAAAAGTAGAATGTTTCAGAATATAATTAAATTTATATAATTCACATTTTAATAATTAGTATAACTATTTTATATTTTTAAGATTTTACTTAAATTAAAATCATGCTTTTGCTTTTTTTTTTTTCTCTATTATTATTCGAATAAATTTGGTACCTTTGGCACACACGTTTGTAAATCTAATACAATTAGCGTTTAATTACGCACAAAACTAAAAAAAGAAATTAAAAAAATCAAATAAAAATTAATTTTAAAAATATTAAAAATTAAAAAAGCAAAAATAAAAAACATATATCTAAAACAAGCCAAGGCAAGTTAATAGAGTACATTGCGTTGGCGAATTCAAGCAGAAAATTTCGTGTAGTATTTAAACGCATATAAAGTATACTTTAACAACAGAATAGCGGTACCCCGAAATTACAACAAATGTGCTTAAAAAATATGGTACATTTAACATTAGGAAGTCCTGTACATCGGAATAATCGTGACACTACTATATGTAACCATGCACCCAGACAACAATGACTGACTATATTCGTGAAAATACGAAGGTGTGTCATGTAGCCAGAAATATCAGTTTGAAAACCATATGACTCATGACTGCATTATATAGAAGCATAGAGTGGCCATTTTATCAAAATTAGAACACGTAGGGTTAGAGCACAGACTTAATATATTTTATTTATTGTTTTTTTATATGGGGAGTTGACAGAGAGATTCTCTTACAATTTGCACTTAAATAGAACTTATTAATATGTCTTGCCCACTGTCATTGGTGTGGGATTCACAACGAATTTTCTTGAATTCGCCGTTGTGTATATACTTTATTAAGCAGCAAAAACAAATAATTAATATTAGGTGTCTAACTTTGCTACCACTGTTTCTCAATAGAAAAAGGATTTTAAAATTTGCAAGTAATTATTTTCACTTTGACAAACGAAGCAAATAAAGAATCAACCTTAGCGTGAATAATATATAATAATACATTTTTCTAACTTTGTGAAGAAAAAAATTTAGCAATACGAAATTGCCGATAGAGATTTTGGAAAAAGGAAACAGATTTCACGTAAAATTTCGTTAAAATTCATAAGAGTATCAAAGTGAAACGTGTCAAAGCGGAATAACTTTCACGTAAATATCAACCTTAAGCTATCGTTTACATGGTCCGATCATAAAAATTTAATACTTCCGCAATACTAAAAAAATATTAAAAAATTCTTCTCCACATGTATGTGATCTGGAAAGAAGAAAATGTTCTAGTAAAAATTTAGGTTTAAGATTTTCATATCGAAAAATATCTGAAAATCGACTTTTCGAAATAATATTTTTAATAAAGGAAAATTTCCTTCCCACATTTATTATGAATGTTTCCAATATATATTTTTGATAAAAATTTTAATTTATAAAATTTTGGTAAAAACCGACTTCAATACAAAGAGCCAATTAAACAGATTACGAAACAGACACAGTTATTGTTTACTTTAGTTCTATTCATTTGACTGGATTTACACTATGAATTTTGTCAGGAAATTTTTTCAATATATATAATTTTTGTAATCAAGCGTTAGGTCTTTTTTTAAAAAATAATAATAATTTTATTCAATATTTCGACGCCTCTTTGGGCGTCTTCTTCAGGAAATTTTTTTATTAATATGACAATTGAAAAAAATTTTTTTTTGAAAACTTATTTTACATACATACATAAATGAACAAATTGAAAAAATTTTTATGAACCAATCAAAATTTAATAAAGTAAAAAATTTTTTAAAGGAAACAAAAAACAAAAAACTAAACAAAAAATGTTTTTAACCTATGAAGAAATGAAAAATCCTTTATACTAATTATATAATAATTCCATTACAATATCAGCTACAATAGGAGATGCTGGAGAGATAACAGGTATTTTCAGTATAATAATAAGATATATATACAACAGAAAGGACTTCCAATGGGCTCTCCAGCATCTCCTATTGTAGCTGATATTGTAATGGAAGAACTTCTAGACAAATGCATTGAAAAGTTAAGAGTTAAACCAAAGATATTGACAAAATATGTCGATGATTTATTTTGCATTATATCAGAAAGTGATATAGAAATTATGTTATCAACATTTAATTCATTTCATCCTGATATTAAATTTACAATTGAGAAAGAACGCAACTCAGTACTTCCATATTTAGATTCATTAGTAATAAATAGAGGAAGCACTATATCAATAGATTGGTACCAAAAACCAACATCATCTGGCAGAATTATTAACTATTTTTCTAAACATCCAAAGAAAATTATTATAAATACGGCAAAAAATCTTATAGAGAGAATTTTATCGATAAGTGATATTGAGTTTCATAAGAAGAATAAAGAAAAAATTAGGAATATATTACTTGATAATAGCTTTCCAATTTACCTTATCAATAAATTAATAATACAATATAAAAATAATAGGACAAGATCAGATATTATTCGGGAACAAAAAATTTATAAATCGTTAACTTATGTACCAATGATGTCCGAGAGATTAGAAAAATCAAATATTTTTGATAACAGAAACTATAAAATGGCTCATAAAATATATAATACAGTAGGTAAATTATTCACAAAGACTAAAGATAAAGTAGAAAAATTAGACATATCTAATGTCGTTTATAAGATACCATGCGATGGTAAGAATAATGAGAGATGTGATAAAGTATATATAGGTACAACAAAGAATAAATTGAAGACTAGGTTGGCAGGACATAAGTCAGACCAAAAGTATAGGAATGTTTCAACTTCACAAAAGACAGCATTAACGAAACATTGTTGTAACTCTAGTCATAATCCGGACTTTAGCAAAGTATCAGTCTTAGCTATAGAGAAGAATTTTAAACGACGTTATATGTTAGAGATGCTTAACATTATTAATGTTCCAAGTAATAAGATAGTAAACTATAAAACTGATACAGATAATGTTGCTCAATGTTATAGACATTTGATTCGTAAATTAAACTGACTAATAGGAATGTAAAATATTTTTCATTGTTATTATATAATTAGTATAAAGGATTTTTCATTTCTTCATAGGTTAAAAACATTTTTTGTTTAGTTTTTTGTTTTTTGTTTCCTTTAAAAAATTTTTTACTTTATTAAATTGTGATTGGTTCATAAAAATTTTTTCAATTTGTTCATTTATGTATGTATGTAAAATAAGTTTTCAAAAAAAAATTTTTTCAATTGTCATATTAATAAAAAAATTTCCTGAAGAAGACGCCCAAAGAGGCGTCGAAATATTGAATAAAATTATTATTATTTTTTAAAAAAAGACCTAACGCTTGATTACAAAAATTATATATATTAAAACAAAAAAGGTCGAAAAAATAGTGTTAATTAAGGAAATTTTTTCCATAAAACTTCTTTTATTCCCTAAAAGGAGGGATGCATCACAACTGTTTCACTCCACCTCATATTGGCAAAAAGATAAAAGGTTCATGCAACAAAAAGTTTCATGAAAAAAACGCTTATTGCAAATTATAGTCTAAATATCTTACTCTCAGGGAAGATTAAAAGATCCTCTTAGATAAAAACAAAATATAGAAAATCCGATTTCCATTTCAATTTATTTTTTTAATGGGGCCAAAATTCATTTATGGCATTTCAAACAAAAAAGAATTTGGAAAAAATTTTTCTCAAAGGATAGATTTATGCGTTTGGAACCATTACACGTAAAAAGACAAAGACGAATTGATAACCCCTATTCCTATTTTGAAGTCGGTTTAAAAAAGCTACTAAATCCGTTTTTCATTCCAGATGACATTTATATTCTTCACATTCATTATTTTATCACTGCTTTCGAGCAAGCACATGCGGACCGGAACTAACGGTATTACAAGGTTAAAAAAGTTTTAAATTACACGGTACAACACAAAAGAATATATATGGGTTCTAACGACTAATACTGGTGACAAAAAATAAAATTATATATACGTGATAAAAGTTTACATCTGGTCTTTTTTTAGGCAGAGTTAAAAATCCCCCTTTACATAGGAAATCTTTTAACTTTTACATTTTAGGTAAACGGTGTACTCTGCAATTTCATATAAAACACTACCAAGAACATATTGATTTAACATTTCAATTCCATAACTTTTGTATAAAGGGTTCTGTTTTGTCCTCTTGCCTGAAAAGGGTAAAAAAACTAATATGAAACAGCAATATATCAATCGGCTTTTCCAATAGGAACATTCTAACATTGACAGTTGATAGTGTTGGAGTATGAACATTCACTTATTATCATACAATATATTATTTCTTAATGTGTAAAACTATAAATAACTTTGTATAAAACAAATTGAATAATAGGCTTCGAATTTTGTTTAAAAGGTTTTATAATTTTAATATGTAATATATTTTTTCATTGTAATAAATAAAGTTATAATAGAAGGTTCTCGGCAATATCAATTTATAACTCTAATAGATAGTGGCCATATTGTTGAAGCTACATTTGTCGAATTGGCTGTCATTTATTCAATCCGTTTTACGAAATCATCATGGACGGAAATAGCGTTTAGCAATACGTGAAAGTTATAAAATTGTTGTATCAAAATTTGTGTTCTGTGCGAGCAACAATCTACGAGCTTCGCTTGTCTTACCATCATCATAATCGTCCTCCATTTCTGAATGAGTGGGTACGTCAAAAAATAAAATCGTTAAATCTTGGATGTAACTAATCCATATATGATACAAGAGCGTCTAATGCATCCCGAATAAGTCACTGTTTGATGAGGATTTTGAGCTGGCGACATCATCGGTATACATTTCATTGACAACAACGTCGGACAGGCCATTACCGTAAACGGCGAGCGCTACAGGTCGATGACTACCAACTTATTTTGGCCTGAATTGAATAATATGGATACTAAGGACATGTGATTTCAGCAGGACGGCTCTACGTGCCACACAGCTCATGCCAGATTGGACATTCTGCACGACCGATTTTAGGACATGGTCATCTTACGAGGAAGTGTTGTGAACTGGTCACCGAGAACGCGTGATTTTACCCTGTTATACTTTTTCTTGTGGGATTTTCTTAAGCGGCAGGTCCATGCGAATAAGACAACATAACCCATGCTTGATTTATAGGTCAGAGTCATGGAAAATTAGACTATTCGCATGCGCGGCTCTTAACTAACAAAGCCTGATACTGATAGGCTTTTAAAAAAAATTTTAAATTAATGATGTCTCACAGGCACTTTGTTTGATTTAAATTTAAGGATAGGAAGCGCTTAATGAAAGACCCTTTAACTGTCTACTACATGAGTAAATCTTCGAAAGTTCAAAATTCAAATTGAATAACAGAAATAAGACAAAAGTTAACAAACACGTGTTAAGGGTTGGGTTAGGTTAGGTTGATTGGAGGGATGTGATAGCCCATGTCATACGACATATGTACACTTAAGCCAGTGAACGCTTGTTGTGCGCTCCCTTTAATTATCAAACACAAACTAGCAAAGTTCTGCGGCAGGATACGAACATGCGACTTTCGCACTACGACTTTAGTACAGTACCTACTAGTCTACGAAGGTCAGTCAAGGGTTAATTTCGTAGTTATTCACAACTGGTGTTAATGAGTCCCACGAAACTGGATTTTAATGACTAAAGGTGAATTCACCGGTTCGTTCTGAACGTTCCGAACGATTTTTTTTTATATGTAGTTTGACGTCTCTATTTTTGAGAGAGTGAGAGAAAGAGAGTAAATTTAATGCGGAACAATTTTTGCTTGAATTGGTTTAATTTTAATTATCGTCCCGAACGAATTGAACTGTGCTGCCAGATATATAAATTTTTTATGCAAAATTGAAATGAGCTGCCACATCATATTATATGTACATATGTATGTATTATAATATACAAATATAATTGTAAATTTTTTATATTTATTTATTAGAGCATGCACTCGACTTAAATTCATTTATATATTTTTTATTTTATAAAAATTTGCTTAATTTAGAACACAGCAAATTGCAATCATCTGCCACTGTGCTGCCTGCTTGTAAAAGTAACACACAGCATTTACAGAGTTGTTGCATATGGTAGCTTTGTTTCTACAGAATATTTGTTCGACGCGGGTGAATCTTCTGTGAGCAAACTCTCAGTAAACTAAAATTGTCTCTCAACGAAAATTTCCTGCAGAACGAACCGGTGAATTCACCTTAAGTTTGCATGAGAAAAATCTCTTACGTATAAAATAGATAACAATAAGTTGAGGGCAAATTTAGCGATATTTTCTATAGCAACGAACTTTATCAACTGCGCTTTGACATTATAAAAGGGACTAGAAAGACTCTTACATCAAAGTGTTAAGAGGGTTAAAATGTTCCTCGTAGTAGAGTCATAAGATTTCCCACGCTTCTAAAATTTAGGCGAGACATAAACTTTCAAAACACCGATGCAAGTGTATTTTATTTTGGCCCCCCTTTAACAGAATCAGTCGTTGAAGTCTGGTTATTTTAAAAAAAAAGTTTATCAAAAATCCAGAGTAATTTTATTCCTTAAAAAGTTTCCAATAATACACACTTTTAAATCCAGCCGAACATTACTCGTATGTCGGATAAACAACTTTGACTTTTGTAAAAGCACGGAAGCAAAGTCTTACACCTGTATTAAAGACGAAGCCAATAAAAGCAAAAGAGGAATAATGAAAGATGTACAAGTCATAATTAACACATGCAACATAAGAATTAAAATTAGTATGAACAAAGATAAAAAATGTAAAGGAGAAATTCATGATTCATATGATGAAGCAGAAATATCGATTGTAAAAGAAAATACATTGGTGGAGAAATTATGACTGCGTACATAGTTGAAGAAGAAGAGGTAGTTACAAACATACACACACACACACATATTATCAATGGAATGCAATTTAAAGGGTGTTCTTTGAAACGTATTATTGCTGTTATTATTTTTTTTAGGAAAGAATGAATGCAATATTTCTGATTTAATATTTTATAAGTGTTCAAAAAACTTACGAATTGATTTGAATTTTTCTTTTAATTTGTTGCATTTTTAATCGATTGGACTTTTTGGTGGTAACAAAAGATTTCGATAGAATTCGTAGATATTGAAAGCACAATTCTTTAAAATATATTTCAAAGATAAGAGAAGATCAGAAGAGCGTTTGTAATCTAGAAAATTAATTGAAAATAAAATCACATTAAAAAGCGGCTTATAACAAAAAATACAAATTAAATTAAAAAGCAATATAATTTAAAATATAATAAAATAAGTTAAAAAAATAAATAAAAAAAATTATATGAAATACTCGTCCTATACACATGTACATATGTATGTATGCCTTTCACAATTAAAAATATGTTCCAAACACTTAAAAAATGTTTTCGAAAATTCAGAAAATTTTAAAAGGTAAAATTATAAAAATACTTTAAATTATATTAAGAAACATATGCATCGAGTACGCACGTAAATCTGCTGAAACCTGCTCATTTGTAGTTTCAAAATTAAGAAAATCATATTAATTTAGACATGAAAATTAAAGCAGTTTTATAAAATTTTCACAACTTTTTTTGAATGTCTGAAAAAAATCTAAATGTACTCGTAAATTCTATGCAAATTTTAAACATTTACAAACGCTGAACAAATCTTATTCAAAATAAAGTATTTTTGAATTTCTAAAAAAATGTAATTGAAAACTGGAATGGTATTTAAAATCAATTACCAACTTTAATCATGTTCGTGGAGCAATATTTACATTTTCAATTTATGACGCAAAAAATACAATTATCTATTCGCAACTGTTCAAATTTTAACCTTTCTTTGCATTAGAATTCGAAAACATTTTCTTTGGATTCAAATTATAGAATATTTTAACAATATTTTCAATATTCAAATATTCGAGCATATTTTGAAATTAATCAACATTTTGCAAACTTAAAATTTACTTTCGAAATAAAAAAACATTTTCAAATTTAAATGCTCATCAAACCCTAAATATGCAGGAATATTTTAAAATTCATTGAAATTTAAAATTTCTATTCGAAATTAAAATATTACTTAAATTTAAGTGAATATATCATCATACATATGTACATACATATAAATATATAATTTTAAATTTTTCTTTAAAATCGTATTCGAATGTAGAAAATAATTTTCGACTGACTTTCTTCTGAACTTTTAGGGCGGAACACATACAAATTTTAAAACATTAAAAAATAAATCAAATATTATTGATGTTAAATCCACATACATATATGTATGTGTTCCTTCACAAATATTTAAAATTTTCTTGCTCAAGAGCTAAATATTGAAAACTTTTTCAAAAAGAAACCGTTTCCAAATTTATATACATACATACAGACATAAATACATACATACATACGGATATGTACATATGAGTTTAAAAATCTTTTTCATAAAATTATATACATAATTACATAAATCTAAAAATAAAATAAAGTATTTTAACTTTAATAAATTTTGAACAAATATCAAAAGGAAATAAAAATCTTTTTCTTGTTATTTTATATTTGAATACATAGTTAAAATATTTTGAAAAATCAAAACAATTTTGTACTTTTGAAAAAAAAAATAAGAATTTTAATATTGAAATTTATTATTTCGGGATATTCTTCCCAACTAATTGTTAAAACAATTAGAGTTTTTGCAAAGTGCATTGTTCGTTGTGACTTCAGCTGTTCATATACAGAGATTTCATTGGTCGCTAAATATCCGAGGTTGAATGTTTTCATATGAACAGCTAAAGCCACAACAAACATTGCATTGTTAATTATTAAATATATATTTTATATATTTATTAACAAGTCAATTCTTTAAGAAAATTATAAATTTATTAAAGCGAAATAATAGGTTCAGTAAATCGCTCCTTTAATGTAGCATAGTCATACATATATTTCTCAAAAATCAAAATTTTTGAGGAAAAAAGCATTCCTCTATATCCTCTTAAATATATCACAAAACAAGCTAAACCGAAGTTATACCAATGTGTCTCAAAAAAAATAAATTTTTTTAGTTACTGGAGCAATAATGTTCTTCAATATCGGGAAAATTATGGCGCTCGATATCGTTTCAAATTTCCAAAAAAAAAAAAATGGAAAAGTATCAGAAATTTCGATCAATATCGTATGCCGTAATTTTCTGCAGAATTTCAATGTGAAGTTAATATTTTAATTTATGGAAGCTAATATTTTAAAAGCTGTAATAGCATTTTGACAAGTTCGGCTTCTTAGATAAAACTATATTGCATTAAAAGAGCGAAATACATAATATTGATAAAAAAATTGGAACTCGAGTACATCAATAAGGACATATACATATATGATGAACGATTAAAAAAATATGTTTAACTAACGTATTAACGAAATAGTTTTTGCTTTATAAATGGTATATAAAAAAAGTATTTTTTTATGAATACGGCAATAAAAACAAATTGGAAAAATACATTTTAGTAAGACCTTTCTTATAATTCTAATTAAAATATTATTTAAGCATAAGGACTTATTAATTTTTATTGCGTACTCTTTGAGTATCCATCTTCAGGAAATTGTTTTTGCATAAATAATATTTTAATTGGAATTTTGGAAAAACAAATTTCAAAATTCCATTCGAAATCAATTTTAAGAATTCATGAATTGCAATTCCAAAGTAAAATTCCAGCAAACATCAACAGACTATTGAATGAAAAATATTTTAATTTTAAATTTAAAACGAAAAAAAAAACTGGAAATCAATTTTAAAAATAATAAAATGCAGTTTCAAAAGAAAAATTAAATTTTTGTCAACAAATTAATAACAAAAGGAGGCGTACTTTAAAGTTTAATAAAGTTTTCAAAGTAGGAAAAAAAGGAAAATGATGTAGAAACCATTTTGTGTTTCCTACTGTTAAAAATAAATGGCTAATTTGTTTAAATATTATTATTTCGTAACAAAGAGAGTTTGTTTTATCGTTTCGATTAATTTCTAAATTTATACTGATAATGTAACATGTGATTTCTAATCTCGGTAGTAGATATAAGTATATATATATATATATATATCCTTATCTTTTTTGAATTATTTATTTCTTTTCAAGGAACGTCTGGTCATTTTGTTTAAATTTTCTGCATATATTCACAAAAAATATATCTATATCTTAATTTGATTATTGTTTTATGATTTTGTTGCCTTTCTTTGTTAAAAGGAATAGTTTATTTGAATTAATTTAGACATTTAGTTAAATGTTTATGTGTGTTTATATGTATTTGTTTTAGTTCGCTTTAAGTACGAATTTAAGATTAATTATGGATTTTCCTGATTATAGGAATGTGTAGACCTCTGGCCATTAGGAGGAGTTGAATGCTGTTGTTCTTGTTCATTATCATCGTCACTAGAATCAACAATATTACGTAAAGTTAGTGCATGAAAATCATTTAAAGTCTGTTCAAATAAATCAATAGTTGGCTGATCAGCTGTGGCTATAACACGCTGTGTTGCGCCAAGTAGATCTTCAGCGGCCCCCAATAATTCGCGACTGCCGCGTTCACGTGTAATATTAACACCACTAACGCCGGCGGAAGTTATGGTCGTCGGAGTAGTTGTAGTCGCCGCAGTAGTTGATGATGCTGTTGTTAAAAGTGTGTTAAAAGTTAAATCATTTAAACTAAGCTCACCGGATGATGAATTTAAAGAAGCATCTTGATTGTTTGTTGTATGACGTTGTCTGTAGGCATTTGAGGAGCTAGATGGGGTATTATGGCTACCGGAACGTGTTAGTTCATCAGCATGAGCCAGCGTTGAGCCGATTATATCACTGGCAATGCGCAGAGCGGCATCTGTTGCGGCTGCTGTCGACACAAATTCGCTGGGATTGCCCAGCTCGATAACATAACCACCTAGGCCACCATATGACAAACGTAAACGTCCCTGAGAATTGGGTGAAGCCGGGTCGGTTGGAGCGTGACTGGGTATTATTTGATTGTCGGGACTTTCCAGATCACTTTCGCTTAGAAGTTCGCCATTGCGATATCTGAAAGAAAACATGTATAAGTTATTTTTTAAATATATTTAAAATTTCTATCTATTTATTTTTTGTTATAACGATTAATTTAATACGATTTTCAATTTCGTTAAATACTCTCTTAGGGAAATCATGTTTTTCTATTAGTTTCCATATGATCCGTTTGACTGTATATGTGTTTATGTACCTCTTATAAACGTTCGAAACGCTTAAATATATATATATATATATATATATATATATATATATATATATATATATATATATATATATATATATATATATATATATATATATATTTTTTTTTTTTTTTACGAGGAAAAAAATCTTCAAAAGACTCCGTGCGGGACTTTAACACGCTAAAACGACCTCGATACACAGCTCCCAGTCCTTGCGGAACCACCGTAAAAGTATTTCTTCACAGGGCGGAGAAGGTATAAACCTGCGCTATGCTGCCTAGATTCGCTTTCGAATCTCCTCAAGCCTACGAAGTTCCAATAGAACCAATTTTATGAAGCTACACACATACTCCCAGTTACGCAAGGATATCAACGTTATACTTATTATGTTTTCAGGACAAATTCCACACCCTAACAACTGCTCTAGGTTCGCCCTCTCGTAACTAAAACGTGGACAATTGAAGAAAACATGTTCAGGGTCCTCGTTTATCTCGCCAATGCAATACGGACAGTACGGAGAAGTGTCATGTCCAAACCTGTACAGATATGCCCGATAGCAACCATGTCCGCTCAAAAACTGTGTCAGATAGTAATTTAAATAGCCATGTTCCCTTTGTACCCAAACACATACATTTGGTATTAAAGTATGAGTCCATCTACCTTTTGTAGATACTGACCATCTCGTTTGCCATTCGGCAATGCTGGCTGCTCTCGCATCATCACGGATACTTACACCCTCTGCTGCTCCTGCCGAAGACATTATGTGCAAAGACTCTCTAGCCATCAAGTCAATGGGTATCAAACCGGCAATGACAAATGCTGCTTCATCCGACACGGTCCTAAATGCGCAACTCACCCGGAGCGCTGCAAGCCTGTAAACGGAGGAAATCTTGCAAACATAAGTTTTAAACCTTGTGGATTCTGACCATATTGGAGCTGCATAGAGGATGATATTGCAAATAACTCCCGCAAGAATTTTCCGCCCAAGATATTTTGGACCCCTGGTATTTGGCATTATACGACATAGCCCTGCACATGTTTTCCCAGCCTTCATTTCAACGTATTCAATATGGCTCTTGAATGATAGACGATTATCTATCATCACTCCTAAATATTTAAGGTGCTCTCCAGTTCTTATTTCACAATCACCAATTTGTAGAGTAATGTATTCCTTAACTTTGCGGCTACTAATTAATACAGCTTCTGTCTTATGTTCAGCAAGAGATAAACCCATGGAATTTAACCATGATTTAACGATGTATATGCTGGTATTACAAACAGTCTCTGCCTCATTTACATTTTTGGCTACAACAATCAGTGCAATATCATCCGCAAAGCCTACAATTTTAACACTGTCCGGAAGATTTAGTCTCAAAACTCCATCATACATCACGTTCCATAGCAAAGGTCCTAGCACAGAACCCTGTGGTACCCCACCTGTCACTCTGTATTTCTTCACTCCTTCATCGGTATCATAAATAAGAACTCTCTTCCGAAAATAGTCCTTGATTATAGCTACCAGATATAGCGGCGTATTGAGATGAGTTAGAGCATCAACAATATTTTCCCAATTAGCGGTGTTAAAAGCATTTTTTACATCCAGTGTTACCAGCACGCAATATTCCTTGGAACCATTCTTCCAACTTTTACCTTCAATTGCACTCCTTGCTGTATCAACTACCACTTTAATCGCATCTATAGTAGATCTACGTTTCCTGAATCCGTATTGATATTCAGACAAACCTTCAGCTGATTCTATACTCGCCTCTAATCTCTTGCAGACAATACTCTCCAACAACTTCCCGCAAGTATCTATCATGCATAAGGGGCGATAGGAAGACGGATGATCTAGAGGTTTCCCATCCTTGGGTAGTAGCACAAGTTTTTGTCTTTTCCAAATTGATGGAAAAGATCCATGCTTTAGACAGGCATTGAATACTTGGATTAATTTTTCCGGGCGAAACTTGACAACCTCTTTTAATATAGCATTTGGAATGCCATCGGGTCCAGGGGCCTTACTATTTTGGAATCTAGAGACAGCCTGTAGTACCTCATCGGTATTTACTGGTGGGAAATCGTATTCTTCTCCAGCAGTGTTGTTTTCCCAGGTTGTCATATCCTGTTGTGGAAAAAGATGCTTCACGATTTTGTCGAGTACAACAGACTCTTTCGGTGCTGTCGTATGTAGGCATTTAAGTTTCCTTGTCACAAATTTATAAGCCATTCCAAAGGGGTTTCTGTCGATGTTGTCGCATATGTCTAAGAAGCACATTCTTTTACTTCGATGTATTGCGAACTTCAGGGCCTTCTTCTTAGCTTTCAGTATCTGATGGTGTAGATCATTAATATCTCTACCTCGAGTTCTTACATATTTTCTTCTGGCTCGTATACAATCTTTCCGCAGTTGAGCTATTTCTTCATTCCACCAGTACACAGATGCTTTATTCATTCCATGTTTTCTTTTCCTCATCGAAGCGTTGCATGCAAGGGTTATTTGGTTAATTAACTGCTCAGCCATGTTCTCCGCTGAACCATCTAAGCACATGTTCTCCATTTGTAAACTAAATATTTCCCTATCGAGAGTATTTATTTTCCAACCCACTAAATTTCGACTGTTCACGTTGGATGTCGTTGTTCTATCGGTTATATTCATGATGATAGCCCTATGGTCGCTGTGCGTATAGTTGTCACATATACACCAACTAATGCAACAAGAGATGTTAGCGCTGGCAAACGCAATATCTATCACCGAACCATTTCCATTTCGACTAAAAGTTTGTTCACTTCCAGAGTTCATTAGCACTAAATCAAGTGCAGCGAATGATTCCAAAAGAATATATATATATATATATATATATATATATATATATATATATATATATATATATATATATATATATATATATATATATATATATATAGTATATTTGCCTTTTACTCTTTTGGGGAGCATAGGGCCGCGATATATGTTCCATTTTCCCAAAATTTCACATTATTGTTTTGTTTGTGTATAGAATTTTTTCAAAAAATGTTTAATGAAAATTTGATTTTTATTCACAATAAGGGCAAATGAAGTATGTTCGAAATTTCGAAGAAAACTTTAAATACTAAATATATATTGTTTTTATGCAAAGGTTTGAAGCTTTTATTATGATTTGATATTAGAATCAATGAAATTCGGTCATATAGGACTAGCTTAACTCAATACAAATAATACTTTTTTTTTATTATGGTTACAATTTCGATTTAAGTTCGAAATTTGTCCGCAAATTAATATTATGTATCAATCGTATGGATATTGTGGAATTAAGTATTTAATAAAAAGAAAATGTTAAAATCATAGTTATGAGTATATTCGAATATTTCAATCTAAATTAAGATCAATTCTTTATTTATTATTAGTATCAGATTTTATCAAAAACGATTTCGGTAGGCTTTCTGCCAATGGTGCCCTACTTCAGTGTCTGTTTGAGATTTTCGCTAAATTCGAAAAATACTTATTTTTTAGAGACATTTTTACATATTATAATGGAATAATCGGGTGTGCATTGGCTTCAGTAGCACGTATGACGATCGGCAATTAGGCACTTGTTTCTTTTTTTCTTTTTGAATTCTTAGAGATGATGAGCAAACACAAACTGCGAAACTACTTGGCTTATCTGCAGGCACACCCAGATTCTTCGGTAGTAATCGAACTACTAGTCTAGTGCATGTTTAACTCATCTAAATCAGATTACAGTGGATGCCCAGAGTATTGTGAGTCTGAGTTTTTAGATATATATAGTCGTATTAATTAAACGTAATGGAATAATTTGTCTCTTTTGAAGGTTTCTATAATAAACTATGCACCGGGGAATTTTGTAGAATTCAACATAATTTTTTATAGGCGCTAACGTACACAAATTTGTGTATCGGCTTTTATTTGTGTTTGAGTTTTGAGACATAAAATTAAATCATTAAAAATTTAATAGAAATCCTACCTGTTCTGACGACTTTGATACACTTGGGCAGCGAAATTTGAATCAGTTGTCACCGTATTACCCTCAATTCGTAGACCAGCTACGCCTTTTTTGGGTATGGTAGCCAAATCGCGTTTAACTCTTCGACAACGGGCTGGTTCATTTTGTCGCTGCTGTATCATGGCATCAAAATCAACAATGTAAACATAACCGGCCACTAAGATGGTGCAGGAACGTTCACCTTTTTTAAAGGCCTCCTCCAAATCTTGGCTAGTGCGATCATCATATTGCCACCAACCTTAAAAGCAGAAATATTGAGAATAGAAAAGAAAGACCAAGAAAACAACATCAAAAAATAGCTCCCAATGAAACAATTTCTTTCTTTAGTTTTAAAAGTAATAAAATGCAAATAATAGGAAGTGTTTTATTCAACAAATTCTAATATGTACATACATGCATGCTAAAATTAGTTTTATTTTTTTTTATAAAAGGATATAATCGATTTTCTTAAAATACTTTTAAAATTTGGTATGCAGTTTACTTTGGAAAGGCCTACAACTAGAAGTACATGTTTTAAGTATTTCCGAGTCATTAGGAAATATCATTTAAATTAAAATATTATTTAAACCCAAGGTATTGTTTAACCGTTAAATAAGACCTTGAGCTTAAATAATATTTTAATTAAAATTATTTTAAAAATGTCAAAAAATATAAGAGACGTTAAGAAGTATTATTCATAAAAATCGTATGTGGCAAGTTGTTCATAAAACTATAATAAATTGTTTACTGCAAGAGTATTTTAATAAGGATTCATTCTGCGATTCCTTCTTGAATTCAAAATGCCAGCCACACCTTTGGCCGGCAAACCTTTAGCTCTACATATTTTACGTTTTCTATATGGCATTGCTTCAGGATATTGTATCATACTTTGAAAATCCACAGTATAAAGTGTGCCACATATTTGTATGTTATGAGTAAAAGGATTAAGAATATTTCTCTTATTATCATTCGCCTCCCCTTCGTTATCTAAATTGTCCTCATCGCTATCGCCATCATCATCATAATCATCATCAACATCATTTACATTTATATTTTCTTCCTTCTTCACCTTAATCTGCTTTTTCAATTCATTTGAAAGCAGTTGATGATAGGAGTGTTTGTTAAACAAATTTTGAAAGGCTTCTTCAATTTCAGAGGCGTTGCGCTTTTCATATGCCCACCAGCCACCTAGATGAAGGGGAGGGAGTAGGAAGATGGGCATCAACAATTCATTGAGAGATTAACGTTAAGTCAAGAAAAAAAGACAAAAATAGTGAAAGTTAGCCGAAAGTCTCAAAACTACTGAAGGATTGTATTGTTTAATTTAGAAAGGGGAATGGGAAAGTTGGAAGGTTATGAAAAAAAACTCACCATTACGTCCTTCATAAAACCATTGATAACCATCATCTGTGGCCTTTGTAGTACAAATATCTTCAATGCCATTAACTAATTGAGGATGATCTAGAAACTCTGGTGGTATTTCACGTCGGCACATGGCACAGCGACGATTTTTGTAAGCGACTCCCTAAAAAAGAAAAATATTAATCGAATCAAACAAAAAACTAAATATATGGAGCTTCATTAGTTTTCAGGAATAATCGGGTACAGGCATAAAAAACTAATAATAATAAATCAAAATAACAAATGACGATATAAAGATGATTCAAAATGTACGTTCCTTACAAGCGATTGCGATTTTTTAAATCTAGAATTTCTCTGATAACATTTCATATAAAGCATTACGAAAATAAATCGAAAGTAAAATTATTCCGAAAATTTGGAACATTTTCTTGATATAGAAATTATTGGCTTTTAACAAAGCCGATACTTTGTGTTCCTGAGATCCTAATCCTGAGAAAAATAAATACTTTCCGACAAATGAAATAATTCGAATGTACAATCTATTTCTTTTTTGACTATGAAATTATGGAATTTAGTTTGACCCGCGAACTATTTATCTGCGAAATTCGCTTATTGAAAATGTTGAAAAATTAATCGAAAACAAAATAGTCCATACCAAAGTTAAAATATTAAAAGAAATCTTGTTCAAGTCGTTAAAGGAAACTCTTTAGCTTTTAATGGGACTAATTCTACTGTTGTGAATTAGCCCAAATTATATGCAGGCGTAAAAAAATAACAAAAAAAATAATTTTTTAAATTGATTTTTTTTTAATAATTAATATTGAAATTTCGGAATTGCTCCCATCCAATCATTTCAATAATTAGCTTTTGCTTGTTGTGAGCTTAGCTGTTAATCTGTCTAAACCCACTGGCCCGCAACATTCTAAATTATAAAGGTCACACTCGGCTAAGAAAGAGGGACACTTTCGCTATTAATTGAAGTTGACCATTACAGACTTAAATAATTAATCATTTTATGGATAAGATTTGAATATTTATTGTTAGGTCAACTTGATTGAAGTTTCAATAAATAATAATAATAATAAATGCAACAACAATAAAAATATTTCATTATTTCAAACTAAACAAATACTGCTGGCATTTGAAATCTATTTTTTATAGTCAGACTCATGTTTATATATATAAAGCTGTTCGGAAATTTAAAAAATTCTAAAATTCGAATTACCAAAAAAAAAACAGTAATTCGAAATACATATAAGGCGTGAGAATTGCAAAAATGTTGCAAAAAATTACCTCTAAAAATAATTTTGTCGGAATTAAAAATTTCTTGTCTACTAAATAAAACTATGAATTTTTAGCTCTTATACAATAAACCTATTTTAAAGCTAGAAAACAAAACATGGCAACAAGTGTAACTTTAGTAATAACAACATTTAGCAAATAAATTTTAAATAAGGGGTAAGAAATTCAAATCGCGTAGGTACAAAAAAATGGACAAGTTAATGGCAACGACCGACCGACCACTAACATTTTAAATGTTCAAAACAAAAACAAAAAACAACTGCATATAATATGAGGAAATAAAAGAAAACAAACTAAAACAATGAAATAATTTATGTCTATATGTATGTACATATGTACATTAGAAAACAATTGTTTAATTTATTTTTCTTCTACAGAGTTTGTTCAGTAAAACGAATCTATATGTAATGCATTTAAATTGCATTATTAAAGTGGTAATAGCATCATTAAAATTTAAAAGAGCCATGGTCTACTTTATGAAATATATCAAGCTGTTTAAATATACAAATTAATCAAACGATGTAATAGATTTAAAGATGATTATTCTAGTTTCGTGGAACTTCTTCGTTATTTAAAGGAAATTATTCCAACTCAAGGTCCAATAATTATAGCAACAAATAATTATAATATTTATTGATATATCTCTATCACTATGTATAGCTTCTGTCCACTTTGACAAATGACAAAAATAAAATAAAATATTTATATTTTATGATATAATATTGAGCTGCACTACCTGTCTAAGTTTCTTTGTCCTATTGGTAAGTTAAAAATATTTTTAATATGAAACGTTTTATTTTAGTTTATTTCTGTATTAAAAATCGATGTATTTTCAAAATCTGGTGAATGATTGAATTTTGACAATGAAGTTCTTTGTTGAGAAGATATACATACATACATATATCTCTACATCTTTCATCATCATTACCCTTACATGATATACTATATATAATATTAGATCTAACTTTTCCGTTCTGTCCTTAGTATGCTAATGTATTATATATTATAATATTTCAAATACTATGTGAGCATAAGTCAAAGACTTGTAAATCTTAGGTTCAGTCACTGTGTTAATATTATTCCCTCTTATTATGATTATCCCGTCGACGTCACATCAAATCGACAGTAAAAAAAAGACAGCAGTTCTGAACTCGTTGTAGGCAATAATTAACTAATATTGATGGCCAATTGTATGTATTTAATAATTCGCGATAACGATCTCACAATTGCCAATATATTAATGTCGACTTTATGTGACGTCGACGTCGACATTCATAACAAGGGCAATTATTTCTTATTTGTCAATATCCATATGTTCTCTAATCGTATCTCATCTTCCATCTACGAGTATAGCATTTACAGCTAGATCTATAGGTATACTTGGGAATAGCGAAACTTCATGTAAAGAAATCATTTTGTCCATATTATGTACATATCTCAATTTGTCTAATTCTTTTTTTAAATTATAATAAGTCTTTTGCCAAGTAAGGGTTATGATGAGGAAGGATGTAATAAAGTGTATATAGGTATCACTAAAAAAACAAACTGAAGACCGAATTAGATGGACATAAGTCTGATCAAAAGTATGGATATATATTTTCTCAACGAAGAATTGACATTGTGCAAACTTCACTCATTCGACAGATTTCCAAAATACACTGATTTTAAATACAGAAATAAACTAAAATAATACGTTTTATGTTAGAAATGCTATAAGGCAAAGAATTAAATATTTAAAATTTTATTGTTTGTTGTTGGCTTAGCTGAGTGTATGCCTGCATTTCATTGGCGATAAGCAAATCATCAGTACCCTTTAGCTAAATCATGATTGAAAAGCTAAAGGGTACTGATGATTTGATTAGCGCCAATGAAATGCAGGCATATACTCAGCTAGGCCAACAACAAACAATAAAATATTAAATAGTTATTTTGGAGTATATCTCGAATAACATATTTGATAAACAAAGAATTAACTTTAGAACAGATGCAGATAGTGCAGCTCAACAGTACAGACATTTGATTTATACAAGTAGAATAGAAAATTAAATATGTTTAATAATATTGTAAATGATTAAACAAAGTTGTATTTTTGTATTTATTTTTTAATTTTTTGTCAATTTTGTTTTTCATCATAAAAAATTTTAGAAAAAATTTCCATTGTTCATATATATAATTTAAAATTATCCCTAAAGAAGTGAAATATTGGATGATAAATATTATTATTTATTGTTGTCATAATTATTGGACCTTGAGCTCGCATAATTTATTTGAAATTTTACAAAGGTAATTTATTATAATAAAGAAACTTTTGCGAATATATGTTCTTTGAGGCTTAAAATAATTTAAATATTCAATAGTCGTTTGTTTAATTTAATTATATTTGCTCTCGACTACACATTAAATAATCAATCACATCACATTGTCATTAATACAAAAAAGAAGCTGCAAAGCTGAAGTAAAATTAACTTGACTCACAACGTTTTAAATCCAACTCACGTTCTCTTGCATGGCTGGATAATACAATGCTTAATGAATTTTGTTTAACAATAATAGGCAGAAACGATATTGATAATGTTTGGTTTCAATACGTTTTTGATTCAGACAAAAAGAATTTATTTGGATTATTTTTTTTAACTTTTCAAACGATTTATATTTATGCACCTCTTGTATATTTAGTACTTCTTTTGTCAAACATTTAATTGGCTGAACACTCCTTGTAATTTTGCATCAGTTACCAGTGGGATATCATCCTCCGGATATCATCATCAGCCTCACGAAAGAAGTTTTTTATAATTTTAGGTGCAACTTTAGCTCAAGAGGCATTTACATATAATGAATCAGGCATAAATCGGTGTTGGTAAAAACTGCCTGATGACTTTGTACAAGTTTTCGGCTAGGGCAGTATAATTTCGCCCCTTTAGCCATATTGTTTAATGATGTTTTTTTGGTGTACTCTTATAAGAGATATTTTAATTACAATTTTTGAAAATAAAGCATCCTTGACTGGTTTTGGGAATTTTTCGCTTATTAGACCCTTCACTGTATTTGTATTTTTTTTTTAATACTTAAAGAAATGTTATTTTCTATCATAAAAACAACAATCCGCGTGATAAATTACATAAGTACATATAACCAAATATGTATGTTTGTTTTGTTAATGTTGGTCTGTAAATATTTGTATGTAAAACTAAATTTTAAAGCTTGAAAATGTCTGTTATTTAATGAACAAATATTCACCTTGGATTCATTATCCAAAATATCAACAAAGGACTCTAAAAAATATATAATTATGATGGGTATCAACCCATCATCTCTTAGAAATCGAATGATTCAAATTTTATCGTATGTGATAAAATATGTTAAAAATGGTTTGAGCATCATGTTTTTGTTAAACACACAATTTACATACATATAATGCTGGTGTTATAAATAATATCTATGAAATGTTTATAAATGGCTTATGAATCAGATCAAAGCGTATTGTTGTGGCCGCATTATGACAAGAACAGTAACAGCGAAAACAGCCGGAATTCACTTGTTGTGTATCCGTGTCTACTAAGAGTTCACTGGGTCCAAATTTAATTTACATACAATTAATTTCTTTTATAAACGTGTTATCAAACTAAGTATAAATCGGTAAATATTTATGTTTTAGTGCAAAAGTCTTCTCCGCTTACAAATTCTGGTATTATCAATGATTTTCACAAAACATATACTTTATTATGTTAAAGATACCGCCATAACTTTCTCTTTTTTTCTAATACCCTGAAAAATTTTATAAATGATTGACATTGAACTTTGCAAGCTGGTTTGCAATTCAAACAAAAGATTTATTTTATTTTTACTTAAATTATTTCCAACTTATGTACATATGTATGTATGCAGAACATAAATTTAAAGCAATATTAAAAAAGTATTCTTTTAATTTTTAGTAAATGTTGTTGATAAATTTGCTACCATTAAATAAATGAATTTTTATAATTTGAAGGTCTAAGCAAACTTCCGTCTTTTTAAAATTATTTTATTTATAAAACCAACATAAAAGAAAACACTAAAATGACGCTACAAGCAAAACTATACCGTCCGACAATGATTTGAACGACTGTCAGCCAATCTGATACATTCAACTAATTTCGTATGCAAAACACGTTAATAAAAGAAAATAAAAAGTTTAAGCGAAAAAAACAAAGAAAAAAACAAAATAAAGGCATACAAAAATTCTAAGTTAAATAATAAAAATGCAAACAATTGAACAATTTGGGTTCGGTAAAACAAAAATAAAAAACAGACGCACTTACTTTTACACAAAGGAAACAAAATATATGACCGCATGGCAATCGAGCTGGATGTATGCATGTTTGCAAGCAGATGGGACATTCCAAGAGATTGCTGCTATTACTGGTAGTGTTAGCTGAAGAAGATGTTGAAGGATTTTGATCTAAAGCTGATAATAAAACTGAATCTTTTAAAAAGTTATTATGAAATAACTATGCATATTTGTACTAGATATAGGGTGACTTTTTCGTTTTTAGTTAATCGCGACATATGTATGTATGTATACAAATAAATACATACATATAGACATTATATATTTGTTTTAAAACAAAAAAAAATTTTTGACCTACAGTGGAAAATTTTTTCTAGAATGAAATTGTTGGGATTTAAAAGATAAATTTGTTAAAAGGTAAACAGGAGACTTAACAAATTCTCTTACAGAATTTCTGCGTTAAATATATAACGTTGCCAAAGGAATAATATAAGCACATCATCGCACCACATTATAAATGCGGCAATAGCGCCACACTTTCGAAGAAAGTTCTTTAACGAAAAGCAGGCAATACCCATATTATGTTAGTTGTTGTCGACTGCAGGTCAATCTGACTTGCTGTCACAAGCTATTGACTACTTTTCCAGCCAATTTCTACGTCTTAGAGAATAATTAGTCCGTCCACACCTGAACAACTGCAACGCCAAATGTACAAATTTATCTTATCGATGTGGCGATTATAGACCTTTACGGATCTTAACTTCTTTGTCTTGTCAAAATGGGATCTTACGATTCTACTTGACTGTTCCTTTATCAGAAGAAGATGGATCTAGACTTAAAATTTCCAGAAAGCAAGAGTGCCATAATCTGTACAAGTCTTGTCTACATTTTCCACCATCTCTAAAACTCTCCCACACTATCACTTCTCTCCAGCATTTTTGATATCCACAACTCCAGCGTGGTTCAACGTACGCTCCCAAAGTTTTTTATGTATGAAAATAACGAAATCACTTAAAAAATCACCCTATACACTGCATTTATTTAAACTCACCCGTGTTAGTTTCTTTCAAAGTTTCTTCTAAATTACATTTTACTACACTAGGGGCCCCAACAGTGCCCGCACTGTTAGAGCTGGAGGTTGATGGTTGTGGTGAGGTCAAGTCTAATACTTCAATGGGAGTTTCTATTATCTCCAACGAATCATTTAAATTTTCGGGCAAACTATGTGGTCCCGAATCCGTTGGGGCTATAATTTCTGCATCAGGTGTAATGGCATTTCTGACTCCAGCTGAATCTTCTTCCAAATTTTCCATTTTTAACAAATATTTTAAAAATTAAAAATAAACATAAGTTAAAATTACAAGCTTTCTCTTGTCTGGTTTTGTTTTGCCGATTTGTTTTCTTTTTCCTTCTTTGTTGCTCAATTTCACAATTTCTTCTTGTTTGTAATTTCTTTTTATCACATACATACACACAAGCTCATTAACTATATTATAAATATTAATTAATTTTTTTACTGACATACACTTCAAAAATTACTAACTATTGCCATTCGCGCTCTTGCTCTTTCTTACGTTGCTTATCTTGCAAATTGAGTTTCTTGAATGAGGATTTTGTTTTTCATGAAAAATGGCAAAGAAAAATTCTTTTGGTTTTTTTTGGTTATTGCGTTTCTTTTCTCTTGTTGCGTTAATAGTAGTGATGTTGTTGTAGCTTCCTACTTATTTGTTCAACTCTGTCACTTTGTTTACGTTATTTCGAGATAGGAGACGTGCAGTGCTGCCAAGCTTGAAATCAGATGGTAATGCAGTAACCGATAATACAGGTCACAGCAATGTTTGCTTGCACGTTATTTTGAATTTGTTGACAAACAAAATTTACTTTTCGTAAGTATATGATTGGGAGTATTCGATTTAAAAATGAAAACTAATAATAATATGTTTAACCCTAACAAGTACACAACAATTTTATTATTAGATTAATTTAGCTCATCATATTCTGTTTAAATAAATAAATATATATATATATATATATATATATATATATATATATATATATATATATATATATATATATATATGTGTGTGTGTGTGTGTGTGTGTGTGTGTGTGTGTGTGTGTATGTATATTGTGTGTGTTTTGTGCGTGTGTGTGTGTGTGTGTGTGGACATATGTATATGTTAAGTTCTTCCACAACCCTTTTTCACTTTTACCAACGTCGCATATTGAGAAGGCGATTTTGTTAGCTGAGGCACTGTATTATCTTCTCTGTCCCCTCTAACAAACCGTTAGTAAGAAATTGCCACTTATGTAAGTATGTACTGTGTTGCAAACTTGCTAATTAGCTGTCAAAGTACTAATCAATTGTTGCTAACTTGTAGTGACGTTGAAGATTACTCCCCGTCTACATTAGCAATTTTGTTGCATACAATTCTGCTGCGGAACTGCGTTAGTGTCCATATTACTCACTGTCCACACTTGCAATTTAGTTGCAGCAATTCTTGGTTGTTTTTGGAGAGAGTGGTAAGAAGCTAGGGGAGGGGTACAGAGTTTCATGTTCTCTGCAATTCTGTTTTGCTTTGCTATCCTCACTATTCAACTTGATGTTTGGTGTTGTTGTATTTGATGTTTTACATGCGTTTTTATACAAGAATTGCAATACTAAATTTTTTCTAATGTGGACACTAAAGCAATTCTACAGCAGAGTTGCATGCAACAAAATTGCCAATGTAGACGGGGAGTTAGAAAAAATCTAGTATTGCAATTCTTGTATAAAACGTATGCAAAACATCAAATACAACAACACCAAACATCAAGTTGAATAGTGAGGATAGCAAAGCAAAACAGAATTGCAGAGAACATGAAACTCTGTACGCATCCCCTAGCTTCTTACCTCTCTCTCCTAAAACAACCAAGAATTGCTGCAACTAAATTGCAAGTGTGGACAGTGTGTAACTTAACTAATGAGAGGATTATGTTATAATTTCATTTCTGGCACATTAGAAACATATTAACTTTGCGCAGCAGAGAATAATATATCAAACCAAAACTCTGAGATCCAGTTGATGATAATTTTCTAACTTTTTATCCAAACATAAACATTAACCATATGCATATCTGTATGTGCATGTACATACACGATTTGGGATCTAAAATATATAAAAATGAAAATATGAAGAAAACATGGTAGAACTCAAGCCAATTATATTTTTAATTAATATGAACTGCCTTACCATTATATGTTTTCGGTTGCTAACACAGTATATATACATACTTGTCAAACTTTTCACTGTACAAAAGCTTTTTATAATATTTCTCTTTATATATCATTTCATATGGTCAACTTAGCGTTTTCAATTTAAAACGTCTATATATTCCAAATGTGTTATGATTTTCGCAATTAGCCACACTTTATTCTTGTGATGTATATTCATTTATGTGTGTTTTTGTATAAATGTGTGTATATTTGGTTTTTGCTGAACAACTATACCTCAAGCTGTCCTTGTTCTTCAAATAGAAAATTAAAGGCCAAGTTCGTTTAATGAACATTAAACAAAAACAAAGCAAAAATTTAAAATAAAAATAAGAAGAGTAAAATATTTGTTGGGCTAAATCCAGACATGGAATAACAAGACGTAGTAGAATGTAGAGAATAAATTTGTTCTTTTTGCTGAAAAAATAAGCTTTTTGTCCCCTTCTAATGCAATGAAATTTAGGTTAGTGTAGGAATAACAAAAATTAGGTTGATTTAATTTGCTGTTTTACTTTATGTCTTCCTTGCATTTAATTTTGTTAGGGGAAGAAAGGGATGCTTAGGGTAGGGTTTGTTGTTGCTATTGCTAAAGACGTCTGTAAAGGGGGGGAAAAAGCTAAATGAGAATGTGGCTTTAGTAACTTGTAGAGCCAGAGGAGCAAAATGTTTTCAATACTTAGGGGTATAATTTGTTGTTGGTTTTGCTTTATACATACTTATGTATGTATATTTCTGTTAATGTGAGTAAATTTTATACACATATTTTTGTTGTTGGTTTAGTAACAGTTTAGGCCTTCGCCTTTACCTTCGGCTAAGTGCTGACTGATTTTTAGTATTTTAGTGTGTGGTGTCGTGTTTTAAGGAAATAATCGTGTGTAAATTATTCTTTTAAGAACGTCGGTTTAAATATGGAAGAACAGTAATATAAAAAGTGCTAAATTATCTTAGTTTTCTTAAAGAAATTGAAAGTTGCAGAAAATTTTGTTGGTGCTTTAGTGTGCTTTTTAATTCTCGTTATACATATGTAGTATGATTTCAATGGCGTTATAAAATTGTTGCTGCAGTCTTTTGTGTCGGTAGGTCGGTCGGTCGGTTTTTGTTTGTATTGTCGAAATCGTTTTGAGAGCAACAGCAACACACCAAGTGGATGTTGTCCTACAGACCTACTTAATTTCCTTTTAGTTGTGCACAGCTAATCATCAGTAAAAAAGTCTTCATTATAAAACATATTACGGAGTTGCTAGAAAATGAAAATTATAGCGACAAAAAAATCAAAATGTGTATGTACATTTTCCTGAAAATCAAGTGTAAAAGTATAATAGAACGATAAATAAGGGAAATAGAAGTGAAAAAGTAAAACCAATGAATATTAAATTAAAGATAAATCCATACATACTTACTTAAAAGTTGAAAAAATTCTAAAGCAATTATGTTTGTATGTATGTATGTACATATATACGGAACTACAGCCATACATATATACACACCTATGTATGTAAATAAGAATGTGCATATTTCGGTGTACAAAAATATAAAAATCAAAAGTCAATTAAAAAATGAAGAGTGTTGCCGTTAAGATGAAATATAAAAAACGCAAATAAAATAACAAGAACAAGCAAACAACGGTATTGTTCATTTTGCAATAATTAATTGAAAAATCGAACAGAAACAGATTTTATTTACAAATTACACAAATTTATGTACATACTTATATACATGCATATGTAAATATATATATCATGTACATATACCCACACAAATAATATACATATGTATGTAGATAAAACTACTACATAATGAAATTAAAACAGAAAGTTCTAAAAAAATACCTCATAATTAACATCACTACTATAAATTACTCTGTGTCTCCCTCTTTTTCTCTATAACAAAAAGAAAAACAAAACAAAGTAAAAGCTTTCTATACTTTTTCACATGTTGCCTTCTTTGTGTTTTAATTAAGTAATAAGTAAAAAAACACAGAAAATTAAACATAATGATTAAAAACTTAAACCAAAAAATAACTAATTTCAATCTAAAGTAGCGAAAAAATAAAATATTCTGGAAAGAAATAAAACATCTCCCCTCTACACAATAATGATTTTTTAAAAACAACAACAAGTTATAGTGCAGAATATAAAATAATCGCTAAAAGTGAGAGCCAGTTTGTGTGAATATGTGTTTTGCTAAAAGCCCTCTCCACACCTCTTATTGCTTTTGATTATAAAGTATTGAAAAGCAAAACAAAAAATCCAAAAAAAAAATTTAGTGTTTTGTGTCGCCATCCCCATCCTCATCATCAGCAAAACGTTGTTGTCGTAGTCGTGTCGGGTTGTATTACCATTGTTTTTGTTTCTATAATTTTTAATGCTTATTTTGTATACGCGGCGTTTGTTTTTCTCGTTTGCTGTAGTTGTGTGCGTATGCTGTTTTTTTTATTTGCATTTTGTTAAATATGACAGGGGTGGGCAGCTTGTGGTGCGCTTTATCATGATTATTAAGTAAAAGAGCGGTTTAAATCAGGAATTTCGAAAAAATACGGTATAAAAAAGGTAAGCGACATGAAACTCATCTGATTTTTTAAGTTTTTAAATTAATTCACTTGAAGTGAAAAATATTTTTAGTTTAGGAGCTATGTAAAGAACTTTAAAGCAATGACTTATAATCAAATGATCCGATACATTATGAGTACTTTTTTAACAAACTTAATATGCATTTCCATTTATTGTCCTGTATATCGAAAGTAGGAAATATTATTCAGCAGGATATGACATAGATTTGCTGATGCTTCACCCCCGAGACAAATGAGTACATCTTCGCAGAGCCTAATCTTGCAAATTATTTAACAGGTATTATGGTAACTGCGTGGCTAACCCTACCCTTCCAAATTATTTATCAAGTATTTTGATACATTTTTAAACGTTAGGGTGCATGCGTGGACTAGTAGGTAGAGTACTAGCCTAATAGTTGAAAAGTCACATGTTCGATATCTACCGAAAATTCTGGGACAAGCAAGTAGCTTAGCAGTTTGTGTTTGCTAGAAAATAAACCACAAGAAGGATATTAATGAAATATCCAAATTCTAAAAACTAATGTAAGATTTATGATTGTTTATTCGGACCATATGTAGACCTATGTCAAGGCCTCTTTTCAATATTTTGGTCATAATTTTTGCAATTTTTATCGCCAAACGGTTTTATCTATTTTTCTATACATAGAAATAAATTTTAAATAGATCTGCGTTAGAAAAAATTTTAATTACCTTTTGGTAGTTAAATTTAAAAGAAAAAATATGATTCGTATGTAGACTTTTGCCGAGGACTGTAATAATATTTTCTATTTTTCTATGCATAGAAATAAATTTTAAACAGAACCGCGTTAGAAAAAAATTTTAATTACCTTGTAGTTAAATGTAAAAGAAAAAATGTGATTCGTATGTAGACTTTTGCCGTGGACTCTAATAATATTTTCTATTTTTCTATACATAGAAATAAATTTTAAACAGAACCGCGTTAGAAAAAATTTTAATAACCTTGTAGTTAAATGTAAAAGAAAAAATGTGATTCGTATGTAGACTTTTGTCGAGGACTATAAAAACAACGTTTGGTAGCCATTTTCAAACATTTATTCTTCCTTATGACATTTATATTTGTCTTCTATATTTTTACAAGGAAGTCATAAAATATTACTAGGAATATATGTATGTAAATACATATGTATATTAGTATTTTTACATTTTAAATCCGCTGATGCACATGAAATTTAGGTAGCATTAAAACAAGCGTAAAATTAAAAAGGAAAAAAATCTATGTGCGGAATAACCCACTTTATATACCTCTGCTTAGCTACCTCTGATGCTTATATACCTACCTGGACTTTTCAATCTGTGTTTATTCCACTCACCTTTTCCATCCACAGTACACCTTCAATTAACTCTCGCTATACATATTTTTTGTAACTACTAAAAATATACTCTAAAATGATAATTTCCATATTTATTTGCACAAAATTCACTGTTTATATTAACAAATTAATTTTTATTGTTTTGTGTGCACAACAGATGCTGTTGTTATTGCATAAAAGTTTCAAGTGCCAATTTTAAAGAAGTGTTGATTGAAGTTATAATTTTTTCGTCTGTGTAATAACAAATTTTTAAAATCAAATACAAGGTATGTTATGGAGCAAACTTTTCGAATATTGTTGTGCTTATTGTGTATGATTTCTTAAAGTACCGACACACTTGAAATACTCTTGTTCAATAATTGATATTGTACAATAAAAATTACTGTGTGTATATTATATTTTTATGTGCCACAATATATTGAACAGTCTTTTGATTTACATTGTGCAAAAAGGATTATTTTGTAATTTGTCTATTTAGTACAAAATTTTTTGATTTTTATATATCACAATATGATACAATATTCTTAACCACACTTATGTATGTAGTAGGTTGTGTGTGTTTCGTTGAAAACGATAATAAAACACTCAATAATATTGTGTAGTCTATGGGTACCTTTAAAGAAAAAGAAAAAAAAACAAAAGATGTCCGAGCGATACCCGCGTAATACTATGCTTTTTCACTACGTATAAACTCCTACATGTGTTATGTAACATTAATGAAAAAAATATAAAAATATATACATGTATAATATTACTGCAACTCTCCTCTTATTGCAACCACCATATTTTTACATTGTAGACTCTATTAGCGTAACATGTAAGAATTTTCGGACTCTGTTATCGCAACGTATCATACTCGTTTCCGAAATATTTCTTTGAAATATTTGAACAAATCACTGCTTGGATTTTGGGCGAAAGTAATTTAGATTATAAAACAGAAGCTGAAATCGCATCAGCAGATAGTAAAAGCAATTATTTGGAAGTTTTTGATAGTGAATTTGGATTACCTAAAGTTAAATCAAACGGGATTATTCCCTATTTTAACAATTGAGATTTATGAGACGAAGAAAGCAAAATTGGTTTAAAAAATATTTTAGTTCTTCAAGAGCCTTGGAAATCTCCATAAAGCAAATGCATTTCTTGCTATAAGATATAAGCAGAAATATTTGACTTCTTTTAAATCTATCTACTGTCACAGTTTAATATATGCCATAGTTAAATACACATATTTACAAGGTGGCTTCAGTACAATTAGCTGCGAGAAAGGTATCTATAATGTATACATACGTCTGACATGGTTTGTGTATCTTCACATGTGTACATTACGAAATAATAGGAAATAATATTAAACTTAAACTGTCAAATTTGACTGTCATTTCGTGGACAATTGTTGTTTGCGCGAATTAAATATTTATTTTTTTGCCGAATTAAGTATTTATTTTTTACTCGAATTAAATATTTATTTTTAGCGCGAATTAAACATTTGTTTTCTGCGCTAATTAATTTTTTTTTATAATATATAAAGCAAAAACAAACAAAAACACAATAGGTAAATAACTTCGATTGCAAACAAGGAGAACCATTCACAGCGATTTTTTTATGTCCAATACACAGTATGCATTCTCGACTACCTTGTTATTCTATTGAAGTTATTGCTTATGTTTGAAAATGGATATTGCCCGTAGAAATGTGCAGCAGGTATTTTTATAGGTAAAACAATATTTGTTTGCATTGTGGTCTAAAAATGTTTGCCCGGATGTTGCATTGCAACAGATCCGCTCCCAAGTTGTTGCACGAGGTGAGGACGTACCGTATTTATTTGTCGAAAGATTTTCCTATTTCCAAAAAATTTATTAATATTTCTTTAAACTTACATTTTGCGAAAACTGTAAGAGGAGCAGCAAATACAACAACCCAACTTATCATACCAACAAACTCGCCATTCTCAACCATAAATTGTGTTAGCAAATACACAATCCACACAAAATAATCATAACAGGAAAAGTGTCGGTGTTTCCTCGTTACACTTCCCTCTATTTTTTAAGTGTTTACAGGAAAACCCATACATTTATTTGTATGACATATAAAGTATTTAAGTTTTATTATGATCGATAATTATAAGATGATCGAAAATTATTGGATTCTTATTATGTTTGATGGGCAATTCTAGCGAAATTTTGAATGTTATACATATATTTTCTTACTATATCAGTTGCAACAGATTCTTTATTAAAGTTGTACAATTTTAAGAGCTGTTCCAGACAAAAGGAAAATTTGAAAAGTTGTTAAAAGCCCTTCTCATTTATTCATCAACAAAAAATGTATGAAATAGAGCGGAAAAAACTAAGAGCAGTTCTCAAATTTGTTTGCTAATTTCAAAACTAATTAGCAGAATAAATTTCATTTCAAAGGAAATGAAAATTTGATTCGAAAACTTTTTGAATGTACAATATGATATAGAAATTTTTCAAATATTTTTCTACATTGCAAAATGTCAAAAATCCTTTTGGTTTATATACCTTAAGGGAGTTTGTCGACGAATGGTGCAAGGTAGACTCGATTCTCTTTACCTATTTTTAATCTTTTTTATATAATTAGCGCTCAAATGCTTGTACATGTGTTAATATGATATCTTTTACCAGATCGCATAGGAATCAGCAAATACTCTTATCCGGCATTGACTACTTTGTGTTCGAACAATCATTAGCCGTGGGTTCTGCACGTCTAAGGAATTTGTTGTCTAGATAAATACGCTCTTTTGCTTTGCCATTGTATTCTTTTAAAAGAAAACTACATGAATTTTTTGATACTAGTTTGTAGTCGTTTATTGATATCATTGTGGAATCGTTAGGATGCTTTAAATTAAAATTAAATTTAATTCTTTCTATCTTGGAAAATAATACTTGTAATATTTCATATTTACCTCAAGGCCACATTTATTATATTGAGCTATGAAATGAATAAATCTCCTTTGGTTGTAAAACTATTAAAAAGTTTCCTCTTATGAAATCATACAAAGATATTGATTCGCAACACAAATATGAAAATACATACACATAAATCAATGTTATATGTACATACTTATAACCAGTGAGCAGGACTTTTTTTTATAGTCATATAGTAATAGTTATAAAATTCTTTGATTGCTTTGTTTTAAAAACAATTTTTTTTTAAATTGCTAAAACTGACTTTTGAATCTGCCGAAAATGTATCTAAGTACATATTTTAACTAAATATGTATATGTAAATACAAAACTCAAAAAGCTTATGATTTTTACAAAGTCTAAATTTAAATCAATACTAGTTCCCTGACATTTCCTAGTATGTGTGTCCAATAATTTTCTAATCTAACGATTCCATAAGCTGCCAGGCCTGTTCGTTAAACTGAAATTAATATAGAATAGAAAAAGTATTATCCAATTTTTATTCTTCAAAATAATTTTTGTAAAAAATATTTCATATAAATATATAGCAAAACAGTATAGGTATATAATATAAAATTAAATGATTTTAATTTATCTGTTAATTTTTAAATACGGCCTAGATTATTTTTTTCTGATCAAAAATGTCTGCTGCTAAATAAGTAGGTATACATAACTAAATGCAGCATAAACACAAATATAAGTACATATGTATATGCGAAAACAAATCAATGACATTCCTCCCGTATCAGGTTTCGTAATATTCCGAGTCAAATAATTTTCTCAAGTACTAAATATAAGTAGTTTTAAGCTCATCTTTTAAAAGTTTGCCCAACTCAGCATGACTATAAATTCGCACTAGTTCCTCTACAAAAATAAAAAGAATATGCATATACATACATATGTACATGTGTATGTGCACATAGTGTGTATTTATGTAAAGTAAATATACCGATTTGAAAGAAGAAAAGAAAAACAAAAACAAAATGTTACGTAGGTACATACATATGTACATGTTTATGTATACTTATCTGACTGTCTGACTCTTGCTACTTGCTTTGGCTGCCTACGAGAACGCAAGAAGCTCTACACAACCTCACACCATATCTATCCCACCTCTGCTTTTTAAATGCCACCACAAATGAAATGACAACAAAAACAACATCTGCAAAATATTCTCAGTTTATAAGAAAAAGCAAAAAACATTCAAACTAAAAACTTATTTTTCATTCTGTTATGAATTGCTAAGAGAAGACAAATACAGATAAATAGATTTACAAAAATAAATGTGCGAATATAGAATAAAATTCAAATTACTAAATAGAGAAAATAAAAATGTGTATTGCATTTACCAAATAGACTCGACTGCTCGCTCCCATTCACTTCAACTTTTTTTGGTCGATTCCTTCATTCTCGTTCGTTTGCCAGAGATTAGCAATAATAAGATCATTATTACGTTTGAGTTAATGATGATAATGACAGTGGAAGTATTTTAGATACATGAACACACATCCACGTGTATGTATGTATGTACTTATATGCATACATATGCATGCATATGTACTTATGTACATACATACATATGTATGTATGTATAGTACTAGGGCAGGAGAAGCATGTGTTCTCTTGTTTTTGTTTTTGCTGTTGTCCTTTATATCACTATTGCATTAGTTTTATATATGTATGTAGTCGAATAAATAGATGAATAGTTTTTGCAAACGAAAATGCAAAAAAAAGCCATTATGTAGTGTCTGTGTTATCAACTCTGTGCTTTTTACACTGTTTTTAGAGTTATTCTACAAGTGGAGTTGATACATTGCTCTCTTTTGCATTAGATATTTGTTCCAAACCGATATAAGTAAAATTGATTAGAAATAAGGCTTGATTGCAAAAGAGATTAGATGGAACTAAAATATGACGTTAGGTGTACGCATAGGTCAGTGCACAGTCTTTTTTTGATTTCGATGACAACTAAACATCTTTGAAAGAAATAACAAGGTTATAACTGCTGATCCTGATCGTGGGAGTTTAATCAAATTATAATAGTCACCCATGACAAACACACGTTTTGCAAATCGCATGCTGTTTCAAAACTTATTCCTGCTTGTTCTAAAACTCACGCGTTTTAAAAATGTTCATAGTTAGTGCTTTGCTTCTTGTAATGCAAGCAAAAATTATATTTACAAAAAAGCCTCTAGAGCTTTTGCTTCTATAATAGCTTTAGAGAAGCTGCAATCAAGTAACATTATTAAAAAGGACGAACTAGGGAATTTCTTTCCATCTAATATATGTATGTACCTACATATATTTCATAGAAAATATAAATATATAGGCATCTTTTCTGTCCCCTTTGACGAAAAGGGACAAACATTTTCATTAAACAGTAATATGGTGTTTTGAAATGTTATACAATATATGTATATGTATACGAGTATATTTTTATAAAATTCTACTGTAAATTTCCGCGTACACCAAAGGTAATAATTTAACTTGAACAGCAGAAATAGGTCAAAACTTAAAATGTGCTTATGGTTTGATAACGTATTGATTAACATTTGGTGCGTAATTGTATTTTAAGGGATAAGTTTGCACAAGTAAAATATTTTACTCATTGTTCTCACATAAATCATCTACAGCAGAAAGCTATAGATAAAATATGGATTGGTGAAAATCTGAGAGCAAATTTAGTAATACTTTCAGTACCAATAACGAGGTAAATGCACTCAAGTGCTCAATAGGTTTCGGTTTTATTTATGTAGTTAACAAGTTAATGTAAGTATACTTCTGTAGCTATAGGTACAACGTTTTTAACATTTCGAAATATGTATGTATGTATAAGTAATAATTGTAATTAAAATATTAAAAAAAGCAACAATTATTGTCCTTTTTGGTCTACATATTTATATGCTGGCATAAGCTCCAGCGAAATGCCAGACATTTGCTTAAAACCCATAATAAATAATAATTTGAAATGAAGGAGAATATATCAAATAATATTGAAAAGCTAAAAAAGTCATAAACTTTTAAAGGTGTTAATATTGAAAACGCTCAATGGGCAACAATGTATGATGCAAGAAGTAAAAATCAAGTTATTTATCCACTACGTAAGTAAATAAGTACATGCCGTGACAGCTCCATGTCTTTGTTATTTTTTCCTCTCTAGCTTTAGCGGAAATTTCAATTTCATTTCTACACTTAATCATTGGTTGCGTGCATGCTTTTGTTGTTGTTATTTGTTGCTGCTGCTTATTGTGTCTTATAATTTTCTTTTGTTGCGAACGGGGTGCGGCTAATTGTTTGGAATTTCTTTCCCCATTCCGCTAAGAACTCTGCTATTTTGTGCGGTTTAAAATTATATTATCTCTTTCAAATCTCTTTTATCTTCCATGTTTTGTGCATCTCACTTCTTATGTTAAGTTTTTTATCTCAAGTTTGTTTTGTTTTGGAATTTTTGCAATACAGTAGAACCTTAGAAAAGTTAACTCTCATAAAAGTTAAACACGCGGATAAGTTAACAGTAGTTCATAATCCACGTGCAGCTCTAAAAAGTTAACTTTTCGGTTAACTTTTTAGAGGGTGTACATACATATATATGTACATCTAAAGTAAGTTTCTCGAAAGCAGTTGAAAGCATCAATAGCGTTATAAAATGGTTTGAGAGCAACAATGATGCAAATGATGTGTCAGACCTAATCAATATGCGCACGAAAATGATCAAGAGCTATTATACAAAAGAAAAGAAACAAATAAGCCTTGACTGCTTCTTTAAACCTCTATAAACTATTTTTCTGCGAACAAAAAAACTGAGCGGGACACTGAAATTGAATACCCAGTACAAACTAAACCTAAGTTTCTTTTTTGTAATAATGAAAACTATTATATATGTAAGTCTTTTAATAAAAATGTAACATTTGGTATCTAAAAAAATTGTTTACATATTACATACATACTTTATTTATTCCTTTTTTCGACTTAAAAAAACCGCTTAGAAAAGTTAAAAGTTCGAAAAAGTTAATACCCCTTGGGACATTTTGGTTAACTTTTTTAAGATTCTACTGTACGACATTCTGAAGACACTTTAGATAAAGCTAAAAAAAAGAAAACAAAAAAATATATTATACGTATGTATGTACATACATACATATGTATGTATGTACATACATATATAAAAAAACTAAATATAAAGATATCTTTTGTTCCTTCTTTCCTTCTAGTTATGAACAGCTTGTGTCTTCTTTGTTTATTGCTGCATGCGACGATTGCAAGTAAAATAGTTTAGTATGTCAGGCCTTAAAACGTTGATAATAAGCGTTTTTTGCTCTCTTGGTCTCTTACGCTCTTCTATCTTTCTCTATATGACTTTCCTTCTCTTTGAAAAGCACTTTTGCTTTCGCTTTTGACCGGTTTTTATTTTCATTATCAAGTTTTTGTTCTTTTTTTATTATTGTTATTTTTGCACATACAGGCAAATGCAAACACAGATAAATGTTGCCGCTAAACTTGTTACCACTTTGTTTTGCCATCCGTTTTTTTTTGTTGTAGTGTTTTGTTGTCAACCGTCATTGACGCATGCCCAACTGTTAAATAACTTGGACAAACGCTTGTGTTGCCACATCATTTCAAGCTGAGTTTTTAAAACTTTATAATAGAGAAGAAATAGGCTCTCTTTGGAAAGTTGTCTAGAAATAAATGAAAAAATAATGAGAACATACGTACATATAAAAAATGCATACCTGTACAGTGGGGACCAGAATTGGTTATAACGTTACCATGAAAATCCAATAAAAACCATAAAATTTATGTATGGTAAGAGCAGCAAGATATACATAATGTTTAAAAAATTTGATAAATTAATAAAAAAAAAATACGAAACATAAAGTTAAACTCAATAACATATAACAATCAATGAAAAAAGTGCAACTTATTCATATTTGAACCTTCTGAAAAAATTGATGTTTATTTTTGACTTCTTATTTAAATGCAGTTTCAGTTTATCAGTCATAAATTAAAACTCTAAAAAGCTTTAAAAAATCTTCCAGTGTTTGACAGCTGTTTAATATATACAAGGAAATATTGCAGAAAACTATTATAATTTAGAGACATAATAAAATTCATAAAATAAATATTAAAAAAACTCAAAACATTTGAATAACACATATTTATAATTTTATTTGTCATAAAACTACATATTACAACTCATTTTCGTGAAATGTAGAATAATTTGTCGATGGCCGTTTGCCTGCCAAACAAAAAAGAATCAGAATAATATGGTCAGTGTATTTAATTGGCTTTTTAAGTATCATTTAAGTTTTATAGAAAAATTACTGCAAAACTCAATTTCGGATTTAAGTAGAGCTTAATGATAAATTAAATTTAAATACGATGTTAAGAACTGGACATTAGCCATGGTCCTTTTGAAAGATTTAATCATGCCTCCTGATTGTACAGTGTTTACTAATCAAACGAGAATTCACCTATTGCGGTTGTAAACCACCAGACTTTCATTTCTATATATCACAGTTTATTTTATTAGATCGCTAGCCATAGTACTATATGTATGTATATCAGCATACAGACGTAATCAAATAATTATAACATCAGATTTCAAACAGTTTCCTTATAAATACTGAGCGGAAAGAAAGATTTGTACATGTAATAAGTTTTGCTGTAATTGTTATAATAAATTTCATCAGTACTAAGATTTAAAGCTACTTTTTTAATGTGCTCTTTTAAAGACATTTTTAAAAGCATACTTTCTTAAAAGTAGTACTTGTTCAAATACATAGTTAAGAAAAAGAACTTTTTGCAACGGAAATTCTGTTTATTAAAAAACCAGTCTCATATTGGGGGAAGATAAGGTCCCCCCCACCCCCCTTAGTTTTGGAAGTTGTTATAGTGCATCGGCATAAAAAAATCTTGTTACTTACAAGTTCACCATCAGCAAATTTAATAATTTAAGCAACTTACCCAATTTTAATTTAGTTATTAAGCTTAAAGGTCTCTCTTAATGTATTTTATTTATCGATATTTGATTGTTCGGCATTCTTCAAGTATCATTTTCAATATATTTGTTTATTTTTAATGTTAATTTCTAAATTTATATAAAATTTACCAAATATGTAGATACAGTAGAGGCTCGAAAAAGTTAAGTAGTTTGTTATAGGGGTGCTTAATTTTTCCGAATTCTTAACTTTTCCGTGATATGAAAAATGCATATGTTTATACACGTATTTATACATTGTATATATTATTAATGTGTATATAATACACATGTATATACATATGTATGTATGCAAATGTATTAATTTTTAGCTTTTAAAATAGGATCACTTAGTGAACAGTTTCTTTCACGTTGATATATGTAAGAACCATTTGTACAGCTGCTTCTCCAAATTCACGAATTCTGCCTTATGTATAGTCTTTCTCTTAATTTCGTCACATGTACCTGACACTGCAGCATAAATGTTTGCTTTATTTCTTTTAATTTTAGAATTGAAGATTCAGAATCATGAAAATCCATGGCCAATCGATTAGCCAAAAACGCCTTCATCTAATTTTTTTAAAATCTTGCATTTTTCGGAAACTGATAACCTTTTTTGCTTACGTGCTGCTGATATTGTTAAGATCAAAAGAAAACTAATAACTGATGCAAAAAAAAGTATGAAACATTACGTACGAATGTAAAGAATTTTATAACGGTAAATGACGAATGTGTTGAATTTTTTATGATACCCATGTACTTATATAGTACTACATATATTAATGCGACAATCGACATACATATGTATAAGAATTCAAAATGATGTTAAAAATATAAAAATTAAATAAAAACAAAAATTACTCAAAAAAGTTAAGAAGCACTTAACTTTTTAGAGTTCCGTATGGTGACAGAAAGCTGCTTAACTTTTCCGTATTCTTAACTTTTGCGCGTCTTAACTTTTATGAGCGTCCACTGTAATATAAAATTTAAAAAATTAAGTAAAATTTAAAAAATTAGAACATATATTTAGCGTTACTTTGCCATATTTTTATATAATTGTTTTTGTTTTTTGTTAAAATAAACAACAATTTACGCTAAAATAACGATAGGGTTTGTCTAAAAGAAATACAAAAGTAGGACTTCAATGTTAAATTCTATATATAAGTTATACATACTTACGTACATACGAGTATACGACAGCTCACTCAATCTGAATTAATGTATTTTTCACTCATCATGAAAATGCATATGTACATATGTATGTATGTATGTACACTTGTGGACATACAATTAAGTCACTCATGCAATCTTTTATTTTGCAGTACAAAAATAACAGTACATCAATTTTTTATTTATTCTAATTATTTTCAAATATATGTTACCATCATAGTTTTTTAAAAATAGAGAAATATTCAGCAATATATACCTTAATTTTGTTTGAAATAATTAATTTCATTACGCGCCGTAAAGTTCAGTGGACACATAATTAAGTTATCTGAAAAAAGTAAAACAAAATGTTTTGAAATTGCTTTATATTTAATTCAAACTGTTTTGAACCTCTAATATTTTGTTTTGTAGTACTTTTGGCGTATTACTTCAGTACATTTGTCTAGCATTATTTTTACCAAAGCCCAACACTGTTGAGGAGTAATGTCATTCTACTCTGCCTGGATTTGCCGCGAAAGTGCATTCTTTTTTTTAATTTTCTTGGCTGCGACTGCTTGTTTTACGTCACCCCATAGATTTTCTATGAGTTCTTCAAATCGGGACTTTTGAGCTGGTCCCATTTTTGGCCATCGAACCATGCTTTAACAACTTGTGATATGTGCTTCGGGTCGTTATCTTGCTGAAGTATTCACGCAGAGGCAAATCGTTATCACAATAGTTACTTAAATTGTTCTGTAAGATGTTTTATTACATTTACGCAGTCATTTTCCTTTAGATTTTCACTAGTGGACCAACCCCAGATGAAGTAAACTACCCCAACACCATTACTGACGAGCCTCCATGCTTGGTGGATTTTTAGTGCACTTTAGGTCTAAATATTTGCGGACCGGTCGTCATACATAATATCTATCATCGTTTCCGGAAACAATAAACTTTGATTCATCACTCCAAAATAATAATTTCCAAAAATTTTCATCGATATGTTGGTGGATATTGGCAAATCGCAAACGCTGCTAAATATTCTTTTTTGAAACGTTAAGTTTATTTCTCGCTATGCGGCCACAAAGTTTATTTTCAGTCAGACGTCTTCTCACACGCCTTGCAGATATTTTAAGACCGTGTTCCGACTACATGCACGCTCTAATTTGTTTAGATGTGAACAATGGGCCAGCTTTGCTCATCTTGACCATCAGCCCATCTTCAGCAAATGTTGTTTTACGTTGTTTATTTCGTTGCAAATTATTAAAATTCTTATATAATTGGTAATGTTCAATAGCGCTGACTGCCTTTTCACGAGATAATGATAAAGCTTTTACCACTTGAGCAAATAAGCCAACATTATGGAGGCAATTCCAAATGATCTCCCTCTCAGCTGCAGAGGAGCTCTTATTTTTACCCCTATCTTGACCATGTCAGATGAAACAACAGGGAAAGGTTATAATATATTTTAATTGACTAATAAACTTTTTTGGCTTCCAAAAAAATTTACTAAACATAAGTATTAACGTTCTATAAAAAAATGACTTAATTATTTGTCCACTGTACTTCGCGGCGCGTAAAGAAATTAGTGATTTCAAACAAAATTACTTATTATATTGCTGAATATTTTTCCATTTTTAAGGAGCTATGATGGTATTGCATATTTGAAAAAAAATTCGAATAAATAAAAAATTGATGTACTGTTAATTTTGTACTGAGAAATAAAAGACTGCATGAGTGACTTAATTGTATGTCCACAAGTGTATGTTATTAATAAATGCTTTTTGATGATAGCAAAGCTACATATACATACACATGAAAAAGGCAGAAAAAATTCGCACGACCCAACTAAACGTAGGGACTAATAGAAGCATTAAGTTAAAGTAGATTGCTGCACAGATTATGTTAATGTGGTTGACTTAGATGATAAGAGAATATTATTCAAGCCTCCATTTACCACAAGTATTCCACACGAGCACTTATTGTGTAGATTCGTAATATACTAGTGCTTATCTAGAAATTCCATCGCACATTCAAGAAAGTGAGCGATTTGTGCGGCTGCCAACCGATGTTGCCCGACGAACTATACATACCAAAATATAGAGAAGGTGTTGACTATAGAAAGTCGCACCAGAATACCTCGAATGGAGAGGAAATAGGCTTGAAAAATAATATTTTCTCAATGCCAAAGCAAATAAGCACATTTAACTTCATTTCATTTAGAGAATTTCCGCATTAAATTATTTAAATTCTCATTGTATGTAAAAAGTATTAATTTCTAAAAAAAATTTGATTAAAAAAGAAAACGAACCACATTGAATTACTAAGAACTCCTAATATTCATTTCACGCAGTAGTTTTGATGTTCAGGTATGTGAAGAATTTCAATTTCGATACAAAAACGATCTTAAATCGATTGAAAGTGTGTTGGATTGATATTTTTTATGGTTAATTTAATTTTTAAGCTTGAGGTCTTTTATCGTTTAACAATTTTATTATAGCATTTTGCTCAAGTTGTGATCTACCTCTAAAATTTTGTTGATCAAATTGTCTCTTTTTCGGCAATGTCCTGTGCACTTCACACCATGTTTGCTTGTGGCTGTATTCTTCGCCGGTATAAAGTAAGTCTTGTATTACTTTTGTGAAATGCCTTTTCAAAAGACGTGGTATTATCATCATGGGAGGTAAAGATGACCAATTCCTTTCTAATAACATATGACGTTATTTTATGAAGAATTTCATGAATATAAAAAATAATATTGAAGTTAAAGCAGAAAATAATTTAAATAATAAAAATGCAATATTAATGCTTTCATTCTTCCTCCGCTTTAAGTCCCAAATTCATCGAAAATAAACCTAAATTTATTATTTATAAAAAATGAGTATCGAAATATTGATTATTTTTTAATAAAATTAAATTAATTAAACGATAAAAGACCTCAAGCTTAAATTAACCAAATTATTATAAAAAAGGTCAAAAAATATAGATATACTATTATTGATATTTTTTATTTTGTTTTTTTTTTCGATTTCCGTATCTATTTTGTTTCCATAAAAAAATTTATCGTTTTACTATGTGACCATTTCGAAAAAAAATCGGTTTAAAAATCGAATTTGCTATCGGTATATGATTTGAATTTATTTGAAAAAAAAAAGAATAATATAAATATTTAAGTAAAAGTGGACTTTATTAAGTAATTAATAAAATTATTTCATATTTTGATTATTAAAGGGATAAAACAAAAGCCTTCGCTATGACTTATGCTCTTAGTTTATAGTCGCAAACGTGCAATAAAATATAATTCAGTTTGAAAAGAAAAACATTTATCTTTATACTTACAATGATTGCATTTGATGCCGTAATGCACTCCATAACGCTTGGAATGCACCCGCAAGTTACAAAATCGAGGAAATCGTGTGACCATTCTTATTTAAATTAAAATAATGAATAAAGCCATGAGAAATACGTGAAATATAAAATCCTTATGGATGTAAATACATACTTATGTAAGTATGTAAGCCAAGACATCAATGAACTTAGATGTTTTCTGGTAGGGTCAGTGGGTCAGAGTCACCTCTTTAACGTTCCTTTTTTATATTTTCTAGGTCAAAAGCAATTTTTTTCATAATAAATTCTTGACAACTTGTATATTTTTTATATATTATATTATTATTATAGAATGAAATGGAATCGAACAAAATGTGAAATATGAAATCGAGCGACTTACTAATTCGATTTACTTTTTAAAACGATAGAAATTCGTTACATTATTTATATTTAAAAAAATAGTAAGCTTTATTTATTTAATTTATTTATGCTAGTTGAATTTAATGAAAGGATAGTGGTTCCTTTTTCAAGTGATAATGTGGTCTTTTCCTCGTGCTGTATTTTTAAAAATGGTTGATAGTACAAAAAACTGCTGTATGCTAAACTTGTAGGAAATTTTATTATTTACATTATTCTTAATAACATATAACGTCATTTTCGGGACTGGAAATGAGTTATTCACTAACAACCGATCTTTGTGACCTCCAGCCTCTGATATTCCGTGGTGCTGTTGTACAGAATTTCGGCTTCCTATTTCGCATATTGAGGTAAAATCCTTATTTGGCTGAACTAATACAGTTTCTAGAAGAATATTATCAGAAAATTTATGTGGACCATTGGTTTTCTTAGAATTTTCATAGATTACGTTTTTTGCTTTATTTTCTTAAGGAAACAATTTGAACCAACCTAATTTTCTATTTAATATTACAACAAAATTATTTTAGTTGAAAATAGTAAGAAACCAAACTTGACATTCGGCCTCTTATATTTATCTTGTGGCGCGTTTCTACAGAATTTCAGTTTCCTATCTTACATTTTCAGGTAAGAAACATATTTGGCTGGACTAATACAGTTTTTAGAAAAATATGAGTAGAAAATACAATACCTTCCTTCTCGTGACATATTTCGTGTATTTTGTGGGTTAGGATTAAAAGCTAATTAGTCCTTAACTTTAATACGAGGGCAGTTGACTTTTTGAATAAAGCAGAGATTTTGGATAAAAAATCATTTTATTTTCCAACAAGGCTCCTTTCAGCTCTATAAAGTTTATCCAAATTTTTTCTAATTTTGTTTATCCCTTCCAAAAAATTAGATTTGTCGAGGTCATCAAAATACACATTTGTTTGTGAGATGATTTCATAGTTGGAGTCTCTTAACGCCGAGCCATTTCTTCACTCAGGGCTAAAATCGCAGAATAGGGCGGATGAAGGAGGAATTTGTAGCCTTAATTCATGGAAACTGCAAATGTGTCCAACCTTGCATTGTCCTGGTGGAAAAGAACTTTTTTCTTAGCCAAATGCGGTCGTTTTTTTTGCCTCCTCATTAAATCGACCCAATAAGTTGGCATAATATTCGTTATTGATTGTTTTATCTTTCTGAAGTTAGTGAATGTGGATTATATCGAGTGCATCTCAAAAATGTTCGCCATGATTTTATTGGCTGAAAATCCCATCTTGGCGTTCTTTTGCGTCGATTCACCCAGAAAAACCCAATGTTTTGACTGTTGTTTACTCTCTGGTGTGTTGTGGTGGATTCACTTTTTTTGTTCACGGTTACGAAACGGTGTACAAACTCGTCCATTTTGCGGTTGAAAAGCGGTAAACACTTCTGCAAAGTTGTCACACGATTGTGGGTAATGCGGCACCCATTTTACCAAAAACTTTCTCATACCCAACAGATCATTCAAAATTTAAACTAATGAGCCATGTCATACGCCAATCGTGGCAGTTTTAATCTCCGATCAGCAAACACCATATCGGTAACTTTTTCGGTATCTTCCGTGCTTCTATGGCCACTTTCTTACAATTGAAATTTATGGTGTAGAATTCTCATAGTATTTAAACAATGGTTTTTCCGGCAAAAAATGCTTAAGGAACATACGAACTATACTTTTTTCTATTGTTTCCTCAAATCACGCGGTAGTCTGTTATCAATTTTGACAGGAATCAACTGACATATGCCTGTTGACAGGAGCAGTGTTGTACTTTTAGCTAAGTGGCGGGAAATTAAAAAAATTCACAGCCTTATTGACCTACCCTCGCATGTTTAAGTCCTGCGTGTAGTGTGAATCAGAGCATTATTAATATTATATTCTCCGCTTTCAATTAATTACGTTTTCACTGTTTTTGTGTAGCTTTTAGAAGGTAATTCTTGCAGAAATCCATGCTAAAGGATGCCTTTTTGAATCAAAAACCTTCCTTTTTTTGAAGCAAATAAATAATTTGTCAGATGATCACTCTGTTTGCAATATAAGTCTGATCGGGACTTTTTAATGCCATAATTTGATAATTGTTCTTTAAACATAATGTACAAACAAATCTTTTAATATATCTTAATATACTTAGATATTTAGAGTAACTTTTGTCCTTACGTTCTTATATTTTGTTCTTTTTTAGCCGCTTTGGAATATAACATTTTCCACAAATTTGATTCTTAACATGGACGATTTTTCAGTGCCACTTTTGGCTGAGAGTGCGATTTTTAACAATAATAATAACAACACTAATAATCACAACACAAACATGCATCATCACAAAGATCACATGTTGGCTGCTGGCAGTACACCTAGTACTACGTCCTTTATGTATGATTCAACACTACCCACCACCAAAAGCGAAATGTCTATGGCTAAAAGTGATTACAGCACCTTTACTACTTGTATACAACAATCGGCTCTACTCGATCATCGTTCAGCCATAGATTCCAATCTGGATGCTGGTGTCTCATTGGGTGCTTTATGTGATTTAAAATTTTCGGGCGGAACTCCCTCTATTTTAGGTGATTCTAATACCAATTTCAAAGGCTTACCACCATTTCTGAGCAGCATGGAAACTAATCAAATTATGAATGGCCTACAGAAGCTCAATACTACAATGGGTTCACTGAATGGGGGGCCATCCTTTTCTAATATTTTATTTGCCAGAGAAGCTACAGAACTCAACAACAATAACATTTCATCACCCTCACATCAGTATATGACACTGAAAGTCAATGAAGTACAAAACACTGCCGAATCTTCTCAACAACAAAAACATCATCATCATCACTATTTACCAAGCACAGAAACAACCAGGCACATGACGCCACCCAATGAAAGCAATCCTCTCCTAAATTATGGAATCGCCAGTACATCTTCCGCTTTAGTAACGAATCTTAATACAACCACAGATAATACAATAAGAAATCGTTTGAATGGCTTGAAAACTCACCAGCAACACACAACCCTCAATGAACAACTTATTACAACCAAGACAGCTATTACAAGTGATAGACATAACACTGCCAATATGAGCAACGCCACCAATCATGCAATAAAACAAACTCTAGCCACCTCAACGACCAGTACAAGATCTACCGTACACAGTATTGACGAATTAGCATCCAGTTCCTGTACACTAACCTCTTCTTCATCGACTACCCCAAATACTCAAGCAAGTAATGGCAATAATATTCCAGCCACCACCTCACTGTCTTCAACAGCAACAGCAATAGCTACAACAGTACCTTTATTAATAAACAGCAATGAAACCCTTGAAACTCAACAGCAGCGACGAAATGTTGCTCTTCCTGTTGCACAAGCTGAAGCAAATACTCAACAACAGCCTCATCAGCAAACATCACAATTTCAGCAACTAAGACCTCGGCAGCAGCAGCAACAGCACCAGCATCACCAGCAAACTTTGACCAATTCTGCTACCTTGAGTAGTGATAGTAACGACTCTATTTCCTCCTCCGAGGATTACGCTGACCTCGAATTGAATGAAAAATCGGGTAAGTGAAAAATTTAAGTAATATTTTTCTATTGTTTTAAATGATTTTTAGATGTTATATTGGCAATATTTCGTTGTTGCTAGTGTAATGCTGCAATGGAAGAGATGTTCAAAAATAATGATTAAATAATTATTTACACGTAAAATAAATTACCAACATCAACCACTAATCTATACTCGTAACTATACAATAAATAGTCAAAGGAAAAACAGTTCAGAATCCTTTTCTCCTCTGTTCGTCATTAAATTTGAATTTTTCTGTTTGTTTTTAGTGGCTTTTAGTGAAATTGGTTAAATATCATGGGATTTATAAGCGTTTGAATCAAACATACGAGTATGTAATACACCAAGCAAACATTCGGGATTGATATTCAATTCAAAATGTTCGCAAAGTATCTTTGGATTGGGGATCATCGCCTTTGTTCTTGCAGTCCTTTAAGTTTTAAATACAATCAAGCTTTTGATTGTTTTGCGGTGTGACTCAGGGCAATTGGTACAAATAAGAATTTTTTTTGCTTACTTAATAACTTTTTTTGTAAAATTTGTAAAGAACTAAAAAATAGTTCTGAATAATCGCTAGTTGAATTAAGAAATACGTTAGTCTCTGCAGAAGACTTCTTTTTGATATAAAGCGTAATTGGTGATGGTGTTGTGAAACGTTTCCGGTTTAAATAAACCCTTTTCAGTTTCTTTTTGATGTTGCAGGCTTAAACTTGAAACTATCACTGAAATTACAAATAAAGCCACTCACTAAATGTTAATGCGAAATATTGAGCAAAAATGAAGAATAAAAAAAATTTAATCTGGTGCTTAAAGAAATATTTATTTCATAAAGCGCTATAAAGAATATTTTCTGCATGAATCTAAAGTCAAAAGTCCTTAAATATAATAAGCTGCGGCTCGGAATTTAAAGAAATTAAAATACATTTGGATATAGCAAAAAAAAATTGGAAGAATCTGATTATTATCTAAACCAAAGATCAAGTATCATAGTGTATATTGATTTTCATCGGCGCACATTTAAAAAAATTGCATATTTTCTCATGTCAGCTAAATATAAAATGCGACAATAATCGATAAACCATTGTGTTTTATTGAAAAAAAAATCCTTATCGTATTTTTTAAACTTTGAAAATTTTCTAAACCAAAATAATTTCAAATATTCCACTACCATACATGTATGTTAATTAAATACTCCCTAGACCATCACTTCTGTCTAGTGTTTTGTACCACACTTCGTATTTGGTGGTATGTAGTAGCCTTAGTGATTATCGATAACTTTACCAGATTCCCATGGACCCTAGGATTTATCCTGTAATGGTTATTTGTGATATATTTTAAGAGATCATGTTATCACAATGGGAAGCACAAATCACAAGACTTATTCTTTGCTGGTTATTGATGGTACTTCTTTAGAGATCATATGACAGCTGTAGTGAAAGAAATTTGTTAGGAAAACGCAAATGATCTGGGTTACTACTAATATTGATCCGCTAGCCGAATTTGATCTGAGAGATCGTGGAAGCAAGGGTTCTCTGTATAGACATTAAATTCCATTCCATCATCCATTCAGAGGTTATAGCCTCAACAAACTCATGACCTGCTTTGGCGTGTTCTCTATAGCTCTATGATCCTTACATCGGGGCGTTTCCGGTGTGATCTTTCAATTGCTTTTGTGTGATCCACATATATATCGAGGAATTTCCTTAAACTAGATTTACATCAGTCTTTTATATTAAATAAAATATGTCTGTAGGTAGGGTTAGCATGCAGATTAGTAGATATTTAGTAAGCTGGCAATCGACAAGGCCCTACTTACTGGCGACCATAAGCTGTCTTGGTTATTTTTAGCAATTTTAGTAAATTATGGATTGCTACTTCAAGGAGGTGCAAGCCACCAGTTTTGACCCACAGTTACGTGGTGTTATATGTTCCAATTAGACAACACGTAACTCTATCTTTATGTCTAATAACTGCTAACCGCAGTTTTATTTAAAATCTTAAATTCATCTCTGATTGCATTTAAATCACATTTGAGTATTTAATTGTATTTTTCCACAAGCGTAATTATGACAGCGTCTCCTTCAATTTGCAAGTTTTAAATAACTTTAAGCTCTGTGGCAAAAACAATTAATGCAACAGACTGTAAAATTATAAAAATACAACTACTTACTTACAATACATATACATACATACATCTTTTCCAAGCTACTTGCAACAAGTACGAGTACTTAATGCACCGAAATGACCATCAAATGTCATTTTCAATGTCTCTAACATGTAAACATAATACTCGTACATAAACTTTTATGAATGAAGCTACGTACATATATGAAGAGAGGACGAGTTAGAAAGAGAGCGAGAGAGAACGTAAACAAAAATCCATTTGATGACATTCACCTTGACCTAAAATATTTCCACAAACTTTCCAACAACAAAAACAGCGACAACAACTAAAAAATGTAGCTCTTTGTTTGGCCCCCAAAAATTATACTTCCCATTAATGCAAGTCTTTTCGGTTTTAAAGAAAAATATATATACATACGAGTATATGCATATAATATGTCGTTATCAGAACTAAATTAAATGCATCGCAGAAAAAGACCTGATAGACAAATAAAAATAAAACCAATTTAAATTCATTTAATCAAACGCATAGAGAAAAGGCGTACAAAATTAACAAGCAGTTGATACTGGCAACTTAACGACGACTCTATGTCACTAGATGGACAGACAGACAGATAGGCAGACAGTTAGGCAGACAGATACGAACGTTGTGACTGTGTTGGATTTTTTCTATAAATTTTTTTTAAATTTATTATTTTGGACTGGACCTCTGGGAGGTTTTTTGGTGGCGTAAAGTGTAATGACGAGGTTGTGTGTTTGAGCGTATTTCATATACAACTTGTTGGCCTTTAAACGCAACAACACTCACAGACACTCATAATCTTTGCGCTGACATTCATCAATGTCAGTGTTGCATTAAATAGTATTTATGAAAACAAACATAAACGCACAAGCAGCGTTAGAGCAGCATGCACCTAGAAAACATTTGAATATTGTAGTATATATTTTCTTGTGCAAGACGAAAAGGCAGATGTGTTATGCGGGGAATAAAAAGTAGGAAAAATAACAAAACATGCAATTAATCTAATGCTGCAGACCTTCAGTGGCTGTAAAAAAACAGAGAGATGCATTGAATGAACAGCGCATACGATGAAGAGTTAAATTGATGTAGTAGATGTGTATTGTATCTGTGTGCTTGTTTGATAGACACACAGACGCATTAAGTGTTTACGGAACCAGGGGGTGAAAGTGGTTTTTCCTTTATGGTTTTGCTGTGACATTGAGCAGCTATTGTTGTTGTTGCAAGTAGTTTCATTTATAAGTAGGTGAAGGTTATATAAAATATTTTTTTCAAATACTTGTTGCACTTCAGTGCAAAGTAGTGATAGAAAATGAAACTGGTACATCTAAAACAGAGTAGGGAGTATGATGCTTGTAAAAAAAAAACATTGAAATTGATGCAATTTCATCTTTTGAATGTTCTTGCTCAAGAACACAGTTTGGTCATGATTTATGAATGAATATGTTGGAGAGAAGGTTTTCTATAAAATATAATTGGCCTATTGGTCGCCAGGATGCATTAAGCCATAGGATTTCTTAATGTATGGAACAGGCTTAACGCAAATTTCGCAATGACGACAAAATGTGGCAACATATCCTCCTATTAAGTAAAATACAATAAGTTTTAGCGTGTTTAAGTGAATTTCGCCTACCACTCCGATGCTTTGTACGAAATTAAAGAAAATTTTTGCTGGATATCGTTAATCTAGCACGAACTGTCGAAATTGCAATCGAAAATTGCCAAACACGATAAGGGGGAATGTTTCTTTATGTAAATATCCAATTGTGAGACAAATTCGTAGTATTTTTCGTACTTGTTTGTCGTTACGTAAAATTCTTTTTCACAAAATGAGGTGGTGTATATCAAGGGATGTCGAATGACACATACTATATAAGAAATAATAGCCATACCAGTAAAAAAAGGAACTTCCAAAACATCATGAAATTGCTTAGATTATAACCCGATAGTACTAAATAATCGGATCATTTCAAGTGGATTTATACCTATTCACAGATTTGGATGCTATCTCTAATATATTGTAAAAATAATTTATTTTAGATTTCTCTTTGAAAGAAAATAGTTTTATATTTAATTGGGATTGCTAATTTACCATTGGGAATATTTTACATCTGAAAAGGGTCCAAACGAATCAATAGCCACCATTTATTTTTTTCTTGTGTGAAAGTAATTGTATCAATTATTTATTGATAAAATGTGCTTTCATTTAGATTTATATAAGTAAATATATATATACATACATATATATATATATATATATATATATATATATATATATATATATATATATATATATATACAAAGTATTGTAAAAATTGAGAAGAGAGTTTTAGAGATTCGAAAAAGGAATTTTGTCAACTTGACTTCCTGTGAAGTTCAAAAGTTGCACTAATTAATTTTTGGAAGCAATAAATATATAGTTTCTTGAATTTAAATTTTTTTATACATATTTAGGTAACAAGTTAGTACAAACATATATAAAAATATAAAAAATAAAACCAAATGTAGCCAGTTATATATATATATATATATATATATATATATATATATATATATATATATATATATATATATATATATATATATATATATATATATATGTATAGATATATATATATATATACACAGTATAGGAACTGTTCAGATCTTTGGAAACGATTTTTTACTCATAGGGAAACGAAAAAATTAAATTTATTGCAAATTTCTCCGATCGTTTGCATTTTTATTTAATAATTGTTTACAAAACTTTTCAAAAGTGTTTATTATATATACATATATAGTTTTCATCTATTTTTATTTTCAACGTTTGATGGTTACAAGGAACTCTTTCACTATTTAAAAAAATTGCACTTACACGTAATTTGAAAGTCTATTTTTCCAATTAAAATATTACAATTGAAAATTAATTTATATGCTTCAGCATCGCAATAGAAATAATACATATGGTATATTCATCGCTATGTTAGGAGCTGAAGTGAATATAATTTTTAATTAATCTTTCTCTGGAAATACATACATACATATCCTTTAACTCAGCCAACGCCAGAAATATCCTCCCGAACACACACATTATATAATATACATTAAAACCATCCACCTTAAAATCATTTAAAATATATATACACGTATGTGTGTAAATATTTTTATGGGAATACTTCCCTTGCAATTGGATCCTAAGAGATTTAAAATAATTTTAATTATTCTAATTATTAAACTTTTATACTTCTTTCCATTGATATTTCACATTTAAAATTATCATCTGTACGAATGCAAGTATAAGTTTGTACAACCGTATATACTTGTATGTATGTCGATACATGTTTTGTAATTAGAACATGACGCTAGCGACTAGCAATTTGTGTTATTTTATTTAAAAATAAATATTTAGTATTTTCACAAAATTGCATTGAAAATTTAGGTCAAGCTCAAGCGGTGTTTTCTAATATATTCGAGATTGCATACAAGGATGTTTTAAAGTAAGATTCTCTTTACAACTCAACAATATCAACAAATACAGTAATGATAGTAACAAAATAATATGTACATACATACATATATTCATACATGCACACTATACATACATATATGCAAGTATGCATTTACATAAAAACAAATATAAATTATTGAGCAATTATAAAAAGCGTGTTGCCAGATGTGAGTATTTTGCTTGTTTGTTTGGCCATTAAAAGATATTTGCAGTGTACAAGCCACTTACTAAAGCTCTGGTCTGCTTCACAATAACCGTATGAAAGCCTTAGTTACTAAAGTCCTTAAATCAAAGTTATAATAAAACTTTTATATTTGTAACATTTAATATTTTTTAAAAAGTATTTTGAAATTCAATTTTTAATGCTTTTTTAAATAGCTATTCTTGAAGATTTGAAGAATAAAAAGTTTGAAATAAAACTCCTTTAAATGTAATTTTGCTAAATGTAAATTTACAAACAGTTTTTTTCTTTTTAAAATGGTAATTTTTTAAAGATATTTTTAGTTTCTTTTAAAACATTTTAAAAAGCAACTTTTATGGATATTTTTTGGTTTTCTTATTTGCTTAAAGGTAATTTTGGAACAGCCATATTATTAAATAATTTTTTTTTTTCATTTACATCCTGCATATATAAACTTCGTTCGTTCGTGCAAACAACAAAAAAAAAAAATCAAAATTATTTGTGTTTTCAATAAATATTTTTATGACTGATAGCCGATCGTTCTTGACGTAAGTCTGGGGGCAAATCACGGCATTCGATATCGATCGAAATTTCAAACAAAATTGTATTGAAATTTCGATCGATATCGAATGCCGTGATTTGCCCCCTGACTTCTGTATATGTAGCACAAAATATGAACTATTTGTAATCCCCTTCCTCCCGTGTATGTATAATCAGAATAATGGGTCTAGTTTTCAAGATATACGAGTACTTATTTTTTGTTAAAATTGATTGAAATATTTTTAAAACTATTTTTTATAAAGCGGTATTTTTCAAGACATTTTTGGGATACTGCTTTAATTTAAATTGGGGCTTGGAAATTATTGTATTAAAATTTTCTGTACTGTTTTATAATGGTTTAAATTAGGTTAGGTTAGGTTAGGTTGATTGGAGGGGTGTGATAGCCCATGTCATACGACATACACTTAAGCCAGTGAAGGCTTGTTGTGCGCTCCCTTTAATTATCAGACACAAACTGCCAGAGTTCTGCGGCAGGATTCGAACCTGGGACCTTCGCACTACGAGTCTAGTACACTACTTACTAGTCTACGAAGTAAACTGACCTTTGTTTTTATAAAACATTTTTAAAATTTTTAATATGAGAAATAAATTTGTAATAAAATTTTTATAAAAACAAAGATTTTGGAATTTTGTTTATTTTAAAGCCTATTTCATTACGGTTTTTTTTTGTAAATATTTTAGTAATTTTTTAATGAAAATATGGAGTGAAATATATTTAATATACAAATACATATAATATTGGAAATTTTTGGATCATTGTACAATTTCCCATTATATTTGATTGCAATTGTGCAAAAAAAAAAATGTGGTAACACAGCAAAAAAATATAGCTGTACTGATTAGAGAATAGCAACGAGTCACTAATTAGTCAACGCAATCAAACATGTGTGAATGCATTTGCTTTAAAATTCAAAGCACTACCTCTAATTAAATTTTTTCAAACGAATTTCACACATAATGACGTTAAGTATATTCATTGGTATGCTCTTTGTGTACACAGATATCTTATTTTGTGACATGGATATCAAAGCGACAACACCTTATCATTCTCTCATACTGACCTCAGCTCATCTATATTATTTATAAATTCATGTAATTCCTTTGTTGCATAATAAATAATCACAAATAGTTTTACATTACATTATTCCTTCATAGTGGCAACTCTCTAACAAATAACGAAAACTTAAAGGTCATTTTATATTTATTGTTATTGTTATTGTTGCATTATTTTTTTGTTCATAATTCTGTAGTATGTAGTTTGTATTGCACTACCTGACATTGATCTAGTTTTTTTTTCTAATATGAAACTCTTACATGCACGCACTCTTTGATATGCATTCACCTACATACATATGTACATACGTACATATGTACATATATATGTATGTACATGCATACGATTTTGTGCATTGAGTGTATTCGTGTGGCTAAAGCTAATACCCATAGCTATTCTTCTTCTCAATTTATTTTTATACTGATGTAATACCATAGACTGCACTTGTTCATTATTATCGAAATCGTCATTATAATTATTATCATAGAATTGTATTGAGAATATAGAGACATGCATGCCATGCAACAAGCTTATAAGAAATGGGTCAAAGTCAACGTTTTTCAAATAGAGAAACAAGAGCAACAGAAACTAACAAGCAAACGAATGAACAAACGTAAATGAAATAGAATGAATGCATTTTTTGTTTTGTTTTCACAACCACACATACATGTGCAATCACATGCACAACAGTTGTGCATACACACACACATACACTAATGGCACAAGGTTGCCAGACATATATACTTGTAAAAGTTTGTTGTTGCATAATTTTGTTTGTTTGTTTTGTGTTTGTGTTCGTGTGCGTCTGTGTGTGCTTGTGCATTAGAGTAAAAAATGAAAACAACAGCAACAATAGCAATAATAATAGAAAATAAGGCCATGGTTTCCACGACATTGACATACTAAAATGAAGCCGCCATCTTTGTTTTTTTTAATATTATTATTATTGTTTTGACATTTGCTTTTATTGGCTTCCATAACATCTCTGTATGCAGTACGACTTTTGCCATTTTATTTATTACTGCTACGAATATTGTGCGAGGGACTTTTGCATGGGGGAGGAGGAGGAGCAAGGTCATTGCTAACGTAGTCGCCACATATTCCTCTTCTTTATTTATGCTCACTCTATTGGCTTTGTTGCTGCTAATGGTGCAGCATTATGCTGCTGATACTACCACTACTACTACTCTAGTAGTAACTTTATAAGTTGTCCTTGTCGCTACGAAATGTTAAATATGTTTTGGTTTCTGAAGGATTTCGTCAATTACCACAGGTGTTCGTGACAAGGTCGAGAATAAATAACAAATTCATAAAAATCTTTAAGGATTATTTATATTATTGCAATAATTTGAATTTAATTCAAGAAGTTACTTATTGTATTTATAAGAATATTCCTTCGATTTAAATACATATGTATAAAGGCATCTATTATTTGAAGCGTTTATTACCAAAGGGCGCTTTAGACGCCTGAGAAAATTTTTTAGGAGGAGCGGCTTCTGGAGCGAAAATCTCATTCAAGGCGGCTTTCGGAATGAAGCAATGTCTACGTATAGTTTTTGAAACAAAGAAAAACAATGTGTTTAATTCATATTAAAAAGAAGTTGGGGCTTGGAAAGAAATTATCACTTAAATCAGTCGCTTAGGAAGTTTTCTGGAAAGAAATTGGATGTTAAGAAGGTTTTGATTAATTCAGGTGAATTTTTCAAATGAATTATTTACTGTGCTGGATTCATTAGGAATATGTATTTAACTAAAGCAGGCGGTTATTGCAAATAAACGATAGATTTTTGCTATTAAAAGCTTGAATTCGTTATTCGTCTGAATCTTATATCGTTGTACTGTTTATATGCGGTCAACAAATATTGTTTGGAATGCTTTATTGAAAACACTGGAGTACAACTATAAACTCTATATTTATCTGATTCATTTACCTACCCTAAACGTATATGGCTTTATTCTGTAATTAGATTCGAATACAAAATTTTGCCTCTTTTGATATGAATATTGTAGGAAAAATAGAAATTCAAAATTTCATTCCATAAAAACATCTCTTAAATGAAACATTAATAAAATTCTAAAATTGTAGTAACAAAGCACGGAAAATAGTTTGATAATGCAAATGCCGATTCCATACTCCAAAGGTCATGTGCTCAACTATTAACCCCTAAAAAGCTTTAAAGTAGGATTGCTTTCCCTGCTGTAGTTTTAAACATTCACTGATACACTGGGACGAAAAAATTTCGTGGTAACGAAGTTAAGGCATTCGCTTTCGGGCGAAATTAATATTGTTTATATATTTATTTATTATATAACTTAATAATAAATGAATTATTATAAAGTTATAGATTGGGCATTAGCTACCAAGACCATCAGCTCCGAATTAATATTGTGTATTGAAGTTTCGGTCGACATCGAATACTGTAATTCGACAAAGATAACCCTTGACAAAATTATTTGCATTATGCTCGCTTTTCGCTTGAACTTTATATACATTTACTACTTTGACCAATATATCTCAGCAAGTTCGTATGGATGCGTGTGATATTAAAGCGGGTAAAAGTCCATTGGAAAAATGTCTGCACGCTTAAATTATAATACTTTATTATCACAATCAGTGTTTTTTTTTTGGGCAAAAATTGCTCGCCATTCTAAAACAGGAGGCGGTGACACTTCAAAGAACCCTCTCTTTTAAGTAGAATTCAAAATGACAGGTTTGATGAACTGCCAATATAAAATGTTGTTGGAACTATGTGTGAAGATATGTTTGAAGATGTGCAATAGAATCTGATCAGTAGACACAATGAAAATTGTTTGTATCCATTCCTTAACTTGCTACAAATTGGACGATGTGGATATAATTGAACGATGGAAGCCCAGGGCTTCTCAGTAGATAAATTATACTGAAGATTTGTAGGATGTAATTATCTCTGTCCAGGCCATTGCGATTGTAGAATCAACTTGACTTTGAATTGTTTTGTATGCTGGAGTAGTTGGAAATTGAATACATATAACCTTTCAATTAAAAACTAATACAAATAAAATCGACTCGCCCTAATAAAAAAAATAATATTTTTTGCATATATTAAATTCAAAGATTTTCTCTTTTAAAACCTTGAAATAATAAGTTTTATAATTCAATTGCATTATTATATCATTTATAAACCTGAATAATTTTTTATTTAACCTTAAATGTATTAGATAAATAAAATTTCACTTTCAAGCTTAACCTAGGCCTGTTTAATCCCCTCCATTTGCTCTACATCCTCTAGCCACTCGTTTGAATTGTTCAATCACAAACTTCTATTATTAACCTCGTAATAATATTTATTATTTAGAATAATTTAATTAAAAAAATATAAATTTTAATTAAATTGTAAGAACAACTAAACAAACACAATAAAAATGCACTAAATAAAAATCAATTAAAATACAACACTCGTTCTAAACAACATATTAAATGCAACAAACACTACATAAACTAAATCAATGAAATGATTGTGTGTGATAAACGAAAGGAGTGACTGAGAAGAGAATGATTGGGGGGAGAACGAGAGATATATACAATAGAAAATGAAGAAGGATCAATTAATGATACACAAACAAACAAACAAATAAATGCAATTTAAAATTGTGGTCATTGTTATTGTTATTGTTGTTGTCGTTGCATTTAACCTTAACTCAATGTAAAAATAACTTGAAAATGAAAACCACTTGATATTAAAAATATTATGTATTTAAAAAAATGCATAAAATGAACAGCAATAACGCTTAACTAACTATGCCAGTGGGTCGCCATATGACCTTGCGCCAGATTTCTGAAATTGAAAAAAAAAATACAAAAAATAAGAAAATTTTTCACAGTAGGAGCGACATAGATATACAGAGGGAGAGTGGGGTGTACACAAGAGCTAAGCTTAAAGCTAAAAAGTTTTCTTTTTAAATGGCAATTGATGTGAAATTGTTTTTGTTTTTGTATTTTCTTTTAAATGCAGCAACACATATTACAAAATAGTGGGTGTTGAGAGAGTGAAAGTGGGTGATATGCAAAGAGATAGAGAGGGAGTGTATTATGGCATTGCTGCATTCTTCTTTCTCTGTTGTTTTTATTGCAAATAATTTTTGCTAGTTTGTGGTGTTGTCAATTTATTTCTCTTTACTTTATTCTAAGTAAGTAATGTTGTACGTATTTTTGCTTTGGTCGTTGTAATTTTAAAGTTTACGTCATATTTGTTAATCATACGTAGCATGATTGCCAGGTATACTATTTTAATGATAGTTTGTGTATTTTACATGGTCTTCCACAAAATAAGACGACAAATTACAGCATTCGGAATCGATCGAAATTTCAATAGAAAATAAAGAAATAAAAATAGTCATTTCTGTACAAACTCTTTCTCTGATGATGTAAATGTTAATGCACTTTGAAAAAATATGGAAATTGATTAACTAGAATTCAGAAAAGTTTACTGAATTTAAGTATAAAATGTAGTTTGAAAATGTTTTAAAATCTTTAATTATTTATTTTAATAACTATTAAATTATTTCTTTCGATTTGAGGCCTTAGAAATAAATAAATCATTTTATTTATTTTATTAAGTTTATTTTTTCAATATTTAAATATGTTATTAATTTATTTTTATTGTTATATTTGATTGCCTGATGCGTTGCCTGCTATTTGTGTTTTTATAAGCTTTGGATTATTTGGGATTATTAACGAATTTCATTGAAATATTCGGAAAATAAAAACTACATAAAATAAAATTAAAATTTAGGTTATTTATAATTTTTGTGAAGTGAAATTGCGAAAAAAATGGTCTTAATTTTTTTAAAGCAATTTCATCATTCCTTCAATAATTCAGTAATTTACTAATATTAAGTAAATTTTTTTTTTGGATAGTGGGGATTTTTTCAATGTTAATATTAAATTGAAAATGAATAAAAATCCCAAAATTTTACATATTTTGTCAAAGTTTGATTTTTAGAAGTTTTTAGTTATTTACATATGTATATATTTTTTTGTTGCCAAATTTCTATTTTTTCTGATTGAACATACTATTTTTTGTGATATGGACTTTTGGAAAATTTTCATTTATGTTCCTAAATTGTTTAGTTTTTTGAATTTAACAACCTAAATTAATGAAATATGGTAATATTTAAATTTTTATTTATTCTTTTTATTCAATTATGAATTATAACAAATTTTCTGTTTTTGAAACGGATAACCAAATAATTCACAGAAAAGTGTTTTTTTATATTTTCGAAAATAGTTTTGTTTCAATTTGAAAATAGTTGTATAAATTTTTTAAGAACTGCTAAAATAGTTTCCGGAATATGCTAAAATTAAGAAAAAATTGTCTTCTAAATAAAGAATTTTCTTTATATTTAATGTAAGATAAAAATATTTTCTATTGGTGGGGAGGAAGCTTTTACCGATTTAGAATAAAATTGTCTTTGGTGCCAGTTTGTCTTAAAATTTAGGTACATTTTCAAAATATCAGTCAAGCATTAATTGAGTATAGTTTTTTTCTATGTAAAATCAGTTAGAAAGTATGAAGAAGTAAAAAATTTACATAGGCTATACTTATATAATCGTATAAACGTATCTTATCTAAACTTAATAGTACGGGTACTTGACGTATTGGAATAAAAATATATCGCTTGTTTTGTTTATATTGAGAAGATAAACTTTTGAGAAGATAAACTTTTCCTATAAAAGGATATCAATTTTATTACATATCAAAAAAGTTTAAATAATTTTTGTCTTATATAATATGTGCATTAATGTACATACAAAAATATATGCCTGTTGGTAAAGTTTAGTTGGCTAAACTTCTATTATAATTTGCAAATGTGTCTTGATTTTTCATCGTTATTATTATTTTTTTGTTTCATACTCACAATCGCTTGTTCGAGAAGTCGAGTTCGTTCTTCTACCACAGTTTTCTATGAATTTCTGAACAATTTATTTATATATTTGCATAAATTTTCCAATTGGCAAAACCGGCCACATCTTAACGTAAACCAAAATTACATAAAAATAATTATAAATTACTTGAAACCCCTTTATGACCATCATAAACTATTTAACCACAGAAGGAAAAAAGAAACTCCCATACTACTTGCACCACCCACCTCGACCTCTTTTTACAAGCAATTCTTAATTTTTCCACCCGGTGTTTATTGGTTTTTCTTTTTTTTACATCTACAGTAGCGCCATATTTATACATCTTCTCATTCACATACTCTCTTTCTCTTATTGTGGATGCATTCACATATGTATGTATGCGTGCACGTGTGTGTGTGTGTGTGCATTTGTGGCTCTCCTTATTTGTTACATGTTTGTTGTTGATTTCTTTCCATTGTATTGGGGATGTACCCTGACCTAGTTACATTTTTTATATTAAAAGTGTTGTTATTGTTGTTGCATTGATTATATTGCAGTTGTTGTTGCTGTTTTCTTTATATTCATAATATGTATAAATTTTTTTTGTTGCTGTTGTTTTTGCTTATTGTAATTCAAGTAAAATGCATTTTTATTTTAATAGTTTGTTGTTTTTTGTTTAGTTATTAAAAAATGTGTATTAAATATTCATAATTATTTTGCTTAAGCTATAAACTTTTGCATTTTGTTTTCTATTTATTTATAAACTAGGTTAAAATTGTTTTATATTAGTTCGAAGTTTACATTTAATTGATTTTCCATTATATTTTGCTTACCTTGTTTTAAGTTAGAATGTTTTCACTTACTCAAGCACAAATGACCTCTTCGATACGAAGGCTCTTCAATAAACGAGTACGTAAGTAAATTGGCTAAAATTAGTTTTGTACCAGAGATGTATTTACATATGTACATATGAATTTGTGTATGTGGCGTACATACTTATTTACATATAGAGACTTGTAAGAAAAGGTTTGGTATAGGAATAAATCTTTTTTTAATTTTTTTAATATAGCTTCTATAATCGGACACTCACCATTGCGCTGCATCGTCTGTCTATGAGAAATGTCCGCTTATGAGGTAAAATTTTTATTTCAAAATTTTCTTTCATTAAAATCGTCTGTTTATGTGAGTTCTCCGATCATGTCGAGGATTCTTCGAGTAGTATCGCTCGAACCGGTAGATAAACAGCAAATAATCGTACATCCTCTCGCACATTGATAACTTCTTAAGGCAAGCTGCTTACGAGTATATTTAAAAATCATATGACGCTTGTTATGTTTGATATCTTCCTTGGGAAAACATTGTTTACCTTCATAGAATCATCAAAGCTCTTATTCCATCTTAATTATTTTTTGCAAGGCTTTTCCGACCTTCATCTTAGAACAAAGATAATTTGTTTGTCCTGTACATATTTTTAACCTAATGTCTACTAGTCAGGAATTGGAATAGGATAGATTCCCTTATCATTTGTTTTCCTTTGAGATTAAAGCCTCTAGCATTCTTAAGTGCCGTATGACAGGTGGTCTAAATTTTCAAACCATATGTTATATTGACACTTATAGATTTCTTTTGTTCAAAATATTGACGTATCAGTCAGTATCATACCTCCACGGACAACGAGGCCCCATCTAGGGATTGGAAAATCCTCATGTTATTGTCAAAAAGCCAATGCATTTACAGAGAGTGACTGTTTAATGTTGATTTTAGAGTGGTGGTATCAATTGCAATATGAACTTGGAAAATCTTTGGTTTCAGTAGGGCGGTGCATCATGTCACACAGCTCATCACCATGTCGTGACAGCTTATTTAATTTTTAAAAATATTGTTGTATTTAAACCACCTCTTATTTTGAAAGGAGATGGGAAAACATCCCATTCTGAAGTCCTTCTAAGTACTCCGACAAACTATTGTTTTTGGAAACACAATTGCGAATGAATTAGTGAGTTCTAAGCCCCATTTGTCTAACAAAGAAAATTACGAATTAGTGTAATCCTACAAAATTATTTAAAATATTCAGAAATAACTATTTCGCTCTGCAATACTATAGGGTACGTTAGTTGTCGGAATTGGTAACAGATTATTAATATAACTTAACGCTCACGGATCTATTGGAACGAAGTGTGGTGTTTCCGTGCATAAATTCTGAGATTAAATTAATGTATTAAGCTGTGCAATTTGGGAAATACTAAGGATTTTAAAAAGTTTTCTTTCGTTCTAGGTTTCTGAGATATTGAAAAAACGGAATCAAATATACGTTCATGTGTTTGTACATATAAGAAATTTCATCGATATTTCTTTTGCAATTTAACATTTATTTCAACTAGTCACATTATTTCCCCTTCCTTATTTAATAAATAATTTATTTGTAGGATGTTTTTTATGTCATGCAATTAAAATTTTTTTAAAACAAAACGTTCAGTGCAGATGACGCTAATAATTTTTTTTGCTTGTCTTTCTCGTATTTTGTTTTACTTCTTATTGAACAGACGCCTGACGAACATCTCATATCTTTCTTTGTTGTCGGTATATTTGATTATTGTTTTCACTTTCCGCTTTCCTACCATCTTGGTTTGCTTTGTAGAAGTACTTACATACATATATCTTCTTGTTGTCATTCTGTGTAAACATTATGTGTGCATGCATTTACCTCTTTTGAAGTTTCTTGGTTGTTTTCTTGTTAAGGAAGGTCTTGTCTGAGTTTTTTGTTGTTGTTCTCTTGTTGTATCTTGAGTAAATGTCGGTATTTACAATATTGTGTATACTTTTTCTTTTTTTCCTATTTATTTTATCATTTTATTTATACTATAATTTATTTATATTAAAACTAGTGTTTCGCAAATTCAAAATGCATTAATAGAATGTCCTATTCGTAGTAATATTACACTCGAAAAAATGTTGGTTTTACATCAAAAAATTATTGAAGCAGCATGCCAACCTTTAAATTTTGAGCTAGATTTTTCATAATTATTTCTTTTTGAAATATAAGAGGTATTTTTATTAAAAAAAAATGCCTTAATGAAATGTTTTCATTTCATCTCATGTTTATTTAAACCAAAAAAATTTAAATCACGTTGTTTTCTTAAGAACTACAATTCTTATTATAACGCATCTACTAAATAAATATCTAAGATCACTTAACCATTAATATTTACACTATTCACAACCTTTCTCTGTACGTTTTACAATATTCCAAACCTATTATCAATCCTTAATATCAGAAAAAAAAGGATCATTAACGGAAAAGCCATTGTGAAATAAAAGTTATGTATAGTAATTAAAGAAAAAAATTAATCAGAAGTAAAATTTTTAACATATTCTGCATACACGGCATTATGATTGCGGTACATTTTTGGTAAATTATTTTCACACGGACACCAAATACAACTTCTGTTAGTCGGGCGATAAAAACAATTATTTGATGTTAAAAATATGAAATGTACTTTGCTCCTAGGAGCGGTAAACACAGGCACATATTTGCTGCAATGTTAATGTGTTAAAGATGAATTAAAACAAATGGCTCGTTATATGTCATAGTTTTTGTGGTACACGGTTGGAATACAGTCGCCCCTTTCATATTACGTTATTCTGATTATGCCATTTTCAAATAGTACTGTGGCGAAATTGTGCCTTTTTCTGTAAGTGTGGATATAAAAGTATTTACGTGTCAGCGAGTCACGAATAAAACATGTGTGAAGGCTTTTGCGTTAAAATTTAAATTATTATTTATACGCAACTCGTTCATACGAATTTTACATACTCGTACATGCGAGTAGATATAAAATGACATGAGCATACCCATTAGTATGCTTTAGGTGTACTGGATATGTCATAGGGATAACTCATTGTCGTTCTTAGTGGCAGCCATATTTAAAATATTATAATATAAATTTCTTAACAAAAAAATTTCTAAAATGGAGTTTCTTTGCACTAGCAACTATAATAGTGCATACCTTTAGGAGCGTTAAATAAATATTTGGTCTGAAGCTTTGCAAATTGAATCAAAGTACGTGTTATAGAGAGGTCTTCAATGCTTTAATTTTTGTGTTGCAAAATAAAAATATATGTAAAGCAAACCTAAGCTAAAAAAAATATGTAAAACAAAATACGGTCGCAATGACAAGTAGAAGCTTTAAATCACTTCGGTCGTAATATGCGAAAGCCATGATACATCGATTCTATTTTGAAATCAAGGTTTATGCAAAGTTATACTGTTTCAAATAAAAATTTTCAGTTTTGAAACCAGTTATTCAATTAAGATTAGTTGCATGTATATATGCATATACATACATATGTATGTACATATGTATATACACACATGTAGCTATAAAAATAGGTAATCGGACTTCTGACTGCGTTTTATTATTATTTTTAATGGCATATTATTCAAAAAAGCCTTAAGTAGTTTTATTTGTCCATTTTTTTGTCATACTACTTATACAGTCACGATTAATATTGTTTAGGAGAAAAATTCAATAAATTCAGGAAATTTTAAATTTTACAATGGGCACTTTTCATAACTTGAGTTTGAAATTAAAATTTTAAGTTTTATTATCTAATATAATAATCATATATTTAATTATTTAATATCAATATCAATGATATCCAGCATTGCAAGCTGGGAAGCGGACTAGTACAGTAAGAATAGAATAAGTCCTATAAATTTATAAGAGAATCTATTAAACGATCTAAAAAATTTGTTAATGCTCTTATTTAGACATACATACATATATAAATAATAATACCTTGCCCTTTTGTAAAGTATGATTTCGAAAGGTCACATTTTCTGCCTACTAAAACTACTAAACGTTAATGATCTGTGAAATTAACAAAAACAAAAATAAAGGTAACAATTTTGTTCAAAAATATCCCAATTTGAAAATTGTGTTGAAAGAGCAGAACAGCCTTCTATGAGAAATAATTTACATACTTATACTTATACTCGTATTCCGGTTTTTGTTTCTTTTTTTATTGCATCAACAAACACCCTTTTAAGCAACACCAACCCAAAATTATAATGACAATAACAATTAATGCAAATAACAATAAAAAGTTTTAACTAAATTAAAAAAAAAATATTTCATCAAAATATAAATAAAAACCAGCCATAAATATGTAAATAAATAAATAAATAAATAGCAAAATATTTAAGTAGTTCCAATCATGGCAATAAAAATCTTACAAAAATTACAACAGAAACAACAAAAACAAGAAATACACACACAAAAACAATAAATTATATAACATTACAAAACAACGTGGTTACAAATCAGTGCTGACAGATTAAAAAAAAAAAACAATTTAAATAACAAAATAAGTCCTCTTTTACTGGGTTTGTTTTTTTAGTTTTTTAATTTTTTTTGAGTATGTGCATGTATTGTTTTGTTAGAAAAATAGCATAGAAGGAAAATTACAATAATGACATATTTTATTAGCATACCTACATATATTTAAAAAAATGTACAGTACGCCCTCGCATTGTGCAACCCTCAATTACTGCAACTTATTGCGTATTGCAAAAGCCAAATATTTTACCTTGTACACTCTATTAGCGCAATACTTAACATGTTTATGACTTGATTATCGCAACTTTCTGATTTTCATCATGAAATAAATAACCTTTAAAATATCTGAAGAAGTCAGTGTTGCGATTTTTGCATGAAAACAATTAAAATTATACAATAGAAGATGAAATTGCATCAGAAGATTACTGTCTTCTATGATAAAGTGAAAGTGAATCTGACCACAGCACATGTTATTCGTAACCATATGACGATTTAATATAATTAACTAAATGCAACAAAAGGACGGAGGAGTTGGAATATTTATACAATTGAATTTTGACAATTTGTCCAACCTCAACATTGCTCGTAAGATAGTAAGTTTTGTTAAAAATAAAACAAAAATATGTAGAGAAGAATTTATCAATTTTTTAATTTTATTATTCGATATTTCGATATTCATCGAGTAGCATCTTCAGGATGTTTATTTATTTTATATAAATTTAAAATATATAAAATAAACAAATTTCCTGAAGATGGTACTTAATGAGTAGCGAAATATCGATTAATAAAATTAAAAAAGGAGGGATCTAACCAAAAAAATAAAAATTAATTGATAAATTAAAATAAAATGATTCAAGAACTATCTTAAAATACATTTCAAACTCAAATTATATTTTATGAATACGACAGCTAATTTAAAATCAACTAATTAATTACTTGTATTTTGAAAACTTTTATGTTAAAAATACATATGAATAAAAGTACATATCTTGAAT